>OX438532.1:3904521-4267021 GCA_949316355.1 Bruchidius siliquastri | reverse complement strand
AGGTATAGCGGCAATGATTGGATTGCTATTGTACGGTGGCGTGATTCAGTACAAGTCCATTCATGTTATCTGGAGTGACTGGTAGCTAAAGTTACGAAGTATGCAATATATACACAGAGAGGAACAATACTGTTATCTTATTAAGATTGGTATTGTTAGTTAGTGAAGCCAAAGTCTACGTAATTAATTAAAAGTTGGATCACTCTGCCATCGAACAAGTTTTACTTACCATGGCAATAAAAGGGGGATTATTGTTCTCAGCAAGAAATTCGAATTCGAGATATTGTGTTTTTCTGAAGTCACTCATTTCCATCGGTATGTGTGTGTGTTTGCCTGTATTCTTGAAAAGTACTTTTGAGATTTTGATAAAATTTTGACGTTCGGTTACCACTATGGTAAGGACATGAAAGCTTTGCAGTTTTTGACAACCCGTTGTAGTAATGGTAATGACCTCTCCTGCAAATTTAGGCTGCATCTGGCAGAGATCGCGGATTGTGTACCAACAAGAACTAAATTTCTTGGAATTATGTTAAACATTTCCATGGAATTAATCCATGTTTCTCGATACACGATTTGAATCTCGGACGTACTAATGTATCTTAAAACACATTCCACTTAAGCTGATGACCATACTTGATAGCACGGTCTTGGGAAGTACAAGAAGCATTTGACATGGTTATGCTTTTTCAGTCGCTGATAGTCCAGTCTGCTAAACAATTCCACAATAAAATGTAGGAATTAATCAGCTCAGAAAATTGGAATATATTTTACACAAAGTTACAATGCAAAAAGAATCAGTTCCATCCACTGTCCAGATGTAAACACATTTGTGCACTACTACTAAGACATGAAGCTTCCATACTTTTTGAATGTGCCTACATAAACGTTCAAAAATAATATATAACTCAAGAAATATAGAAATTATGTGAAAGTCTTAAGTTTCAAAGAACCCCAAAGCTATAAACTATTATGCTTCAAAATATAAAAACAACCATTCTAAAAACATATCTGAGGCTTTACAAAATCTAACGAAACATTTCTTACAACTTAGCTTTGAAGGCACTTGCAATATAGAAAATGATGCTGGATTCTTTTCAAAATTCTTATGGTACTTTAAGCTGTAGATGGGCCAAGGAATACTGAAGAAATGATAACAACAAACATACCGACTAAAAAGTGACATAATTTTTGGTCATGTAATATGATAAGTTAAAAACTATAATATCTTATATTCTTGATTTTTCGCAATCACAGTACTTCCATAGTACTCCATAAGCGACGTAGGAAGTAATATCAATAAAAACATATTCAGTACGACCACGTACTCACAACAAAAGAGTAAAACCAAAAAAGCTCGATTCCAGGATGTGCGTTGTCTAGTGAAATTCCGTTTTCACTATAACAGAAAATGATATCTTCAAGCGATAACCGCTGACTGAGTAAATTTATTTGCTGCGGTTTCAAAGTTTTCTGGAAGATAATGTTAGTTCTATCCGACTAATAAGCTTCATGTTAAGCAGATTGTTTTTTGTCATTTCCTCATATTCGACCATCGAACCAAAATTTTAAAAGTTAAAAGAGTTTCTGTCGATTTCAACATATTGCAACCACACTTCTTGATGAATTGCAATACCTCTAGGACCTGCGTTGATCATACAGTATTCTCGACTCGTACAATGATGTTTTTGCTTTGATGCTTTTCTGAAGTATAGTTACACGTTTTATCGTTTTTACTTCACTTTTATACCGTTCGATATATTAATTTCTACGACGCTGATAAAATCAAAGGCGCTGTGAATGGCACCTGCTCTAAACGGAAACGCTCAAACGGTTCCATGTACAGATTGGAATCTCACTGTATATTTTTTATTACGATTTTATGGAAAGAAATATCGTTAACTTTTAGTGGTGCGATGACATCAATTAACGAGGCCGTCGTTTTTCTTTTATGTGTTTTCAAGTAGGATATATAAAAAAACTTGAACAAAGGGCTAGAAGAATGTATCTTTATAGGTTTGTGGCATGTTTGTATATAAACATATTTTCAGAATAAGTTAACAGTCGAGATCTGTAGAATGAAGTGGTGTAGAGACAACTCCACCATCACCACCAACACTGCGTGATCTCTCATGAACCAGAATCGATATATCAATTTTATGAAAAGAACAACGTAAGTAGATCAAGTCATTATAATAGATACTAAAATTTAAATTTAATGAGTCCTGAAGAATTGAGACTTTGAAACCTGTTAGGATAATTATTGATGAATATTAGCAAAAGGTGAATGTGACATTCCATTCCTCTCATTAAACTCCTTGGTTGACTTTCACCTTATAAAATATATGTTATACAATAATTATATATAGAAATGATAATTATATATAGCTATATATGTGTTTGTTCCAGAAGGTCAATGAAATAGTGAAATTACTGCATGACGTTCCTTTATCATAATTCTCATGTTTGGCAGGGAGGACAGGAAGAAGGTGGGATGAGTCAATATCCGTGAAAACTGAACTGAACAAAAGCCCTTCTCCTTGAATTAGTAATGATTTAAATTTATCGTATTTTACAGCCGCACAAAATCTACCTCGGTTCATAGTAAAACCGCGAGAAGAAGAGTCGAATAGGTGAGACTCCTGAATTACAATTTTTTTTCCAAACCATAAGAAAGCTACGCCACTGGGTAAACGTTTTTAATTATGTCGCCTACGATTCAAGCAGCGAAGCGAAGAGGAGATGCCATTAGGAAGGCTGGAATATATCCTGTTGGATAGAAGAAGAAAAAAAGGGAGAAGGATGCAAATTTTAATTCATCCTCAATTGCTGTCGTCACAATGAGGCATTTTGCTCGAATAAGTTTTCTACTTGCCATTAGCTCCAAGTCCGTAATAGGATATTTTGTTGTAAGTAAAGGGAATGATTATGTTCCGAGACAAAGGGGCGAACAGAATTTTTTTCTTGCAATTTGTTGGAATTCGAGGAAAAAAGTTCCTGCAGTGGAGTGCATTACGGTAACAAGTTCATTATCGTTCCAGTGTAGCTTGAGATAAATAGGTTGTTCCTTTAACATGACGGATATTAGATTAGTCGCCTTATTTTATTAATTATTTATCACCCCCTCCCGGGCCGGGCTAAATGATATGGATAAACCATAGCACATGCTTGTTGACAATTTTGTTAATGCATTAAGACTTTTAGAAAATATGACGACAAGAAAAGCTAAAAGTCATAAAAGTCTTCAGTCATGCTTTATTATGGCCTTTACTACATAATCTCGATTACTTACTAAGCTACGTACATAGGTAAGAAGGATAAGTACAAAAGAAGTGAAATAAGATCACTTTGGGCAAGAAATATGGGTGGAACAATTATATAAAGTTTTCTGTTAATGTATGAAATGTTCAAGCTATAGCAGAATTATCTACGCTGCCACCAGAGCATACCGATTCCTTAGTCCTTTGTCCTTTCGCACCAGCTTAAATCGCCTCGTGATATTTCATAAGTTTCACCTTAAAGGTATAACCATATAAACATTATCTGGAGATGACGTGTGTCTAAAGTTCCACAACACATACTGCATTCATACATCGTCGAGATACTGTTTGTGAAACAGTTGTTCGTAACTATAATATAAAAGAGATAATACATTCTGGGCTGTGTCCGCAGTGGCGAGGGACGGACTGGGCGTTTGATTTGTTGGAAGGAAGAAGCTTTCTTACAACTTATCAGATATAGTTTTCCAAAACAGAAATGAAGATTGTGTTGATTGATTTTTCCTTTTTCTTGCCTCGCAGGTATTCCGATCACACTGACCAGATTTGCCTTGCAGGGACGCTCCTTCTCACACCAACCATATATCTGAATCTTTCACACTCCAACCGTGCACCGGTCCGGAGAGCACGCCGCTCAGACCAGTAATCATCTGTTCACTGCAAGGCGACCTTGTGGCTATGGCGTGAGCCCGGAAGTTTAGAATTGCGAGTTCGATTCCACTTTGCAAAAAAGTGATTTCTCGACGCTTTGGCCCCAATTTGTTCTGTACTCCATGTGAGGGAGAGTTAAAAGATCAAATCACTTAGTAGTTGAACTTTGATTTGGGGGTACTGAACTATTCAAAATTTCCATATTATTATTAATGGAAGCATATTTGTTACTACATAACCTTTGCGTGTCGGTTTATATTGATGAGTGAGCAGCACCGAATTAACCTACTTATTTCAGAGTCTAATACCAATATTAGATAACAACATGACACCAGCTTTCAAATGGACGTAGTGGTGCTAAACCTTCGTTTCGAAATCCAGTCCTGCCTCCTGCAGTAGCAAACTGAATAAGAAAACTATCAGTTTCACACATATCAGGCGCCCGAAGAAGCTTAAAAGTCAAACCACGTCAACGTTTGGTTTAGATTCTTACTTTGTATTCAATGAATAAAAGGCGGACTTTGTGGAGTTGCCGATTTTTGTTTGTTGAACTTTCTATTCGGTGGAAACGGTCCCAAGGGATATACGTTTGTGTGTATGTATTGGCTCCAAGGATATTTACATACCGTTTCTCTCTATATTCTCACTCGTTGCTTCTGAGTGATGTATGTATAGACGACAAAGTATCTACGAGTGTTTATAGACATACACATGCAGCTGAGAAATTCATGAAAACTTACACGCTAGATTCAATAAGTAAAACAAAAAATGACTGTATTTTTCATGATAATAGCAACTGAAGTGCAGGTGTCATGCGATGAATTTAAATCTTCGTCGTCACCATGAAATTGCGGACACGTGTTTGAGTGTCGTTCACACCAAATTTTTTCTGGATTGTTCCTCCCTCTATTTTTTTTAATCTCTTTGTCCTGTGTTTACACATTCAGGCACGCTGACTTGTCCAACTAGACTTCTCAGCTAAAAACGACTTGAAAATGAACCTCCAAGTTAATTACCCTATAGTAGATATGTGATTAAGCAATTTCGTATCACAGGGTAGTAATCAATTTTATCTTAGGGGTTATAAGTGCCTTCATCGTCACAAAAGTATTACAGTACAACGTTCTGCCCAGGATCCAATTTAAGTACAACTATTTTGCACAATTTTACCTATTTAAAAATATACAGAACAAACAATCTTCGTACAATTTATTTTTGACCTTACTGTTTCAACGACATGCTGATATCAAGAACTTCAGAAAACGGCTCTCCTTTGGAAGTTTCCGATTTCTACATTTCGTCCATATTCTTTTTATTCAGTACAGATCAATTAGACCCTCTAAGATGAGCGATACTATTAAAACAACTTCGTTCTGAAACTTGATCTTGGCAATCCGTTGAGCCAAATACTGGGTAAGAAAATTCTGGAATAGCTGACTGAAAGCTTATGAGAAAGGTGGACATAACGTTAACAAAATAGTGTAATGGATTTTCATGCTACATATTGCTTGAACAAAAAGGTCACCCATCTCAATTTTGTGACAATAATACTTGACATGTTCGCCAATTGACCTGAAGACGATTGAAGATAGTGACTTGATCAAAACCTCGTGGCAATTAAAACTGTATACACGATGGAAGTTCGAATACAGCGTTTGAGTTTATACTTGTTTGATAATAAAACCTTTCCCAGGAATCAGTCAAAGGAGACAACGTCGTTGTTTTGCTTAAGAAATAATAATTTTCGATATTTTGAACTTATCTAGTCAGCCAGATGGTAAGTAAAGCTATTAAATATAATATGCACAAGAGAGACAACCACATAAAGTTATTATGAACCATGGTGCGGTTTTGACAAGAGGCGCCAGTAAACGTCAGTAAGGCTATCCAATATTTTACTCACAGTTGAATGCTTCGTTAACCACCACACATTTCAATTCGTTTATTAGCTGTTTACCTGGACAAATTGTAAAATTTAATATCCTTGTTAAGCCACAAGTATATTGCTTGAATCCTCTCAGCCATAATTCTACAGAAATGTAATACCTATCACCATTAACGCCTTGCACTTAAACGTTTAATATAAATGAACGTGCATATAGTATCCTGTATATCATTCAGCAAATGGCGATTGATCATGAGGTGAAGCCTTACTCAGACGTCATAGTTTTGTGAGACGAAGTAATAGTAAATTGCAAAGCAAGTGATCAAGGTATTTCCGAATGCATCTGCATAACTGCCTTCATTTAGCTAATTTAATGGAATTTGAGACTCTCATGTATGAACAAGTTATGAATACTTCCATATAAAATTGACAGCTGTCAATGTCAGAGTTACATCTAGGAGCAATTTCAATTTCATTCGTTTATGAAAGTCAGGAGCATGTGGTTACTAATTCCTATGCACTCTTGATATCATTTTAAGCAAATTAATTGACTCCTTTTTATCTGAACTTCACAAAATTGGTAAATATTTTGTCATTGACTTTTTTAAGTTTGCCGGTTATCACTTCTTGACATATTTTACTGTTGTCATGAATTTCAACCTTAAATTGTTATCGTTCAATGCTTGAAAGACTTACTGACAATTCTGTCTCGTTCTCCGGACGACATATCTTCTGGGCATTGTCATTTTGGAGGGGCTAATAGAAAGCTTATCGTAATTATCATGGCGCTGTCCGTGTTTTTCAAGAAAATTTACTTGTAGAAGCCCTATGCTGCTAGTAGTTGCTCCAACTAGAACTAAAATTTGAAAATACGGGAACAGTGTTTGGAAGGTAACTATCACATGTGCCCTTTCTCGTTCTACGGTTGAAAATAAACGAAGAACGATTATATTGAGACATATTCAGACACTTAATCAATGTAGCTAGAATGCTAAGCGGCTTTTGAATAAGGAAAAACTTAAGGGATATGTCGCAAAAACCCTTAACCCTGATCTTCAAACCAAGGTGGTGAACAAACGTCCCCTTTCAAAGTAAGTATCTATAACTTATGGAGTAATTCAAGTTGTTGCAAAAAGTCAGCGTTCTTTTTGGAATGTTTGTATGAAGAGAAGAGAATCACATTAACTAAGTTAATACATTCACCATGAGAAAAACATAAAGGCACAGTAGTCTCAGAAAAAATGTCAAAAATCACTTTCACACAAGTTGAAGAAATTCAAAGAAGCATTCTGGACGATTGCAGATCGAGTTTGATGCAAAATTTGGATGGTTCAAATTACGTCTTTTCTTCCGCACTGACGATAACAATATTATCAACTGCTGTGATTATTTTTCCAGGTTATATTGTAACTGGCAAATATTAATGCATTTTTTCTTTCACAAAAATAAATTACAACACTGCACAGCCCATCTTACCCTACATAAACAAAAAACGTTAGAAAGCAGATTAACTCAATCAGCTCTGAAGTGGTTCAGATATCCCTCAAGCTCCATATCAAATGCGACCATGGCTTCGAAAGAAATAATTTTTAGGTACTACTCCAGTTAACAAAGCAGCTCTTTTAAAATTTCCAGTTTTACGAGCTCGTTTTATGAGAATTGCTTTTCAGCAGGTTATACCAGAGAACACCCTCTTCTCAGCGTGCTTCCAATGTTTGTAGGAACATCTACGCAGTTAAAGTCACCTGTAAATCATTGCGTTATGGTAATGGTCTTTGTCTGAAAGCAAAGAGCGAAAGAAACCTCATGCTACAGTACTTTTAGGCTAATCGCAATAGAAAAAAGAATTGTAATTTCGAATTATCTCAAAATCGAGACAAGCATTTCAGGGATGCTCTATGATGTACATCACTGAAACAAAAGTCACTCACTTTGGTCAGCGTGTCTGTCTGTCTGTCACCTGTTCCACATCTCGCCAGTAATGATCAATTCTTTATCTTGAATACTGAAAAGGATGTAATTGACTTTGGGAACTGTGTACATGAATTTTATCTTGGTACTTCTGACTCACTATGTATCACTATCAGAGGTTGATTTTGAGATTGGAGTGTGAACTGATATAATCTTGTGGCATTAAATACTGGGATTCTCGTTTAGAATGTCTTCGATCGAAAAATATTGCGATCTTTTGATATTAGTGATGATAACGGTAGAAGAATACCTCATTTCATCGATTTTAATTGGATCTATAATTAGTATATATATATAATTAGTAGTAGTAATTAGTAATTATTATTTGACATTTCAGTCATCGTGCTTTCACACCCCCATGTGACAGAGAAGCCCCACATGATTAAAGTAATATACAATAATGAAAAAGCTGAGATTTGATTGGATGTTGTCAAAACCTACATCTTCCACAGTTACATAAACTGCCAGCCTAAAAATCCTGTCTCATAATAGTAACTGCTTTTGCTTAAAAATCCGAAGCAACCTTCATGGCCCATAACGTTCTTTACGTTCTTCCCGAGTTTTATGCCTTATAAATTCACTCTTGTTGTGTTGTGCGCCCCTTGTTGTTTCTAAATAAGTAATTATCACCGGCCGGGAATTAGAATGGGGGAGAAAGGTTGAAGCCTTAAAAATAAATAAGCAATCGCGGCTGAATTGCACCCTGAGGAACAGAAAGTCGATTCGCCGAACTTGTTTTGCATATTTTCTCTATTAGAACTCGAAGGTTTACTCCTCGACAGATGTTGTCTTCATCTATGTTACTGTCACCTTAGATGTTGATGATAGTGCCTCCTTGAGTAGTGATTACGTTTTTTTATACATAGTGTCTACGGTCATAGAGACCTGCTCCGTTAGACAAAACGCATGGTTTTGGAGGAATGGAGGGGGATTTATATTGCTTATGCCTCAGGGGTGTTTTTTTCCTTTATTTTCGCATGTTCTATTTCTATCAAGCAAACTTTTTGTGATTTTTCGATTTTTTCCATGAAGTATAATCGGTACTATTGCGTTCATTGTTTTTCCGGTGTGGATTCATTTAGTGTAAGAGTTTGAGTGTTTTCTATATGAGTACTGAAATACTCTCTTTAAAGTGGAGCCAGGCTTTCCAAGCATTCAGGTTGTTTTCCCTGATTCTGATATATAAATGTACATATACCTCAAGACAGCTTTGAAATTAATTTTATTCAGTAGCTTTTGCATAATTTGTTATTTTGATGACATTCATATCAGTGGGCAGATTATTTAGAGACTGAATGAAATTTCCGTAACGATTTAATTCATTTATTCATTAATTAAATTGGAGCAAAGCAAACAAAATTGCAATTTTGATGTTTCAAAACCCACAAGTCGGTAGAAAAACGGCCACACAGAATTGGATGAATAATTAGTGATGGGTTCTATATATTAAAAAGCATCCACATTCACCTCCAATGTACATAGCAAGTAAAGATATGCTCCCAAATTGAAGTTTCCCCAGTCAAAGCGGATTCTGATGTACTTTGATTACTAGAACAATGAAACCCTAAATGCCTACAAAGCGCATTTCTAGCCATACCGTGTCACAGAAAATTCGCATACTTTTTTGCGCACACAACATCAAAGCGGCACTGTGCCTCCCCGTTTTTCTAACATAATTGGATTATGAATAACGTACCAATCTATTACGCACTCAAAACGAAAAATAACCGACCCGATATTAAAAAATTCATTAGGCGTAACGTTTAAAGAACCTGGATTACTGTCCCCACAGGGTTGGATTTAGCTCAATTAAACTGAAAGTGCTTTATTTGCGTAACTGGGGATTTCCCAATGGTCGAATCACATAATTTGATTGGATAATTTTCACTTACGGTTGGTTTGCATTGAAAGCTTTTTCATTTAATATGAACTAGAATTCATTTACAAACCAAGCATGTAGGTATCTTCTTTGACTGTAAAAGTTCCAATTTAAAATTGTAGTAATTGGAAATACAAAACTATTAGTAAGTTATAATGAGGTGAACTGAAGACGATTGAAGAAGCCACATCAATCGAAACGTCGTGATACTCAAAATTTTACAGACAATGGAAGTCCGAAATCAAACTTTTGATAAATCCACCTTGTCTACAAGTTTCAAACAACAGAAAAAGGATATACTCGTACTCTTCACTGTACATGTGATCTATTGTAGATATCCATGATTCATCTACTGCCTAGAATCCTCACGAGAAATCCACGAATGTCATAACAACATTCTGAAAATGTCTGACGTAAATGATGCCGATAAAGGTGCATCGTAAAAGTGTTTACGAGTGACAGGGGATGTCGAGTATCAAAAGTGAAGAGTGGGGGTGAGGAAACAGATGATCTTAATTACTTTTTAGCGTTGTTAGAACACATCTATACAAATTTGATCCCGGCTTACCTCTGTACCTGTTAGAATTGGATAATTATTTACACATTTTGCTTAAAAATATTTATTCTCGCTTTGAACTTAGAACCTTACGAAAGAGTCATCAGCGTCGTCTGCTGAAGGCATGTTTATCGGCAAGCTGTGTCTTATGCCAGTATGATACTTTAAGTATCGCTGTTCCACGTTCTTCATCTTCTAGCCCTCGCCGTCTTACACCAGTATTAGAAGTGCCAAATCATATGGTTCACAGCCGTACCTGATTTGATTCTCAGCAAACTTTTGCCTACATGGATTATATAAACCGATGTGCAATTGTAACTCCTAATTCCCATGAACAAGTTTTTTGATTATTGTAAATTTTTACTATATTTATTTTCTATAAGGCAACAGCTTCACTTTTCAAATATACCTTGTACCTTGTTCTCAAACATTTTTTACTGTTGCTTTCCTTCCCTGTGCATGTAAATTAATATTGGATTAATTGTCGGGGACCCTTAATTGCATTAACCTGCGAGAAAGCCGACTCTGAGCAACGCACAGCGTTAATTCAACGTCGCATTCAGGAATTTGCAATTATGTTTCCAGTCTGTTGATGTCGGTGCCTGGTCCGGCAATGTACACGGTTGTGCGCCCTCATAATTTTTGCTCTATTACACTCCCGAGACGTGCATATTTTATTGAGGATGCTAAGGGTGTACGTACACCCAGCAACACTTGCATATATGCTTTATGGAGACTCTGTTCACGAAAAGTGCATAAGCGGACTTTTTCCAAGACAGACTGCTAAAGCAGATAAGACGCCACTAAAGTTTGTTCCGTGAATATATCAAAGGTCATATGATAAGTTGCATGTGGGCAGAGAGATCTTCTGTCCTGCTTAGCAAAATAACAGTAAGTTGATCACCGATCATTCGGCAGTTATTGTGCTATCCTTGTTTTAAAAAGAACCTTTATTAAATAGAAGAAGGTAGTTTTTCAAACGCAATTTTGAATTACGTGTTTTTTGTGAATTGTTAAATAAAGTTTAAATAGCTTGGCAACACCGCAAACCGTTTGTTACTTTGATCACCGGATCATACAATATACGCATAATTAACTGCATACATAATGCGATTCTCTATCAAAGATGTGTGTTTTTATTTTCAAAAGGACTTATTTCTGCTGCCATGCTTATGATGAATGTCCTATATACAGAATCATATTTTCGCAAATTCTGTACTTGTAAGAATGAGATTCATAGTATGTGTCTCATAATAATAAGGATTGGATTTTTCTCGTTCAAAAGACGGCTTTTTGAAAAAAAGAAAAAAATCAGAAATCTAGTTCGTATATATTTCATAAAGGCAACATTCTATTATATCCCGACAGAATGTCTGTGCTTAACGGCTCTTGTGGGTCCTTTCGGCTAACTAGTCGATGAAAGACAAGTTAGCAGGAAAGCGTCATCCTCACTGTCTTTTGAATGGAGCTTTTTCATCTTTGAATTCAAATGATTGTATTAATGGATAACTATAATTGGATTTTCATTACGAATGATAAAGGTGAAGTCGTTTCCAACGAAAACTACCTTGTTTTGCTGCATAAGCTGGACTGTAAATATCTAACATAGGGTTGGTTTGTTAAAGATACGTATCTCAAACTTATCAAAATGTTAGGAGCGACACTAGTTTACAAAATGCGAAATGCACAACTAAATTGTAAACAAATGGAAGCCCTCTATTTGTGAAAACTAGCATTTGTAGGAGCTGTCAGCGCTAGCGACATTGCGCTAGGTCCGCTTAAACACAGCCATTGTAAAATCTAATATAGACTCAAAAAACAGTTAACACTCTCATTTTACTGAGATTAATATCAATGACATATTGCAAATGTTAATTAAAAAAAGAGAAATCAATGAAATAATTACTTGACCTTTGGTGTACAGCAGAGAAATCATTCGTTTGACATGACACAGTATGCAACTTGTTGCGATTAGTGGAAATAAAAACGTTCATGCAAACAACATGAAGTACGAACAGCCAAAGCATATCCTGGTAGTGGGCGAACCTCCTCTACTCCTTTATAGTCGCTATAAACCCGGAACGGACCAGGAGTGCTCCCTTGGCTTAGGGGGTTGCGTGAGCCCATCGGGGCGGTAAAAATACCAACTGTAACGTCAGACGCTAAGTATTGTTCGGTAAGTTATGTTTAACTGTAATGCCTCCAAAGCATCCTCCATTAAGTCGGATAGTTCTCGCTAACGGCTCTGGGATTAAGAGCGCTCGGTCCGCTTGATTAGAGTTATCACGGCTTCTATAAACAATGGGGTCGGTCGTTAGATCAAGATGCACGGACATAACAATACCATTAAGTGTAATATTGTAATCTTATGCGTACGCATATAATTCAGGACAGTTGGAAGGTGAACATTGGAAATACGAGGTTCATCAAGAAATTTTCTATGCCTGACTTCGCCAAGTTTACGTTTTGGTTGCTTGTCTTGCTTTGTACTGATTAACTCACGGATACTTGAATAAATTCAAACAAGAAAAAGGTCGAGATATTACAAGCGACATATTTCAGATGTAGATTGTTGATGCTCTTACTTGATGAGAATATTCCAGATAAACTTGTGTAATTTAACACAATCTGACTCTGATTTAAATATTAAATCGGAACGCCACACAAGAAATTAGATTTTATTTGTCAAGCCTTGTCTTTCAGTCATACAATTTTATCTGGTCGGCATATTATAGATTGAAACATATGTTATAAATTACATATAAGTGATTTACATACTTATAATTATACTTCTAGTTCCACTATCGTTGTTAGTTCTTCATGAATAGATGAGTTTAAAATTAAAAAATCAATAAGTGCTTTGTCGCATCTAAAGATGACCACACACACTACAAGAAGATCCACATATTAAAGAAATGTATCTGTTGCATATCCAAAATAATGAGTTATTACAGTATCAGCACAGTAGCAGATGTATATTGTATATATAGTAGAGATGAACTTTAGTCTACTAAGCTAATTTCTCATTTAGCGTAAAACTTCATGGGTATAATATATCATCCCCGAAATTGAACCACGAACGCGTGTTCCAAAGATCTGCTCTAGAATTCATCGTTCTCAGGCACCCTTTACAGAATTTTCTCAGGCTTCGCTTCATGACTGAAAAATTGAAAATATAAATTCCATAACCTGAAGATAGTCTCAGTACATAGTTTGCACGGGTAAGTAGGAATGCTCTTCCTTACTATACGGCAAATTCGAAGTATGAAGGTCCCTAATCTTCAAATGTTTCCAGTTCACAACAAAGAACGTAATCTCACCAAAACCTACTAGATTCGCGGTTTCGATTATTAAGTGGCAGTAAAACATGAGAAATCCATTTCATGTCAAAATTAGGATAAAACGATATCTAAAAAAAAAATAAGAAATGGTACTTTATGCGAAGATCATCTTGCATAACTTTTAGGGCATATTCCGTTACAATGCTACCTTTACGATATCTTGTACCACATTGTAGGTTGTAGATACTTGCAGGGTTAACTACGACTTACCGTTATGGACAAGCAGAGTGTTGTCTCTTGTTAGTGCCAGCTCGGAATCCGTGAGAGTAGCGTCGGAAGCGTTCTCTGATGTGGGCGTATCACTTAAGCCACCCGGTCGCTGATAAAGGGGGTGCTGCGAGTACCTGCTGAGGGAGGAATGGGGATGTGCGTACCGCGTATGGTGTCTGTGATGACTGCCACCCCCTCCGCCCCCGGCTAACCCCGGGCTGTCTTCGCCAGAGGAACCGCTCGGTTCGCTATACGCGGGGTACAGCCGCCCCTTGCCTGGAAAAAGATAAATTGTAAATTATTGCTTCATATGCAGACACATTTCAAAGGAACATTTACGAACGTATATTATCGAGTAACTAGTTAGAAGTTGAACATAGGATGTAGCCACATGGAGCAGATTGCAAAACAATAATGTTGATAAGACGAACGTATATAAGTTCTATTTTAGTGTTTTTTTGTAATTCAAAAACTTTATCCTAGCCTCCCAGTTTACGCTTGAAGATTCCATTACCCATAATGAAAATTAATACTTCTTTTGTCCTCTCGAGTATGTATGGCGTGTCATGCGTAGCAGCGTTTTTCGCGTTTAAACGCATCTGACTGTCGAGTCGGGGAAATCGAACGAGTGCCCCTACTAGTTCCTTTTAACCTGTGGTGGTTCTAATCTGTAAGAATTTTGAAAAATTTCTCAGCGTTATGGATCATGCACTAAGCACAAGATTCATCCAGTAATGAGTCTCATCTATTCATAAAATGCGGAATAACCACTCGAGCACAGTTTTCGTCTGAGCCAAATAACAGCTTCAATTTATGAAGATACATTTTTAGGATTGTCTGTAAATTTTTTCGGACTGTGGTATTGGCAATCGTACTGATATCGAATTAACAATAGTGATGGATTAGTGCTGGATACTTAATCTTTGTTATCTATCTATTTCATTTGTTATCATTCTCAATTTATTTAGATGCTAGATAAGTCCTTGTTTGTACATATACGTTATCAACCATAGAATATATGAAGAGTATCTGGATTGAGTGTACTGGCTACAGAAAGTACAACAAAGAGCAAGATGTTCCACGCAGAATGGTCGTTTGGACCTTTGGTCATATAACGTTTATTACAGGACATAATGACAGGTTTTTTCACATAATGATTCCACACTTTTTGTCTTGCAGTTCCAGATTCAAAATATTTTCGATGAACAGCTCAACCGAATGGTTGGAAGCAGTAAGTAAAATTTACGATGCTAGTACTCTAGGGTTAAAGGTTAAATCGTTTCAGTTCAACTTTATTTGACTTATTTTGAGGTAACTTTGATTATTGGATTTGACACTTGCATCAGCTAACACGACAAATCTTTTGTATTCCTTAGCTACAATTATGAAGCAACCAGATTACATTTATTCTTTGCTACTGGCTCAATTTCTTAAAATTGTATTAGACTTTCAAGTATAGCCCTTACGTTATGATGACCTGATATTTACAACAAGAGCAGGACACGTGCTGACGACAGTATATGAGAAAAAATGCCTCGCCCTGAGATGACATCAGAAAAAGGCGAGTAGCAGGAGGAAGCATATCATCATGTCCTGACCGATGGCAGAACGTGACTTATAACACAGATAAATCATAGTTGGCATTATAGGCTGCCGAGCAGCTCCTCGGAAGTCGTAGTCGGCGTCTGTCTTGGTCGTTTTACCCACATCACGCAATGACATTTGCAGAAATTGTGCCACGGGGGACAAGCCTCCCGCGCACTGCTCGCCACACACCGGGCTGCTTTTACACTGAGAAAAGTGAAATGCAGAAATAGTTTTGTTCAAGTCATTACCGTGAGCTGGTAGCCTAAGAGATGTTCATTAGATGCAAGAAGTTTGACGCCTGCCATGGCCAATACCGTAGCATTGATGCATTCTCTGTTAAGGTTGCCGCATATCAGAGGTTTGCTCACAAAGACAAGCTTCATTCAATAATACGCCTCATTTTAATTTTTATACTGCAAAGCTCATTTAGTCAGCTTCTTATGTATGATTGCTATCATACGTCAAGGAAGCACATAGAGATAATCACTTTCTCGAAACTTTACAATCAATTACCTCATGTGTTCACATTGTCTTCTGTAACGGTGGAAAGCTTGGACTAATAATATCTGTCTCCGTCTTACTCACAAAAGGATACAAAGAAAATTGTCCATGAAAAATAGATTTTCATTTGTGAAACTTTGAATCCAAATATACAAATTTTAGCGCGTCATAAGATGAGACTGTACAAAGTTACAAAAATATGTATTCTCTAAACTCGATCTACAATTCGTATTTTTCATTATAGTGAGCTAGAATTTCCATTAATATTCATAAAAAATTGGTGAAAAGTCACCGAAAATTGTTTTACAAACCCAAACTTTTTTAATTATTTTGCTTTAGTAGCGTTTTCGAATATGTAAGCATATTAATTTTTATTTCTGTGGCCATTCACTGAAGCTGCAAAACTTTGGCATTTCTCAAGGATCAGTTCATTCTGCAGCAGGCTTTTTGCTGTACATTAAGGAACTGTTGAACAATTCCTGTAATCCAGTTTCGCAAATGGCAGTACCAGCATGGAACTAACCTAATCATTGGCACTCCGAGAGACCTTGAATCGGTGGTAGTTACATGTCGTCCAGATCAAGGAAACGTTCGACGTTTTCGGATAGGGAAAAATATATCCACTGGCCACTACTCCAGTCATCTTCCATCAAGGTTCTGTAGATTAACGAAAAATTGTTTTCATCTCCAGACTACCTCTGGAATACTGCTTGCATGTGGTGATACATTGCGTTCTCTAAAGCTTCTGGACTCAATCCAGAAAGGAGCAATATGTAGACTGGACGCACCCTACCTTACAAGGTATCTACACAGTCTGGAACATCCAACAGAAGTGGCTGGTATATTACTATTTTATAAAATTCACCACGGTTATTTTTCGTCAAGCTGTTTCCCATAATAACATCAAGAGTCATCATTATAGCAAATACTATATGCGCCCAATTGGCTCACTTCTACCAAGTCTAAGCTTCAACATCTAGAACGAGCCTATTCCAAAAGCCGCACTCTTGATAAATCTCAGCGTTGTGTAATAAGCTGCCAAGAAGTTTGTGCTTTAGTTCACAGTATTTTAAGATAGATGTGAATAAACATTTTTCCTCTTGTACTACCTCTGGAGCGCAATAGGTTTTTGGCCTTTGTGTTGAGTTAAACAAATGAAAATTGCTACTTCCATAGTCATATGTATGTAGCAAAGTTGTGCTATCAAATAGCGACCAGGAATATCACAGATACACAGTGGAGAAACTCAGACGACGTTAAATATCACGGAAACCTCGGAAGCATTCGGCGCCTTTCGGAGCTCCGGAGAGTCAAAAGTCAAAACAAACATTTCGTTTGACAGCTGTTTGCCGCCTTTTCTGGACTTTATGTATGTCTGATCGCCATTAAAACAAGTTCTTTGTGAATTGTTTTACCCTTTTGTGTGAAAAATATTGTGTTTATATAGTTGTATAATATATAATACAGTAAAGTGTTGTGTATATATAGTAAAAATATATAATAATTCACGTAGACCTGATAATAATTAGTATCTAGATTATTTATGTTTGAGTTTATAGCTTTTAGCTCTACTCTGTATTCTGTTTTAATAATAATCTCTTATTTGAATCCTGGAGCATGGAAACCCAAACTTCCCAGGACAAAACGTGCCCATTCTGCAATTTTGAGTTTTCTACTGTTTCAGCAAAGAATTGACATGTTAAAAATATTCATAATAAACAGCAAGATTCCGGTGCTAGAAAATCACATATTATTTGCCCATTGTGCACTGAAAATGAGTTAGTCTGTGGAACTTACAATAAACTAGAATCACATTTGGATGAAAACCACAAAATAAAGTTACAAATGCAATCACATAATTTTGCTAGTGAAGTACTCACAATATAATAGAACCATATTCTTAACACTAAAAACAGTTCTATAGCATATTATTATTCTTAACTAACTCATTCACAAAAATAAATAACAATAAATCACTCATTTTGCAGGGTCGAAGAAAGGCAGTCACCAAAACAATAAAGATTTGTTGAGGTTAGGTCACAGTGTCGGATATTGAGGTTTCTAATTTTTGACACCAAACTCGCTGTTCAAAATTCCCGCCAGCGGCCCATCGCCGAAAGGCGCCGAATGCTTCCGAGATTTCCGTGATATTAAACGTCGTCTGAGAAACTCTCTGTTCGCCTGCATTATTCAATGAACGTGTCTGATTTTACTGTTTAGGAATCATTCCATCTGTCTAAATAGGCGAGATATTTCTCTCAGTATATTTCAAGTTGTAGACAGAGATGAACCGGTAGCCGCTCTAATCCGCCTTTTCTGTCTGTGGGAGATAAAATTCCTGTACGATAGCATGATGGTTAAGGGCAGAATAGATAACGGCGCCAGAGTCTGCACCCAGAAGGTCTGCAGTCAGCTTTTAATGGCCTAGTGGGATGCGCTAATGGAATATAGAATTATCTGATCTGCTCGGTACAGCGGTTTCCGTATTTTATAACGATCACTTTCGTTCCTCGTGTTTGCAATAGAGAATTAAGTGGTATGAAAGCAAACGCGTAATAAGAAACAAGAAGAAATTTGTTCCCAAGGAACAACGTGATATTATTAAAGCATAATAGTTGTGAAATCCAATTTGACAACTGCGATTGAATTCAATCACAAGCAAATGCGTCTGCATCCATTTGGTTTTCATTGGCGGTCTAAGGACGCCGTTGTCGAATTGACGCATTTAGCAGTTGTTTGAAACTTGTTGACAAAGTGGTTTTATCAAAAGTTTGATTTCGGACTTCCATTGTCTATAAAATTTTTGAGTATCACGACGTTTCGATTGATATTCTATCTTCAATCAAAACAAGATTCTCTAGGACTGCCACCCTCCGAAGTATCCTAACAAAAACTAAGCCCAGGAATGAATCTCAAGAGACAAAGGACTGCATCTACCAGATACCATGTCAATGTGGTGAAATCTATGTTGGAGAAACAAAAAGGCCACTGGAAGTAAGAATCAAAGAACATCGTCTCAACACCCAGCATGCAGAGACAGGAAAATCTGGAATAGCTGACCACGCATGGACGGAACACCATATAATAGCTTGGGACGACGCTAAGGTTATTGCCAAGGAACCGCATTGGTATCGAAGGAAATTCATGGAGGCGGCATTCATCACCAACAACAGCAAAGTGTACAGCAAACCCAGCGTAGACATTAAACCAATCTGGCAGCCACTCATAAAGAAGATCAATAGACTACGACTGGACCAGACAACAAACAATGACCGACAAACAGCCTCGTCAGCAGACCGGAATACCGCGCATCGAGAACCAATCAGAACAGACCGCGCACAACGACACGTCACCGGACGGGGTATAAATAAGCGTGAAAGGAACGTGTTCGCCAGTTCACCTGAAGACGATTGAAGATAGCACATCAATCGAAACGTCGTGATACTCAAAATTTTATAGACAATGGAAGTCCGAAATCAAACTTTTGATAAATCCACCTTGTCTACAAGTTTCAAACAATTCCCTCTTGTACCATTTAGATGCAATTTCCTGATATCTGCGACCAAACGTTATTTTTTGTTATCATACTCAACTTAACTTTCTACAGATAATCTTCTCATAAGTATGTGGACTACAGAGGGAGCTGGTAGATGCTCAGCATTTTCTGAATATTACGGAGGAATATTTTATTCCATGGTCATGGCAGTTATTTGGGATTACATCAATAATATGACTACCAAATGAACTTTACTAACGCTTTTTGTGCCTTAAAAAAGGTTGCCTATGCAGCCGAAATGTTAGCTGAGGTTATTTGGTGGTTGTAATTGACTTCCCGGAGTAGAAAAGTAGATTCCACGTCTCAGTTAAAAATGGCATTCACAGGAAATAGCTTCGATTTTCCGTACGCACGATAGCATGTTTGACGTATGGACTACACTCTGCTATGCCGGCACGCAAGCATGAGGATTTAACTTCGAAAAGAAGAAAACAGGAAATTAACCGTCGTCCGCACCTTGCATGGTTCAACTTTGAACCCCCTCCTCAACTTCCTACCATTCACCTGCATTTTGCATTTCCGACAGTGAATGCCAGATAATTGTCTGTCTGTCATAACGTCAAGCTGCGTTCGAAGCACCGAGGTGAAATGGATTCATGGGCGGTCTTCTGTAGAAAATGCTTTTATGGCTAATCCCTAAGACATATCATTTTTTGTATTTTGTATATATTCAAGCCAAAAGAATTATTTCTGGTCATTAACAGACAAAGAAGTTTTAAGATTGGTTGATTCGTGTGAAAATTAGGAATGGAAACGCTACAACAACCACTACATGAATCAAGTCCATAACCACCAACAACTTTTGTGCACTTTGTTCAAATTTTGCTGGAATTTCCAATATACCAAAACTATGCTTACGTAGAACACCTCAAAGACTAGAAGGATAGAAATTATACTGAATGAGAGACTCTAAAACTATAAAAATGTAGGATAATGTTCCAGAAACTTCTTTCAAATATAATGAGCATAACTTGTCCTGAATCATCTCAGACCTAAATTCTCCAGGTGGAACACGCATCCACCAGAACTCTTGAATATTCTGAAAAGCTCCTTAAATTGAACCTTTAATGGTTTACTGCAGGTGATGATTTATGTACCTGGGCTCCATAATTAAGTCTTGACAGATTTGGCTGTATTGTCTTCGTCTTCTTCTCTATTGCAGGCTACTATTGCTGACGGCTATACTAGTTGAGAGCACCGATTTCAGTAGCAAGTGGAATATTGATCATAAAACTGCTATTTTTGCATCAAAAGCATGTTCTAATTCCTTGACAAAGAGGCGGACTTCGTAACTGTCTACAATAATCTCTATATTGCTCTGATAATCATGTTCAATAAATATATTAAACCTTATCTGGCCCGCATAGATTTAGCTTCAAACAGAGCACATCATTACAAAAAAGTCCTGGATTATCATCGACTGGTACGAAAACGAGAAACGAAGTCACTTAGAACGTCCGACTAGACCAACCAGACTGAGCCACATAGAAAATCGTCTATGTCAGAGAACATGAAAATAAATTCAAATATAATCAGTCTGAATAAGCTCCAATCTCAGATGGATGTAGTAGTTCAGTTCAGTTCGCATTGTCACACGTAAGGGGTACTAGAGAAAAAGAATATTATTATTGATTTGGTAATGCGCAAGAAGGAAAATCAGTGAATCAAAATATGCATTAAGTCAAAAGAGTTCGGGTAGTACTGGTAAGTATCGACACCATGTCTCCAGGTTTTTGTCCTGGCGCCTCGTGGTACTAGAGAAGGAGAATCTTATTATTGATTTGGTAATACGCAAGAAGGAAAATCAGTGAAACAAAATATGCATTAAGTCAAAAGAGTTCGGGTAGTGCTGGTAAGTATCGACACCATGTCTCCAGGTGTTTGTCCTGGCGCCTCGTTCCATTCGGTCACAGTACCCTATGGGCCTTGAGCAAATACATCCAAACGTCAATCCAAAGTGACAAGCTCGGCCAGCCAGGTGGTATTCGATCATACAATAATTACAATCGTATCTGAGGTGCAAAATATGAACATTGAAGACAGATTCTTGCTACACTGTCGTTCAAATTATGTATTTGCTCCCAGGTACACTAACCAAATGGAATGGAGGATGAGCACAGAAACCCTCCTTACTCCTTTTGCTGTCCAATTTCATTGGCTTCCTTGTGCCCGCTCATACCTTCTAGCGAAGTGGTAAGTGAATATCCATATACTCATATGGATAGCCAGGGATAAAGCATTTTGATCAATAATTGGGCATAGAAAGGAAATTTATGTAATTTATATAATAATGTTGGAACACAAACGCAATCAGCATATTCCAAACAACTAATTATTTATATGATAAGTAAGTTCATGTTTTATTTCAGAATGGAAAAAGCTCTTCACCTTTTTTAGTGCGCTTATGGGAAAGGTAGTTGTAGGCAGTTAGCTCTTTGACGTCCGTAAACCAACCCTCATGTATGTCTGGTTGGTGTAATTATACGTGCAAAATTGCACGGGGAAGTTGTCGGAATTTCGGCTCAACGAGCTACGCTGGAAAGAAGTTGACTGCCAATTATTATTAAGGAAAGGAAAATTATTAGTACTAGTGGCTCCTTTTAGCGTGCTTGCAAACACGAATTGCTTTGAGCAGTCCAGGAAGATGAACTCAACAAGACGACGTCTAATAAGCAGATTTTCTTGCATTTTGGATCTAATTGAAAGTAATGGTTGAATTGAGAAATGTACAATGTTTGACAAACCTCAAAAAAGGTTGAAAAGATTTTTATTAGAGAATCAGGAACGCCGAGTTAATAAATAAAATGAAAATGACTCTAATTAATTTTTTTATGGAACTAGACCCCTTGCATTGTGAAATTCCTGCCAAGTAAAGGCCTCGAGATACCCTGAATAACTTTAAAATATTTGACCCTGGGAGTGATACTCAGGACATGACTGACGCTGTGGAATCGAGAAAATTGAAGCTCTCTATAATTGTACGTCATTAAAAAGCCGTAAATTGTGTCAGGACATTCAGAGAAAATATGTCACTTCTGAAACTTATACGACAATATACCGAAATTATTTAACATAACCTTATATTTTGAAGAGATAACTTTACCAACGTGTCGGATTTCCTTGCAGCATTTATCAATATACACCGGTCAGTTGTAAGCTGTCAATTGTGAGAGTCTGACGATGATCCAAAGATTAAATGGAAACACTTCAATAAAAGAAGGCTTATGATTCCGAAATGTGATAATTTATAATCAATATTCGACAGTTACATTTCCATTGCCATTGCTACTCGTTGGACGGTTTTCAGCTGTCTTCTGCCCTCACCCTCGCCAGAAACGCATCTCAATTCTGAGAAATTAATATTATATTAGAAGCGTGAAAAGCTGTCATGCCAGTGGAGCAAAAAGAAACAATTCCAAGCAGAAGCGATGCACCCCACCGTCTCACGGGATGCAATCCAAGGGATGCTACCGGATATTAATTGAATACATTGGCTCAGTGCGCCTAGATTGGTGGGTTTTCTTATTCAAGGCGTTCAGGGCGAGTTCCTATATCATTTATGAATAAGCGTTTTGTTGAGTTGGGTTAATTGCGTTATTGGATTTATTAGGCTCTTCGAATGGTCCAAAATATTTTTGTTATGTTTATCTTAGGCTCAGGGTGTTATCTTCATATTTCTGGAAAATATCTTATTATGAAATAAATTCATCATAGCATCACAACTGCTGTATTTGCGAGACAAGTTTTTGTTGACACCAGATGCCCAAAACATGCATATAATATATGAATTTACTTTAATAATACCCTACCATGTTACTACACTTCATCAAAGACGGTTTTCATACAATGTCGCTATCCGGTACAATTCAATCAGTCTGCGCTGTAAGGGAATATCATAAAATTGAAAAGTGTACGTTTATCATGTAAAATTGTGATATTCTGCTTCCTGTTACCTAGTAGTGATTATTCAATTATTCAATTTGAGATCTCTAGCATCCAATATATATGAAGCTTCAGTGGTTCGGTGTAAGCGTACCTTGCAAATATTTTGCACTGAAGCTCTTAACTCCTGTATACTTGTACATGTACTTGTTCGTGAGGTTTTATAAAGCCGATTTGTTATTATTCATTCATTGTGGTACTAATTGCAGCCATGGTGTCTAATTTTCTTTGGTAAGACTAAATTGGTGTTTGTATAGAACTAACAGTATCTGTTGACAGATTGTGTTTCAATCACAGCACGGCAAAGACCCGCTATCGACAACAGGGATTGCTTTCCTGTGCCCGAATGAAAAAGCTCATTAGCAGCACCCCTCGGTAAATCCTATACACAGCCACCTTGAACGAATTCCCTCATTTCCCGGATTTCATCTTCAGATCCGCTAATGCTATTATCCCAATCCCCTCCCGCAGCTACAAATGACAGCTATAAATCCTCTGTTAGACGCACCACTGACAGAGCTGCAGAGCAGGAACAATATAAAAAATAGCATCGGTTTTACTATTATAACTGTCACATAAATATACAGTGCGTCCAAGGTAATGATGTCTAATTATAGGCAGTCTGAGATAAATAATCTGCTGAATCGAAACAAAGTTTTACAACTCAATCTATTGAAATTCTGTAAAGTATATGTTTTATCATGATTAATCGCCTCTTCGTAATACTGGTAAACAAGCCCTTCTTTCAAATTAAATTAAATATAAAATTTGAGCGCGAGGTTTTCACAAAAATAATTCAAGTTCTTTTCTCGCGTACTTCACTACCGTGAGTAGCATCACACTGTGAGTTTTCTCACTATACATAGCCTGAAACCACATGAGGTTACAAATCATGTAGTCTATCTAATTGCATATTAATTCCATATTACAAAATAGTGTGTATTCATTTGTGAGTTTTGTTTCTTTATCTACTAGAGACTTCAGTATTTTTGAATTTGGCCTTTTCATAGACCTTCTCTACCATTCAGTGATGCATGCTGAACTAATAACATCAAGCTGAAGAGACTATAATGATCAAGAGTTGGAACCATATAAATCTAGATTTAAGGTAACTTCTGTTCTCCCAACGCTTTTCAAAGGTGGTCAAGTCATTCGAAACTTTAGTCATATGCGGTGTTAGTTAACCAAGGGAGTTAAGTTATAATGTAGGTTTTATATTCATTCTAGGCTCAAACATACTAGTCTATATGTGAATAATGGTAATGTAAGCAATGTAAGATGACGCTATCCGATAGAGTGAAACGCGAGTCGAAATTAGATTTCTATGAAACTTCATTTTGGGACATTTTATTTCCATCTCAAATCAGTGCATCCCTGTATATGACCACACCAAGCAGAAGAACGGGTGCCACACGAAAATCAATACGTCTGACGAGGAAGCAGAGAGGTGCGGCAAGCGGTAAGAAGACAAATTATCCAATTTGTATCCGGGATTTCGGAAACATTCTTCGCCACTTAATAAAACTCAAAGAAAATATCCACATTCATAAATATGACGGGACAGCGTCAATGAATCGCTCGGGTTCGGGCTTACCGATTCCCGTTTCAATTTCGATACGCGGCATAGACGGCGACAGTAGGGATGAATAAGTATCAAGCCCCTATCAAGTACTATTTATTACGTCTGTAAAATTATTCTAATTGCAAACAATGTAAATTGAGAGGGTTCCGCAGAACGTCACAAAAATTTACGTGGATAAGTCGTCCTCCTGTCCAGTCATTATCGAAGCAGTATAATTCGAAAAGAACTGATTTGACATTGATGGTTCCTTAATTAGTTTTACTTAATCGTGATGACAAGCATTATCTCAAACATTGGTTTACTGATGGCGGACCGATCATTGAAGATAAAAATTCTTGTTTTAAGCGCCAAATTCCAAATAACCTGAAAGGGATGCATTTTTGTGTTGATGAAGAGCATCTCATTGCCTTTATAGTTTCGGGTACAAGTTTCAGTGCAGTCCCAGCACGTTCAATATCGTTGCAAACATCTTCAATAGAATGATTTAAGGGTTACCTGCCCTGAATATCGTTCTTGATTCAGTCGGATTATCCTCAGAATGATAATAGTTTTGCGGTAATCTTTGTGTGTGGAACATTGAATGTACGATCATCCTTAGCCCTTATGCCTTATAAAAGGTATTACTTTCGATCATGGCCATTGTACATTTGCTGCAACGAAAAATATTAGTATGATAATAGAGATATCTATAATATGTCACAGGATCCAGATCTGGTAACAGATCGAACAGATTTTCCATTAGGGGGATATTAATAAATTAAGTACACGTTTTCTGACAATTGCTTCTGAGTCTAGTCGCCATATTGCTGTCACTGGTAGGGTTGCAGAAGCTGTCTCTCCATTGTAGCCATACCAGCTCGTAGTGATGAGTCTAAACGAGGAAACGATTGGTTCCAAATCAAGCATTTATAGTACCTCACTAATACTATAAGTATGCAATGGATAGAGCACGGAATCCTTCTATGGAAATACAGAATGTACACCCTTGGAGGAACGGCTGACTCATCTCAACTGGCTCGGTTGACAGCAGCTTTTAACATTGCTAAAAGCAATTGTAGTCGATTTGTATTTGTAGACTGGGATGGAATGCCGATGAACTTTATTTTTAAATTGCTCGTCGAAAAGCCAGATCCATACGGAATCTTCGCGAAGGGGAATTTATAGGGTGATATAGGAAGTTACTCAATAGCTTCTAAAAGAGTAGATGGGCCAAAACACTGTGATCACAAAAAAGTGTGTACCTGAACGGCCTGCAAGATTTTTCCTATGATAAATTACCCCAATGATTTGGTTTTGTCAAACGACTTTCCCCCTCCTTTATAATAACTGCAAAGCACTACTTCATGTACTCTTGCGTTAGGGGATTTAGTGAATCCAATAGATAGCTGAAGCGAAAGATTGGATGTGACCGTGTTTTGGCGTGGTTAAATGCTATTGTCAGATTGTAGATTCCTTGTTTCTTTTATTTGAACTTGTCAATATGTATTTTATGGGTCTCGCACCCTCTATAACCTAGCTTTGTCCCCCAGTTTAATCAGGTATATAAGCAAATACATACCTACACTTAATCATTAGTTTCCACTTATTTGTAAAGTCTATAAAAATCCCTTATGTTCATTCTATAAAAGTTGTTAATAGATCTTAGGGAGAAAACATTTTAGCTTCCAAATACTTTGATGTCTCACTCAACCTAAAAAATTCATAAAATAAGAAAAATGTTTCATGGATAAATGAAAAAAGTCAGTATGCGAACCAATAATGTCGAATGATGAAGAATAGGTATTAAAATGATTTTCTTATGTATCATATAGGTTAGTGCAAAAGTCATGGAGGAATGTAAGAATATTTCCAAACGTGAATATATAAAAAAAATTAAAATATTTTCGAGTGGTTTTGGTAGATAAAAAGAAATTTTTGTTTTGTTATGTTTGGATTTTTCTTGATATTGGACTATTACTCTAGGTATTGCAATGCTCGCCCAAAAAACTTTTTTAGTCCTTTACTGCTATATAGGTGAGGGTCGATTTTTTCATATTTCGATTACCGAAATGGCAAGAAGACAAAAAATTTACAGCGTAAAAATTGTATTACCTTCTTATAAAAAAATGAGTCATCAATACCAAACTACGTGAAAGAGTGCTATTTCGATTTTGGTGCTAAAATGAGACGGCTGAAGTGTTTTTTCTTGAAATTGACTCATTTTCGTACCTCTGAACAGTTTATTTAATTTTGAAAGTATATGTACAAGCTTCTGAACACTTGTACAAATTCAAATATTTGAGTAAATACTTCATCTGAATATCAATCGATATCTACAAAACATAAATGTATTTGTCTGGATCCTCTGGCTGCTGGATATTGTTGTTGTTTTTGACTTGATCAATCAATGACATTTCTGGTAAATATTGACCAATTATGATTCCGTTAGACGAATACGGCGAGGTAAGCTACGATACCATCAAGTCAATTTCAGTTGCTTGGGCGCAAGTAGAATAACAAAATAACCAATTTAGCTCCAATCTACCGCATACCCATGGTATATTCTCTATAGAGCCATCAAAATCACGTACTTGCTGTACGTCCCCCACGTGCAACTCCACTTCACCCTCCACCACCCTGCGTCCGGAATGCATAACCTCCGCACATTCCTGACGTCGCGATGGCACGATGAGACGCCCGCCGCGTCCCTCGGGATACCCTGTGACAGTGACGTTGACATTGACCGGTTTTGCAGGGGTTATCATAGTAGACCTGATATATTTTTGGGTTAGTTGGAACAGTAGCTTTATCTTACAACTATCTGGAAATCGGTAGGTTTAAGCGACTACAAAAAAAGTATTCCCAGTTTACCAGAGTTAAGTAGTGTGTATTTGTGTATGTATGTAACCAAATGTTTGCGAATAGCTCGAAATCTACTGTAGTTATTTGGTTTTTCGCTATAAAACTCTTTATTCGAGGAAGAATCTGAGCTTACCGTTACCTGTAGTTTTTAAAATCTGGGTTGTGATTCTATGCTTTGTATATTGTTTAATAAATCTCCAGTGTCAGAAAAAAGGTGACTGCGTATAATTCCTCCATTTGAGGGGGAACAATGCCTAGACCTAGACGAAGGCAATAGGAAAAAATGATCGGAGGTGTATAGTGATTTCAAGAAAACAATCTGGATTATTCGAACGTAGGTTTTTCCATGTTTGTACTCGAAGCAAAACTTTAATTTACATCAAAAGTATAATATTTCATGCAAAAGAATTAGGCCTGGCATCACTGTACGTCACCGCGTCCTGAGCTTCCTGTCCTAAGGCCAGTGACGAGAAAGACCTAGACCAGATCTCGATGCATCCTCAGCAGGCAGTTCCGAAGTGAATGAATACATGGGGAGAGGACATCACGTATCTGCAGCGATGTTGATCAAGTTCTGAGAATTATCGGGTTCTAAAGTTTATAGGTATTAAATCGTATTCTATTGACGTCAAGAAATTCTATTTGCGTGAGAAGTAAAATATTTATGGATCTGCAGAGTAAGTAATAGCAGCTTACAAGATTGACCTATTCTCAAGTCTTCATCCTCCTTGATTGCCTGGAGGACGTCACTGCCTGGCGCAAGCTGAAGCATAATTTGCGCTGATCTCTAGGGATCCCTTGCCGCGATTTTCGGCAGGAATCCTCCCCTCCACCCCTACTGTGGGGTATGTCCATTGTCATGGAAAAAGGTGACGGAAGGAATGCGTGAGTGTGTGCTGAGGGAAAGGAGACTTCTCGCCTGAGCTCCTTCTCTTGTTGGTGATAAAAAGTAGAAAATTGTCGGAAGTTTTGAGGGAAGGAATGGGATGAGCTTATAGGGTAACAAAAGTGATGGGAAGGATATTCAGAGAATTTTTTTAATATTCTTCAAACATAAAATTATCAGTATGAGTATTCAAAACAAATATGGAATATTGATGTTCTGCCTTCAAGGTTCAAAGATGAAATTTTGTGTGAGAGCTGTGGTCTAATAAATCTTGGCATCACGTAATAATTCTTTCCACGTTTCGTTATTAGGATGAAACACTACTATTTCCATTATGGCCAAATTTAACAATGATATTATTATTAAATTTGAATAACACACCACTTCTTTCCAAGTTGTAGAGGGGCCAGTGAACCACTGCCAATATTTTGTACACTTAAAGGATATATTTCCTTACTATTCCTTGTAATGCCTCATAAGGCTTCTTTGAAAACAACAAAAAAATATTTATCTCGGTTTGACATGTTCATCAAGATCATTCCAAGGTCTACATTGTTGTTTGAATCTATGTATAGAACAATTTTTGGAAAATGCTGTTTCTTATGGAAGTCCTGTAATTTCAGATGACATTTTGAAATATGTAGGTAAAATTTTTATGGTATTCGAAATTTTGATGCATCTACAGTTTGTAAATAACATTGACTTAATTTTTTGCTTAAAATGTGACCTTTCATTCAAAGTGCTTTGCGGTGTACTCATTAGCTTACTGAATTAACAGTTTCAACGTGGAACTTCTTTTCAATCATTTACGCAGCTGAACTCGGTAAAACCGCTCATACAGCGATGCTAGCTCAACGAAGTAAGCCCTGATAATTAAAAAGAAACGATAAAGGGACATTTCTCTGGCAGGAAAATCAGAAACGGCAAAAATCCTTGATACGAGCCCTTTGAAGCAAAGGCGTGTAAAAGGCGAAATTTATTAAGATCATCCGGCGCAGCCCATGCGGCGCATTATGGTGGTCACAGAGGAACGATTGTCATGACCAGAGACGTTACAACGTTCTTTTCATAAGAGCGAATAGCCTCTCAGTACTAATTCTTACCACATAATAGAAACTGCTGTTTGAATACCAAACTTTCAACACAATATTCTTTTCAAAGCTATTGATTGTCCTCAGTAGTAATGTTACTCAGTTCAGGCGTCGTAAACGATTGGTATAGTCCGATTAACCTACAGCAATCGTTGCAAAAATTGTTAGCAGACTGAAATGAAGAGCGTTTTAGATATCCAAACGCTCAATTTCCAACTTAACCTCAAAAGAATCGTACGTGAAAATCATACGGTTTGTAGTAGAATAAATCATAAAATAGTGGACACACAAACCACTCAAAAAATGGAGGCAACCGTTGATGATAAAATTTCTATATTCGCGAAATACTTTTCGAATGCAGCCTGCAGATTTGCACACAATTTTGGCGTGACAAAAATCCAGAAAAACTTTATGGACGTATGGAACTCGAACCTGTGTCGCCAGAATTGCTTGCTTCGATTCATTCAGACGCCAAGATGACTGAGCACATAAAGCGGAATATGGATTGAGTAAGCAAGACTATCTTATTCTTCACGTGGCTGATATCATATGACAAAGTTCCGAGCAGTGAAAAAAGCAGAAAACTAGTGAAGGTGGTGAACTCAATTATGCTTCATGCTTCATTTATAAAAGAGCTGTACAAAAAGGATGAGTATAAACAAATTATTCAGAGAAGCCGGAGAAAGGTGTTACTGCGAGTTATTTCTGAGTATAGAACAGTATCGACCGAAAAGTTGATGGTGCTAGATCGAGTTCCTCCTCGATTTATTAGCGGATGACAACTCTGTCGAGCTATTTTGCCTGAGATGAGCTATAAAAGATTTACCCTGATTTTAAAAAATGATTATTTGCTGACGACTTTGACGACCGTACAGCTTTGATACTACTTTGGCAGCATTGAAAAGGTGTTTGGGATTTCTATCGAGGGACGCTCCTGAGCATATCCCGGCGTCATTGTGAGGCCGTTTAATGAATATTTCACGAAGTCACTCCTTACCGCCGCGACGCCGGCTATGGCGTTGGCGTCGCCACGCCAGATTCTTTCATGTGGTCTTGTCGAGTGGAAAAGGTGATGGCAAGAGCGCCAGCTTCGTAGCAATTATGCCAGCCGGTCTCTCCAGCTTTTTCCCGGGATAATTTTCAGAGAAATTCTACATGCGCCAAAGCTGTTCAAATAATTACGGGTGAAGGGAAACGATATGACGTCGAGAGCTTTCAACTAACGTTCAACTATGTTGCACATTAAGCTGAAGCAGATCTAGCTGTGCTGGATTTCAGATACTTTTCAGTTAAACAGCAAATTTGGAGTATCTATTCAAAAGTTAATAATTAGGATATAAGTGCAAGGTCATCATGGACAAAGACAACATGTACAAGTATCTCGGCTGCTATCAAAAAACGAACAAAAACCACACACAGCTATGAGAACAACTTAAAAACGAATTTAAAAACCGTCTTATTAAACTTGTGGAAATAAAATTAACTCCAGAAATTTCACCAAAGCTATCACCAGATTTGTAATACCAGTTCTCAACAAAAACATCCATACCCTCATCCGAACAGAAACCATGAACATCCCTACGGTACTTGATAAAGGTGCAAAAGTTAAAATTAATCTGTGGTTTTGAAGTGGGTAAAAAAAATTTCTAAAATTCCGTTACATTCATACATACATAATTACATACACGCCAAGCTGATATAAAACGTGTTAATAAGAAGAATCAAGAAAGAGGATGTGGGCACTGGCGGCCAATAAATAGCTAGTGTTTCTTACTATTTGAAGACTAATGCATTTGAGGTGTTGTAATGAGAACAAAATATCAAGACTTCCCCAAATTTTTGTATTGTTTTTGAATCCTCGCTCGTGTTTCCTTGAGGTGTTAAGAATTGAAAAGCACTTATTCTTCAATTTTTCTGGACATTTCTAGAGCCTCAAAAATTTGTCATAGCAAGTTGAATTAAAATATGCATGAATACATTTTATAACTCCATTCTGATTACATCTCATAACAGTTCATATAAAAATTAAATGAGTTATGTCTCTAAAATACCAGTCCTATCAAATATTAATAAAACTATTTATCGCAATAACAGGCGAAAATTATTTATTTAATAGTTATTAATGACTTGCTCGATACGTCAATCAAAGGTATATAGCTTAATTCGTTATATTTTCAACCAACCCCTAATTGAAACTGCACACGCAGAGGCAGCTGAAATGTTAGTAAAGATATTCATATCAATCGTATGTGGTTTCAATTAGTGGCCAGTAGAAAATATAATGAGCGAGAGAGACAACCACAGCATAAGTTACATTTTGTATTTAATTATAATGATGATCAAAATAATAAAATAATTTTATATTTAATTCAACACGAGTCTCAACCTCGTAGTGAAAATTTTCAAAAACAGCGTGAAGTTTTTAGTAATTTTATTCATATCGATTGACGAGTAGTACTCGGGAACAATTTTAAGCTTAGTACTACAGAGAATTCTATTTTTACTTCTAACTTCAATTGAAGAGTGTTGAAGTTACCAGAAGTATGAGGCTGAAAATCGTTCGCTCACTGTATGTAGCTAAACCGTCATCTTTATGGAACGGTGTTCGGCAAACGTGTAGTCTAGCAGATGGCTGTCTTCCGTTGAGGAGCAATCAGCCCCGGCATTCCCTAAGGATGCATTACGGCCCCGCACCTCAGAGGCCATCCTTCATACGAGCTGCCGTCGGCTCCCGCTCCAACGACGTGTCGTCCACCAGGGACGGAGTCATTTTTCCCAGGAACTGGCAGCACCTTGCATTCCAATCCGACAGCGCCTTGTCGATAACACAGTATATATGCGTCAGATATGGAGTGCATTTCAGTGAAAATCTTTTGGGGATCGCTGAGCGACGAGCCACACGAATTCCGTTCAGCTTCAGAAGTTAATCACGAAAAAAGTACTCAGATGTTTATTTTTTTGATAAGTAACCTTTTGCAAAGTTAACAGCCTCTCGAGCTCCAAAAGTGCTGCGAGAGATTAAATATCAAATTGACCCTGTAGCCCTGTAAATTGTAACATTCGGGGAATAAACTGACCAACAGGAATCTGAACTTCTCCAAGAGCACGAGGGGAAATGAGGGACGCATTTCATGATGTTGACATTAAACGCCCAAGAAACCTATTACATGAAGATCTAAGCTTTATGCGAACACAATACTCTTTTATTCATAGGAAGTGAAGGAAACTATCTTACATTAAGGGTTGCCATGTGCTGCAATACAATCGCATGAAGACGTCTTGAACAAATAGATTTTACCAGTAATTTTGTAACCAAGTGAAAAGGATACAGTTTTGTATATGCCTCAATATGGTGCTGATAAATATCTTCAGTTTGACTGAAATTATACGTTGTAACACAAATACTACCACACCAGTAAAGTAAACTAAAAGAAAGAAATAATCATTACAGTGACTCCCTAAGTTGCAATCCAAGACTCGAATGTCCCATCCGCGTAGCTATTCTGGGATTTTATGCCCCTTTCGCTTCTCCATTTTCGTTCATCCTAAATCGCGCATTCTTTCACGGGCAATTTCCCCCACTAAATATTTCCGCTTTCGAAATGGATACGTACTGTTTGGCATCACTAATGGTGCCGCTGTACTGCGGCTGCTGGGCCTACTAATGAACGATATTTTCTGGAGAAAAAGAGAAGAAAAGGGGAAAAATAAGGGATTTTTTCCGGTAAATATGAGATCGTTTGCTTATTCAGGCTGGCTGGTTCCAACGCTGTGTAACAAAGAATCTACAGTGTTCAGTATTGTAATCGTGAAAAATTCCCGATTTCAAGATATATTGTTTTTTTGATGTGCCATGTCACTTATTCTGTCAGTCTGTCTGTGAGTACTCTGTCCGGTAACATTTGGGTCGCTATAAGTCAGAGAGTACTTTTCTGATTTTGGTGAAACTTTGACCCTGTACTACCATTAAGACCAGGATGAGACAGATTTAGAGTTTTCCAAAATCAGGTCAGTGGTGGCCGATACCGTCAAAAAACAAAAGTAAATATCAACCGCAAAACACTTCGCTTTCAGACGTTTCCGAAACCGCTGGCCATTTTCAAAAGAAAATATGGGGAGGGGGGTCACAAATTGAGATTGTGGTGGGAGGTGAGGAGAGCTACTTATTCAGGTGAGCACTGCTTCATTTTATAATACTTTGTTTATCGTTTAGGTAGTTTCATACAACAAATATTGTGAATTATACAATTTTCATACTGGAAGGTAAGATTCAAATTGTGTTACAATTTCAAAAGCACGTTAAAAGTAGCATAGCTGATTAGAAATATGCATAATTATAAGCTCCCGGCTTATGTCAGATTGCCACGTTTGCTATAACATTCTAGTTTCTGTTCCAATAACTGCTGATACTACACATTATTGCATTCTATCTGAATAAGGATAATTAATACTTACAAAAGTCAGATTCAGCTTTATAAACCAGAAAGGATTTATGATTTTTGCTAGCTCCAATATTTTTTTAAATTCAAAAGGTCAACAGCTTCAGAATATCCAATCCATTTCTTTGTTTCCAATGTGATGTCGTTGCGTGCAAAGTACAGATTCTACTTACCTTTAACTAAAGCACAGACATACAGCCGCAATACTGTCAAAAACAGTACGCTTTTCAAAGATGCTGAAGGTTTGTTCAAAATAATAAAAAATAATAGATATCAGCTAATTGTTGGATAGTTGTAGCGGTTTCGCCGCCACAATAGAAAACAGATTTTGTTAGCCAGCTGCAATGGTCCGAAGGGCTCAAATATTGTGCTTCCCAAGCTCTACGCGGTATTGATCCCGAGAGCCACTACTGCCTCCAGTGGCGTACCGACGGTGGAAACAATCACTTACTTAGATTGACTTGTCCCTCTTAAAAATGTCCTTAACTGTACCATAAGGAAACTACATATAAAAATCGATAGTGACAATTTTTCCTACTTTCTGACCTACCAAAAAATTATATCTTTTGCACTCCGAAACTCTTAAAAATCTTTGAAACATACTAGAATCCATCAGAAATGGGGTATAAAAATAGTGTATGAAATGTAATCTTCACAGCGATATCGTACACATTCGTAACAACTACTACCTTGGAAGCAAAGACTCTTGCTATCCCAGCATCTACTTCCACTAGATGTGAATCCAAAATGAAGAAGTAATGAAATGAAACTACCATTTATATTACCCAATGAGTAATTTATAAGAAAAAATCAACTACCTACAGTGTCATTGCAATTGGTGATCGGACTCAAACCTTCTGCATTCTAGACAGCATTACTAGCCACCTATGGCGAGACTACCATGCTTTTTTCTACCTTCCAACTTTCCAATCCATAGGGGCCACTTGGCCTTGCTTGAACATGTGTTGGCTGGTGACTGATACATCTTCACTAGAACCTTGTCCATCGATGAGCTAAATGCCTAAAACTGCAGCCACCAGAAAAGAGCATGGTCTTTTCTGACGAACGTCTGTCATTTAAAATTTAGATCATCTAAGATATTTGTCTTATACCGTGGACGGACATATGAATTACCTGAACACTGAATTATCACTGCTTAAAAAGAGATCTCAAAATTGTTTACTTGAGTAACGTTATACCTGGACAGAAAGCTGAATATCTTCGGATGACCATGGAGGGAAAGATCGAAGGCATAAGAAGCGTTGGTTGAAAGCAGATAGCTTTGAAAAGCAATATCAGGTGATAGAAGGGCGTAAAAGCACCTCTTCTTAATGGCGATGGACAGAGAAGCTCTATTCTTAGTAAACACCAATGTTCGGGGAGCAAATAAGCTACTTCGAGTAGAATAATGCTTGTTTGCTTTGTGTATTATTTATTGCAGTACAGGTAGACGCCTTTGGACCTGACGTATTCAGAATAGCTCTGAAATTGTCAATAATAAAAATATATGATCATTTCAATGCCAGGTTCTGTCCGATTTCAATATTCAATCTCTATATCCGATATGGATACTCTCAATGTTTTTGAAATGACAACTTAAAACGCTACCGTAACTTTTTCGCCGTCGAGGCATCAGTTATGCTATTCAGATATTAGCTGGCAAGATATTTCTGACATTCGCAGGTATGCTCCTTGCAGGTTAGTCCCATTCGTGCATCCGCCTTTGGACGTAAGGGAAATGGTGGGTGATTCTCCATCGGCGACAATGGGAAGGATCGTCGGTTGTCGTCGGTTTTCTTCGTAAACGGCCGCTCAGCAGGACCTGAACGACGCCACTGGAAAAGTTCTGGTTGCTGACAGGGAAGAGTGTAACACTGTGTAACTCCTACAGAGTTACGCGAACCATGGTAGAGTTCTGGCGGAAATTCAACAAAGAAGTAGGAATACCGGGGTGTGTTGGAGTCTAGTGAAATCAATTTCACTTTCACAGTGGTGTGTTATGATTTCCACTCAGGTTAACGATTTAGTAGCAAATGTCATCTTTCCTCTTTGGATCTAGATCTTTTTCTATCAATTTTGAATTTATCCAGGCCATACCAGTCGAATTTCAATGAGCTATAGTATTATCGTATAGTATTATGAGTAGTCGTTCATGAGGTGAATAATTTGCATGCTGTCATCCTTATTCAAATATAATTTACGCCGCGTCAAAACAAACACAACAAGGACGCAATCGCAGCTTTTGCACTCGCTTTGGTCAATAATCCATATATTACTGAATACGGAACAACAGGCCAATGAAAGCAGGGTAATCTGACAGTGTTTCTACGCAGTGTAAACAGCATTTGAGTATATATAGGCACATATTTTTTATATCCATATACTTTTTCTGTCCTTTCGACAATCGATATTATTCAAACCTGTCAGGCTAATACAATATATGGTCAGGTTCTTTGGTAGGCTTCAATTGACGCCAACCGCAGCTTTCTAAATAATATATCGATAGTATTATGTCAAGTTCATTTTTGAGACGATCTTTTCGTTTAGTGTATAGTACAAATGGAATTAAATTCTAATCTGGATATCAAACTTCCTTAAGGATTTAAATTTGATGTTATTATCGCGTTTTTAAAAAACAATTATTACTATAGGAATTTTTAAAATTTATGTTATTCTGGAATTTGCTATTGAATATTTTTTAAGCATATAATTGAACAACTTATTATGTTTACATCAGTCTATAGATTTTGTTAGGTTTCGTTCAAAACTTAAAGGACAAGGTAGATGTTTCGAACTCTTTTTGGACTTTCATTGTTGTTTGTTCTGATGTGGCATCATGAATCATGTTCAGTTCAACCATCAAAAACGGCACTGCCCTACTAATGTATATTGATGCATGACTTACTCTACACATTGATGTGATTGACGTATTCCATTTGTGGACTTATCATATCTAGCGCGTCTGTTGTCTTAACGCTGCTTAATCTGGTTGAAACAACTGTAACTTGCAAACCTTAATTGTAATCGGCTGCCATATTTGCTAAGTTTTCACTAAGAGATTGCTATAGACATTGCTATTACCAGCAATGTCAGCCAGAACACGTCAACATTGTAGAACATGTCAGCCAAAGCAGTACAAATAGACACGGTAAGATTTTAAGTTGGCTAGTTCACCTGGAGACAGTTGAAAATATTACATGCATCTAAGCGCTATGAACTTAAACCCATATTGATAATCATCCGAAGTTTAATATTGTAAAGTGTTTACGTTTCGATATGAGATATGATTTCCGTGCTATATGGTTTAATTAATACATTTTGATGTAACCTTAAATGTTTGTGTGATAGTAGATTCTGGAGGTTTGTTGGTAACATCTGCCCTAATTTGTGGCGGGGACGCAGCCGTAAAGTTATTCCTGCTACTGCATTTTATGTGAGGTACGAAAAAGTTTACGATCCTTTTTCGAAGTTGTCCAGAAAGGTAGCCGCGCAGGCTATTTGCATAGACAGAACTTTGTAAATATGCGCATAGAATAACTGGAACGACCGCGTCGGTGAGGGTAGTTTTCAGTTTGTTAGGAGAACTGAGCGTTACGTCAATAGAAAGGAAGTGCTTCAGTCGCAATTATCTTATACAATGTTGACTTAGATGTAAGATAATCCATTGCCATTTGCTCCTACAATATAGCATGTTATATTTAGATAAATTTGAGGAAAAGCTACTCGCCCTCCATGAAAAATATATACTAGCGGTTACGTTTTTGAAATCACATTATACTTAAAAATTTTTGGATTGCTGCTTAAGTGTATAAAATTGCGAAATTGGGTATCGTAGTTGATTAACGTGAAGTAAAGTACTTTATAGTTTATGACGATCTAAACTCTTAATATGGATACAGATTACAGAAACAGTGATTTATGTTAAATTCACTAGATTAGTCACCATTATGCTGGTCATTCAAGCTATTATAACAAGGATCTTCTATAAAAGATCTATCAGTAATCTACAATCTGTTAACCTGACCTTCCTTAAAAACTTCAATAAGGTCTAGTTAGTACTTTTTCAGTTACAATGGTACCAAGAATTGCTCATTTCCTGATTACTACTCTACCACTATTATATCTACATTCAAAACTAGAAAGCTCTTCCTAGTTTTAAAGGGGCTTAAGATTACCAAAAAGGCTTGTATACGACAAACTGACAGAAGTGAGTGTTGTCGTTTTTAGTGATTATCTATATATGGATATGTCTGTTGGCGTAGGAAGCAAAACTACAGTTTATGTAACCAAGCTATGACTGATATTATGCCGCGAATAAATATGTCTGCTGCTGTAACTGTACCCCGTGAAATCACAAAATAGACTTCCTCATTATCATCGCTTTCAACTAGCTGATTAAACATTTCCATTCCGGCAGTGCATGCCATTTACACTTAACAGTCCCACAATGGGCATCAGATTAATCACAATATGGCAGATAGTGGAAGTAGCTCTTTTGAAAATGTCAACCAAACTATAAAATAGTAATTTACATCTGTACTTACATAATCATATAGAGATATGTTTATCTCTTATCTGCTCAGCAAAACAACGCTCCGCTACATCCACAGATACCCCAACATGAATCAGATTCGTTCTGATTAGATCGGAATCTGCTCGTTGACAGGCCGTATATTAAACATTCTGTAGCGACAGCACGGCCAGTAAAGTGTCTATTGTGGAACGGACATTTTTATATTTGCTGCCACGTGCTGCGTTGTTTGCTGGCGGTCGGTCAGCTTTCTACGCTTCAGTTCCATCTTGATAACGTCGTTTATCGATAACTGATTGTATTACTTATAATGGATAATTTTCTAAATCAGCAAATGGATTAGGAAATAACGTTTCGCTAGATGTTAGGGCTGCATATTGATTTTGGGTTTTCAAGATCGTATCTTTGCTTGTCTTATCAAGTTTCGTGCCGCCTTAAGATGGCTTCAAAGGACATATATGAGCTTTAGAAACCACGTCTCATCACAGGAGATTTTTAACGTTTCAATTTCTTGAATAGCTAAGAAAGAGACGCATTTGGTATTTCAATTTTTTGACAGAAACGCAGTTCGATAGGTACGCGTGATGGCATTAGAAATATGAGTTATGAAGGGTTCTGACAGATTATTAGTCAGGTCCGTAACAATTTTGACAACTCTGAGAGAGCGGTTGGGTGCTGTGACGCCAACACGCCTATGCTATCGTTCGATGTGAACCAAAAGCTTTCCATGAATCAACTGGAAATATTTATTATGTACAGATCGGAATATCAAGGCTAGTGGAGCTAGTTAGCTTATGCTGAGTGATTTGTGATTAGTTTAGGAGTGAACTGTGCTTGATTCACTGAATGTTTCACCACCAGAATAAGGTTCCATGATTGTAGTAGTAAAGGTGAGGAGATGAACTTGGGTAAGGCTATATTTAGCACTTTTTGCCAGCCAGGAGAATCAACATTAAAACTAATATCAAGATTTCTTGGTATTGAACCTAAAACATCTTTTAATAAAGGTCAAATTATGTGGTGCGAAGGTCTGGGTATTTTTTTCACCCTTATGAACAACAATTGTCTGTTCAGTCTAAATATATTTGTAGTTGCTAAAAAATCTTCACATAGCCTCTTCTTATAAATAGTTCCACTTACATCGATAGTATTGTGTCGTTTCTGATGCATATCGTTGATTCGTGGATGCAGCTGACATCCCGAAATGGAACAATAATAAATTAACAGCCCATCATAAGCCTATTATTGCTAGTTTGTTCTAATTGACGCAGAAAATACACTCGCCGTGTTTGTGTTTGCGATATGCATATTCTAATAAATTATGTAAGCTACATCAAAGCGCTATCAACTACTGTAGCTTTGTTGAATATATTCACGATGAGTAGCTGTAACATATTTATCCTATTCATATATGTTACGTTGATATGATTCTTTGTATGGATGTGTACTGAAGAACATTTACAATAAACAACTTTCTTCTCTGCTTTCGCCCACTAATGAAACAGAGGTTATTTTATGCAGAGGTTCAGGTGAAATTAGAATTTGCTTCTCGAAAAACTTTGAGAGGCATTGTTTTTGTTTATCATTGTTTTGTTGTTGTTTTTAGTAAAAGTAAAAGAACTTTCCTGACGTTTCAGGTTAACGTTACTCCTTGGTTTTCAGCACAGTCTACATGACATTGTTGGATCTTCCTCTGTAATATTCATGAACGGTATTGAACAACAGAGAGTTCGTTGGCTCAGCAATGTGGTTCGTCAATACAACGAAAACTAAGAAAATTTTCAAGACATTTGATGTAGAATGAATAGCAAGCCGAAAACGTTTGGTTCGAAATCGCTGTATGCCAAACTTTCCCGAGTTTCGAAGTGTTAGTTGACATATTCACCTTGGTTCAACTAGCTGCCTCACACTGTCTATAAAGAACTATTATCAGTGGAAATCAGCTCAATCTAAGCATCCGAGTTATCCGTGGATCTCACGCACATATACAATAGAAACTACAAGTGTTACTCAGTATGCGATGAATTGACCTAGAATGCACTAAATGCTTCAATCGGATAAGCAATGGTACGTAACATTACAGAACGCTACACATACATGGGATAATTTACCACCGCTATCAACCCCGTCAAAAATACATAAGATGATTGGAATTCAACACTCTTGGCAAAAGCTGAATTGAGTGATTGTATTTTTTGGTATGATGCTCGAATCGTCACAATCATATGTTTTTAACATTGTATGAAACACATATTTTTTCACTAGGAATTTATATAATTTATCCAGTAATTGTAACCGCAAAAATTTGAAAAAATTGCTCTGCTAACAATCCGGCTACTGCTGCAGTCGTCAAAGCACATATACAGAGTATCTCATTTCAACGTAAGGTATGCCATAAAAACAACCACAGGGCGCCTTTCAGAAGTTAAGCTTATCTGAAATGTATAACAAACTTAACTTACTTTCAAAAAAAATGCATGCATTACACTTATCTGGAAAAAATATGCTACGAACAAAACAATAACAAAATCTAGTACAAAATCCCAGAACTTGAATTTGACGACGGAAATATGGGTGTAGTCTGAATTACATAAAGGGGATTTAATTGGAATAGAAGACCTGAGGATCACAGACCGTAGAGACGGAATGCTAGAAAAGTGGGTTCAAGTCCTGTCCGAACCAAAAAAAATCCATATTATTCTCACTCCAATTTCTATCCTGAATCTGCTTACACATATATGGATATTGACTTATCCACTTAGTCTGGCTCGATATTTTCACTTGGTGACCACCAGTCTGAGTGACCTGTTTGTGAGAAATATGTATGGCGTAAATGCAGACGTACGAGTATACATTAGATACGTCTTTGATCTTCTGGTCACCAAACAGCGCTTACGATGTCACATGGAATACTGGAGACACGGATTCTTCTCATTCTTACTCCAACTTCCGTCTTCGATCGCCTCTTTTGCTGTGTTTACACAGATACGTATGCAGGGTTACAATCTACTGAGGAACTGGAAAGACAATCATTATTTGACTTGGTATAGGCAGATACTTTGCTTTTTTATTTTTTTTGTGCAATGTAGAAACTCTTATTGCATAAGCAGCTGTTCCTTGTTACATGTTAGTTGACCAGACCAAGTAAAGGTTCAGTATCGACGTGAGATCAATGGATGATATTATAGTTTGAATAGCTCTAAAATAATCGTGAGCTATTTTTTCTAAACATTGCATGTAATATAAGGATGACCTATATGACAATATTTTTAGTCGCTATATTGTTTGTTCATCTGTCATCTGAATTTGATATCACCTGAATTCATGTGTGAAATCAATTAGAATTGATAACTGTGAAAATATAGAATTTTTTGCAACGTTTTCAAAAAAATCTCAGCGCGAGAACATGTGAATTCATTTAAAATTCGCATATGATAGTTTGACTATCATAATATGTTCAAAATACACTTTTTTATAATCTATTAATAGTTTCATTGCGGATTGACTAATCAACATATCCTGGCCTACCGCTCAACTTGAATGATGGCACTTGAAAATTATATATTTGTTAACATTTATTTATAGTTGCTGATTGAGTCTATCACACCAATTTGAAGCCCATGATCTACAACCACCCATTTATGTCGTCGTACCTCTCATATGTTCAGAATGAATTGAAAAAATTTAATGAAAGCGGACAATTTCCGCAATTTCTTCATAAAAGACCTATTTTATAAGAAAATACGAACTTCGGTACATATTCGTCATTGAGTACTATCTAAGTGCCGGTCCAGCAACAATATTATACTATACCACTTCCAGGCTTGAAGAATATTCGAGTTAGTTCGAATAGTTTAGTGTGCTTAGAAGGCTCGCCAATATAAAGAAAATTATATCAACAGTTTCATTTATTCTCTGTTGGTGGCAGAGTATGTATTTAAGTGTATAATATGTTTTATTTTCAAAAACACTTATATAATCTTGATTCAGACAAATATCTCTGTTTCACAGGTTCTTCTTTATATACAGAGGATATTATTAGAGGTTGGTACCTGTCTGAGTCTTGGAGGGCAGCCACTACTGAAAAGTATGTTATCCAATAAGGAGCATCTCTATTGAGAACTCAACTATTCAACTCTTTGTCCTAGATTTTGGACTAACTACACGACGTTTTGGTGTAAATGTTGCTTCTGAAAGTTATCATGTGGTTGTCTTTCAAGTTCATCCTATGATTTCTACTGGACCCTGATTGAAGGCGTCCGCCTTACAGTAGTATATCCATACTTGATTTATTACAAATACTAGCATTTCGACTGCCTTGTTATGTGCTTCTAATTAACGGCCAGTAGAAAATCTAAGATGAACGATATTTTGGCGTCTCTATAATGTTCAATGCAGCAGTAATTTTTACTTTCACATTTTGTTGCGTCATGGGCACAAAACACCATCATATTTGACTAACGCGCGGTTCCAGGTCGGTTTTCCGGTAATCCAGTTACCCCAGCGAGGAACAACAGAAAAAGTATGTGGAGGGGTGACAGGAAATTTTCATGGAAAGCCTAGCTCGAGCACACGTTATCGAGTTATTTGTATGGAAATTCGGGACGCTCAACGACATTATCTAACGACGAACGAGATGTTAAAATAACAGTTTTTACTCCGCGCTGAACGGAAAAGATCGACGATGTATTCATATCCACTATGTGTGCGCGGATGAATTGGAAAATGGAGGAATTGGATTATATTATAACGCTATACCACGAAGAATTTTTATGCGATGGTGTGCACAAAAAAATGCCAATCCTAGTCCATTCAACAAATCATAATAGAGAGCGTGAAGGGACGAGAATTTTCAACTTCAGAGATGAGTTTGGAGTACTTAGCAGGTAAACATCCTAAAAGTATCTGACTGATAGGTGAGGTAAAGGAGGAGGAGCACCTGCAAGGCATTAAATTTTGATATTATAGATTTTTCCATAAGAACTAGGTTATTCATATTGAAATCGGAACGCGTTACTGAAAGAAAGAGGCAAAGAAGCCATCTCTGCTACTCTTCCATTGATTTGTCCTTCTTGATTAATTTTGCGAAACAGAGAACGTGCTCCAACCCCAACTGCAACTACTGCATTGAAAAATTTTACTCCTCTCCTCCCACTCTACACCTCTTTCTGAGAATTCGTTGTATGGACGTATAGTTCGATAGTATGTATTAGATTGTAATCAATTATCAAGCCTGTGCCATTTGCTTTGACAAATCACTATAGTAAAGTATATATCACCTTACAGTGTGCATTGAAATGATGTTAGGAGATATGCAGCACAGTTATTTTCAGATGTAAATCAAGATTGACCTGAAGATCAGGAAGAAGGTTGAAATAAAATATCTTTCCAAGCACCATTATTTGATATAAAAAATTATGCATTTACATATTATTCATGGATGAATAGAGTAGCGAATACCACCAATTGAAAGACCTGGTCGTAATTTCACAAGGTAGCAGTTGAAGATCTGATCTATATGTACTTCATAAGTAATACATAATCCTGTGACTTTATAGTGCATTAGAGACATACAGAGCTTATATCTTCTCCACTGTTCAATTTGCACCAATTTGGATTCGAGTTTAACCTTGCATTTCGAACAGATAGCTATCTGTCCCTGTTAAAACTATATTTATTTTCCATGACGGTAAGGTACTAGTTCACGATACTTCAGTAGCTTCGGACCTTTTTTTTGGCGACAACATCCTAATGGATAATGCGAAGGTACTATTGCTATATAGGAAGACAGGAAGACAGTAAAACGGTTGTTTTTGTAGGAACTACATAGTATACGTTATGATAGATCTCAGGCTCTAGCGGAAATGCGATAATATGAACTGGGTCTGCCAAAATACTTGGTTGGAGTTGCGCTGCAATGCATGGGCCCCTCTTATTTGTTCAAAGCTACGAGCGATATAAGCACCTGAAAGCATTCAATATAATTGTTTCCTTAACATGGAATCTTATATACAACATAATCCTATTTGTGTTTTATTAGCCATATTATACACCACAGTTTCCTCAGTCCTGCATGAAATCAAACTCGGAAAAATTCAAGAAAGATTTGAAGTGACGAGGTATTATAGGTAACGTAGTAATAAAGTTAGCTGCAAACGGGGCACGTTTAACGTCGTCACCGGAATTAAAAATATTATCGAATCCAGCTGTTGAACGGAACGGCGCCAACGGCAAAGCAGTGGCGAGAAATCGTTTCAATATTCGCAGGCAGAAAAATATCCGAAGGTAATAACTCAGAGAGCAAAAATGCCGGCCGTGCAGCAGATGCAGCGGGTCTAATTTGCAATGCCGATTGCTTCCGGAACGCTTTTGCAGTTCGATAGTACGTGTCGGCGTATGCAAGTACGCTGTATTTTACCAAACGGTTTTTATTTTCAATTCATGCGGGTGTTACTCCCACTTTGCTGTTAATTATGAGAAAGCAACAAGTTTATATGGCCCTTATAGTACAACGGAATGCATGTTTATGATGCTATTTATCTGAGTCGTAAGAGTACGTATAGTAATATTATCGTACAAAGTATCGTAGAACACTGGTAGAAGATCAAAGTAACCTATGTCCAGGTTTGCTCAAAGCGGTATGAAATCTTATGAATCAACATATCGTGTTTCTTCAAAAAGTCTGAAACATAAGCGCCAAAGAAACGCGGACAGACAGACCGACAAAAATAAGCAACTTGGTTTTTCATGATCTAAGTATCATGTAACATTATTAAAAAGTAATAGCTTGAAATTTTTCAGATATTGACTTGGATAGTAAAGAAAATTGGATGAGATACTGATCACCCTCTTCTGTCTCAGATACATATAACAACTTGGTTTCAATTCACGTCGCCAGATGGCGTAGTATCAAAAATATACTGCCTACTCTTGTAGCTCTGGCATCTTCCCCGTTCCTGTAAAAATTTTAATCTCGATACAACGTAAATCATCCTGCATACGAGCAAAAGGGTTTAAGTTATTTAATTTATTTCTCCGCTCGAAATTTTAAATAACGGTCCCTCACTACTTCATACGTGATGCAAATTCCAAGGCATAAATTTCACTGGGAACAATATAAACACGACGTTCCAGTATCCTCGAATAATAGGGAAATAAATTTGAAAGAATAGGGGGATTAGACACTTTACAAGGTTAAATTGATAATTTAAAAAGTCCTTTGCCACCGGTGCGACGAATGCTCACCATCGGGCCATGGGCGGAACCATTCGAGCTGCCTGGACTTCATATCATACACTCATCAGCGTAATAACAAAATGCCCTAATCTGCTCTAATCGGTAGGTAAGTTTTCTTTTATATTAATAGATGTTGTTGCTATTCAATACATATAACGAGGCTTATCTTAACCTATAAGCACATAGTGTTATTGAGCAATGGGTTTATCAAGTGTATATACGAGTATAATTTGCGTCAGACGTCGGTATTAATGTCCTATAAAAAAATTACACTACCCAGAAGACACTAGTGACAGCGAATGTTAAAATGGACGGAAAAGTCCATTTCTCAGATCCTAGATGTCCAACTTGCTCATGGAGTGTGTATTCTGCAATCACCAACGTAAAGTCACACTAGAGTTCTGAAGTTTTCCTATTCAGCCTCAGCAGAAAATACCTTAGTTTTTATGTTAAGTATGATATGAATACCATAGCACTGTTGTTCCATTTTGATTCCTTTCCTTTTGTGTAGCTAATGACCAGGATTCTCTACGTTTGGATTGCAAAATGACCCTGTTGTGTTTGATTTAGTGTAATGCTGGCTTTTGACATTTAGTTGTTATATCTGTTTCTAGATTTTCTCTCAGACAGTCTCTTTATGGTGTTGAGAACATACACACATGGAATATCAATTATAAGACTGAGCAACGTCATAGTACATATTGATACCAAGCTGCACTTTCCAACAACGTATTCATCAATATTCCAATGATATCAAGCTATTCAAATGTATGATAGTCACTGCAAATATAGTCGCCTGCAGAAATAACTATAGCATAATTCGAAAGGTTTGACCTTTCAGGATAGAACCTATTCTCCTATACATACATACACTGTAGCTATGGGTGCTTAATTATTATGGCACATATTTCTACTCACACACCATGATCCATCGATATCGATTTCTTTATAATACAATTTTCTGCCAAATATATAACATAAAAGCCTTTTTAAAACATGCTCCGTTAATTGATTAAAAAAGTAATTCCATTATTTTTTGGAAATGGCATCACATCAAAGGTGGTTCTGCGAACCAGTGAAATGGAATTTTTAACTCACATGTTACTGTTATTCTCAGCCAATATGACAATAAATTGCTTAATTGCAAAGCTCAAAGTAAAATTGGCAGAACTGCACGGAAAACATAACAGAAACATGTATGTATACGATTGCTCCACAATACGCTTGGAAGTATATGGTTTTCATATCATTCGAAAAGTTAGGTCGAGAGCATTTTCATTTCATATTTCAATTGTACCAATTTTTAAGGCCTGCCAGACTCCGGCAAAATGATGGAGGCAGCAAACGCTATGCATATCTTATGCTCAAAATTATGAAAAGTTTTAGATAGTTATTGGCCTGCAATCCTGAGGTCCCAGAATACGTTTATGTTCCATTTTCTTCCGATTCATGCCATTGAGAGAAATTCTCTGTATGGTAAAATATAATGACTAAACGACTATATTATCAACACCAAGAACGCTTCTCATTTCAGTACGATTGCTGTCATGATATACTGTGCACCAGCGGCTGCTCCCACACCAGCTCCTCGCCTCGAGTGTAATTTTTCCCAGAAAACGTTGTACTTAGCTTTGTATAGTATTTTAAATTGCTAGACTGCAGTTTTAAACTGAATCGTAAGAAAGTTTCTGCTCATAATCTCAATCAAACTCCAGGGAAATACACTGAAAATGAAATGAAAGATTCCATATGAAATTAGAATTTGATAACAAGCATAAATGCTTATAATAAGAATAATAATAAAGGGTTTCCATGCAATTGCGCTTGGTCGTAATACTGCTGAGCATATTGTTTACTGTATTGCATCAAATAATAAAAAGCCCCAGATGGGGCAATACAAGCCACACTTACGCCAGTCTAATAAACATCTAACATCATAATAACACTTAGAATCTCAGGTACAGTGAATACTAGATTAGCTTAATTCAACTCGCAATTTTGGGGAACCTCGGCGTTGTGGACGGAGCTGCCAGGGGTTTGTTCCCTGATGATTACAACCTACAGCATTTTAAAGTCAATGTGAATAGACATTCATCTTTTCGCAGCGCTTATGAAGTGCGATAGGCACTCTGCCTTTGCATGAGGTTATCTTTAAAAAAATCTTGCACAGCCGAGAACAAGCCTAATTCTGAGATATTACATAACGTATGATATTCCGATAAAAATGACTTAGAATCAAATACACTTCCAGCCACATGTCTATTGGCAAAACAATAATAAGTTTGTCTGCTTCGCAATGCAAAATCAACATCTGATTTTTGATAAGACATTCATCCTTGTCTGTACTCACTCGTATAGACTATAAATATAAATGCAAATAATACAAATTTATTTTCGTCTGTCTGTTTTTACTTTTTATTGTATTTCTTCTATCACTGAACGTTAACAGACAATGCTCTACCAGTTCAACAGAAACCCCATCTGATATATTGTCAGCTTATGATGCAACATGTAAATACAAAGTAAACAGTCTTACCTCAAAATGAAACAGTGCTATCTTATTGCGAAGCATTGTTAATACTTCATAAACGGTAGTAAAAGCATCTAATTAAGTTTCATGAATATCTGCGGCCGCCTGGCAGAGAAAAGTGCGCTGAAGTAAAATTCCGTCTGGGGTTTATGAGCCGTTCTCTCGTAATGAATGCTCTCTTATAGCCACCACATTCGTCATCGTTGATTTTCTGTTCAAGCATCTGAGAAAATCTTGCAATGGGGTGTAAGTATATTCGCTAGTTCTATAGTTAGCGTTTGAGGATTATTTTTTATTCCATAAAGATAAAATGATTAATTAGATTATCTAAAATCCTGCTTGCATAATTAACTAGGTATCAATCATCTGTGACCAATAGTTCTCAAGGAATAAGGTTTTGCTAGAAATTTTTGTCATGACACTGCCTACTTTCTGGTCAATAAACATTTTTGCTTGTAGCTTATTCCAACAATGCTGAGGAAAGAATCAGGCAATTCTCGTTTCCAGATTGAGTCCAGAAGCTTCATAATACGGTGTACATGTGGAACATGTCCAACCATGTGCTAGTAGCCCATAGGAAGCAAACCAGAAGTTCGTCATCCGTCACTCATTGTAAGCCATACTTCTCAAGGTTGATGAGTGTTTACGCCAAAGGACTTGAGAAGCTACACGTCACTGGCAGGCTATAACCTTGAACATGATGCAGAGAAGAGTATGAAGTTACTTGATGTTTTGTGTTTTGCCATTCTCAGAGAACACCCGCACTGTACCGATCTTAAATCCAGTAAGTAACACGCGCTCCTTGAAATGACAATATAAAAAATATGTGGTATAAGTTCTGCCAGGCAGCTTTTGGCTACAATTGCTCTCATTTGGTCCGAATCACAAAGCTTTCTTGTCTGTGGCGTGGGAAATAAAAACGTTCTCAACTCGTCCTCTACAAATAACAATTTTGCACCATATATACCTTGATTTTGAGGTACCTCTTTACGTAAGCCACTGTCTACGCTGCAGACTATTCTAAAAATTATTCTTTCATAAATCTGTCTGAACGAAGTGGGCTTCCGTCGAAACAACCAAGCAACGGCTCATGAAAAATTCACTCTTTTAATTAGAGACTTGTCATTTTTCGCTAATTACCAGCTTAGCTTTTCGCGCGCTTAATTTAGGAAAGATGTACAGAAACCAATTAGGGCTTATCGGGTTCCGGCTGTTAATTACTCAAAAGTGGAAATTCGGTGTTTTGCTGAATAATATTTTACGAGCAATATCCAATAGGAGACTTTTGTGATAAAAGCAGCTGCGGCTACAAAGTGCTCTAACTTTGCAGAATAGGTCAGGGTTCATGACCTTTTCATTATGAAGGATTTGGCACGTTTTGTTTAGCAAGGACCAACAAGTATTTAGTTGTACATTACTGAGATAGAAACATAAAAAATAAATATAGTGGAGATGAAATAATTGTGTATTTAACTAAGCTTATCAAATAAAACTCCCTTACAGTGACTCGTTTTGATTTATATTTAAATAAGATAAATAAATCGAAACAGATCACTGTAAGAAACAGTTTTATGAAACTGTGTATTAAATATACAATTATCTTATCTGCATGATAAGTAACGATGAGTAAACCTGGTCAGCCAAGGCTTCATATCAAACGAAGTAGCACCACTACCTTGTTTCAGATATACCGTTACGGTTTATGATAAAATGTAATCTATAATTATAAGTAATCTTTTGGGGGTAGCGAGTTTTGGGCTCTAATAGAAAGTAAACATTACTCATGAATCTCTCGGCTTATATTTGCTAACGAAGTTGAAAAAATGACCACAAAATCTTAAATCATGGCTTCATTCTGTTGCATAATGGCATTCCGGAATCATCCAAAGTCCATGGATGTAAACATGGTCACTGAACAAATGGCTAACGTGATCAATAATAGAATTTTGCTCTGATCAAATAATAGGGTTGAAGAGGGATGAATATAAAGAGAACGATGATAAACCGCCTGCCACAATTTTCTCAATTACAGGCTTATAAGCTTTTAACCGATTTTTTATTGTCAGGATTCTATCTATTTTACAAACTACAGTACATTAATAAGAAAATTAGTCACAATTCAAAGAATTGCTATATATATTTTATACATAAATGGGTGTACTTTGTTGATTCGTTCAATGAGATTATTGCTTTTATTCTTCTTGAAACCAATAGCCATCAGAATAGTATAACAAGCTCATCATCATCTGATTGTGTTGGAGTTTTTAAAAAGTCAACTAAATACCTGTGTAACCAATGAATTATCATCTCAACGCATTTCTCATTGAACCCCATCGCTCAGTACGCTTTTATTAAAGGTTTATCTGACAGTTGACTGACTAACCAAAAGCAAAAGCCGTTTCTCTCCAAATCTGTATCAGCAGTATATAAATCCAGCTTCCCACGCATATTAAATAGCTTTATGTCCATTACTGCGACATGCCCGATTTAATCCACTTGATATTTCAAATTAATGACCACTATAACAAGCCTTTATGGTTGGTGTATGATGAAACATTAGCTACAGAATATTATGTCATTGCTCTGAGCAAATATTAATGTTGTATTAATTGGCATTTAGCTAATCTTCGGAGCAGAAGCTATAGGGTGTTGTCATCGTGCATGACTTTAAAACATCTTTGAGGAATTCTAGCTGGCTCTGTTTTATGGTGGTTCTGATTGGTTTCACATCAATCGATCCGCTGGTAGAGAAGAGAACTGATCCTTACAGCGGACGTGGAGAAGCTGGAGAGCTCCTTTTCATCGAGTAACTGGAAAGGCAGAGGACAAGTAATCACGAAACAGAAGACCGATGAATGATACATGAGTGGGGATTGTCAAGAACACAATGCGAAGTGAGTATTATACTGTACAGTCCCTGACAAGATATCTAAGATTTATAGGGATAGGAGAGTAGGCTGTAGTACTACTATAATGTAGTTCATGCTATACACGACTAGAATTTACATTCGGTTGAATCCTGCCTATGGCAATAAGCATAAAGGAATATGATTCAGGGACACAATCATAAGACAACGGAATCAATAATGAGTTTCAGGATTCTTACGTAAATAGATAAGAAGCAGAGATACAATGGAAGAAAAGGGAAAAGGACAAATAACTAGGAATGGATCTTGAAGTGGCGCTACGAGCCATGGCGGAATACAGCAAGGAGTATCGGGCTGTGATACAGAGCGGATGGCCGAAGGGCTTAGTGAGGATGTAGATCTTTTTGGTACTCTCACAATTTGAGGGGACAAAGCTGATAGAACCACTGTTTCATGTTTTTTGCCTGAGAATAGCTTTAAATGCCTATCACAGCGTATCTAAATTTTTTCCGGACGATTTACTATGGTATAGTAGTTGAGGCGTTTGCTCAAAATGAGTGCAGTCATGAAACTCTTCATTAAGGGCAAACCATTTTAGCCCCTTAAAACGCCCATGGTCTGTTTCTAGTTTTGAAAATATCAAATCCAAATTTCGTCACTTGTTGCTCAATCACAAAATTCCTTGTAAAAAATATATCGCGAATAATTAAAAACCTCCGGTTCATCAGCCGTCTCGTTCCGCAAGAAAATAAAATCTAATGACTTCCAACGCCAACACTTCCTCTCGTGCTTCGGGCTCCCTATTAATAATGAAAACATTCGATCTTTATCGCTTACTCGCCGGCATACGGTGTGGTAAGCAAAGATGGCGATTTTCGCGGAATGGGCGCTGCTAGGGTCGGGATTCGCCTCTATGAATTCTTAAAGCCGATCTGGTAAATGTTTAGGGATATGCTCGGAAATAGATTTCTTGGCTGAGTAGTTACGAAACGATGAAGTTGTGTACATGAGATTCAACCTCTCTGTATATAATCGGACAATTTGTAGCCCAACGTTAAGATATTTTAGTAGCAAAAGATCATTCCAAGATATTCTACCACATTATCTGTTTTGAGCTCTAGAACAGCATGAAAGAATTCTATACAAAGGGTATATCAAACATGAAGTATAAAAGTACAAAAAAAATATTGTTTGGAAGTTGCTGTTTTGCCTTCAAGAGCCAGCAGTGTAGAGCGTACACTAAAAAAGCAACGCTTGATAATTCACAAACATATTTGGAGGTAACGTTGTTATATCATTGTGGATATGTCCAGATGCCGCATCGTATCATTATTTCGGCATCAGCCATTTTTGCTTTAGACATATGCCGATTTGTCCAAATATCTCGGCCACAGGCCCAATTTTCTATCTGTCTCCAACATATATACAGACAGATAAGTAAAGTATTTCATATACGTAATTTCCAACTGAAATATAGAATGTAACATTTCTAAAGTCTGTAGCGTTTCGAGATTTTATCTTTTGATAGGAGTGATATTCTAGATTTGGACAGCCCGATATGAAGTGAAGAATGTCACGAATTGATGTTCATATTTTATTTAAAGTTTATTTATCATAAGGCTGTCTGAAAAATATCTGAAAATGGAGTGAACATGAGAATTTTTTTTGGGGAATTTATGGTTGATACAAGTAAGGGATATAAATATGGAAGGCGATTATTTCAAATGCTTAATTCTTACAATAACAAGTTTTTGCGATCGCAGAAGGTGACCGACACTGATTTAGGTCAAAATCATGATATTTTTCCTAAAAAAGGTTTGCCGTATCGGGGTCGGCATTTGCATTAGGTATATAATATTGAATTGAAATTCATAATAAATGATCCAAGAAAAAAAATGATCCCAGAACTATTCTTCGTCAAAATCTTACTGCAGAATAATTGTTCGCCATATGGTGTCCAGCCTTTTTAAGCTGCAGTATTAAATTCAAATTCATATTTACCAAAATAAGATAATAAGTCTATCATACTAATCTTGCACTATATTGTAACTACATGTTTATATTTTGCAAAATTAACCACAAATCCGCGACTTGAGGAACTCTGGAAGCAAGTATTACGAGAGTGAAATAACAACTATTTTTGACCAGACTTGTATGACCACTATACGATAGGATACTGACGTTGCATTGCTATATCTGCTTTCTCAGTAGACCACCCTGAAAGATACTCCCACACTATTTGGCCCTTTTAGTCACGTACAGGAAGAAGAAACTGTTGCCTGTTTTATCTGGGGTCGTAAGGAGCGTTCTTAAAAGATTACAGTGTAACACTATCGCTGATATGGTAAAACAAACACTATGACGTCTAAAGATTAAATGATTCTGTGGAAGATTAACAGTCGAGCGCGGTTGTAATGAGAATTGAAATTGATGACAACAAACTTAATTTATATAAGTATGTAAATATATCAGAATGCCTCATAACAGAAACATTAGAGGTAAACTCTTTTGGTGTTTTATTTGACGTATTTCATAGCAGTTTGTCCATTTAGTCGGCAGTTTTTTTATAGGAACCTATAAGTTTAAGAACCGGTCAGGATAAGGATTCCAAAATCGAATATCTGGGTAAGACAAGTGGATTGATTGTATGAGTAAAGCTCAGAAAGCAGAATTTTTCGTACCTTGACATTATCGAACTGGCGATATTAAATCCTATTGAAAGTGATGCTGTAGTGAAGTATTTGGAAAAAGTATAAGTTAAAAAACACAATCTTGACATTTCAAGCGTAAATCCTTTGTATCCAGCTTTATGTGGAATACAATTGTGATCTAATTTCTGCTGTAAGCACGGATTTAATTCTACCGGTATATGTAAGTTTAGACCGATATGATTGAGGCAAATTTACCATGAGGCTGCAAATGAAATATAAAAACTAAATTAGCATCTTTTTGTTAGAGGTTTATGCATATGATTTCGCCTTTTTCATCAATGAAAAAACCGGTTTATTCAATTGGAAAAAACAATTTATTCAAAGTATTGGCCATTGCACGCTATATTTTTTTCCCATCTCTCGGGTAAGGGATGAATACCGCGCCAATAGAATCCTTCATTTTTTGAGGCCAAAAACGAATCCAACCAATTTTTGATGCCCTATTCTGAAGTGAAGCGTATTCCAGTGAGCGCGTTTTGCATCGATCTAAACAAATGGAAATCAGACGGGGCCAGGTCTGGGCTATAAGGCGGGTGAGGCAAAACTTCCACTGATTGCCAAATAACTTTTAACCGGTATAGCAATATGAGGCCGAGCGTTGTCATGACGGAAAATTATGGCTTCGTGTCTGGTTGCATATTCTGACCTTTTTTCGTTAATTGCTGGCTTCAGTTTGATGAGGTGTTGTCGACACCGTTCACCTGTGATTGTTTCACCCGATTTTAGCAGCTCGTAATACAGGATACCCTTTTGATCCCACCAAATACAAAGCATTACTTTAGCGCTATGATTATTTTGGTTGGCTGGGCTTCACATACGATTTTTTATGTTTCTGCTTATCGTAATGAATCCATTTCTCATCACCTGTCACAATTCAGTGCAAAAAAACTCTTATTGTAGCGCTGGAGGAGCATTTCCGACAATTTTTTTTGCAACAAAGTAATGTGACATTACTTCCCGCAAATGTTGTTTATTTGTGATAAAACTCATTTTAAATAATGCCATTAAATTTTTTTTCGCTACAATTAAATAACACAAACTACGTTTGAAAGCATACACGTATAGCTGTCAAATGCAGATGTCATCAGGTTTCGCTTCTTGATAAAATAACGCGTGCCGACATCTAGCTTCGAAGGGCGGAATCATATGCATAAACCATACAACAGGGGTTACAATAGGACTAAAACATACATTATGTAACGAAGAAACTAGAGAGTAGAGAACTCAGATACAAATGTGCACCCTGGGGGATGTAAACCAAGATCAGAAAAGATCTTCTGCGTCATGGCAGGTGTGAATTGTATATCTAATATTTATAGGATTATATACAACTTCAATTATCTCAGGCGTTCTGTTCGCATTTAAAGCGAAAAAAAAACCTCCAGTACTCTCAGCTCGTATTTTCTCTCAGTGCATCACTGAACAGCGTCAGCGGTTTATCCCACATAATCTGTTTTGAATGACCCTGTACACATAAAATAATATTAAGTTTTCCTAATCTTATCTGCAACACTTGGAAACCATGATTGGTGATAATACTACTTACTTCGACTCCGCCTAAGAGCCTGTAGCATGTGTAACAGATTTGAGGCCTTCTCGTCTGGTCTGGTCTGGTTTTTTAATATTCTCTGGCTCGTAAATTTTGGGGTAATCCTGGTTTCTTTATGGACCTAAGTGGAATGGCTCGCCTATGGGATATAAAAGTGCTTGATGGATGAGGACGAGTGAATGTCTCTTACGGTAAAGTATGTTTGGAGGATTATGAGGGAATGAAGAAACCACGTGGGCTGCTGATGTACACGTTAAAAGCTGTATGAGAAAAAGGGAGGTCAAATAGATGAGTCGGGCTGTCAATTAAAATAAATCATATATCATGAAATATTCGGCAAGTTTGTCAATAACGATCAAAACTGATCGGATTGGAAAGAGCAGAAGAATGATTGATGAAGATTCCATTTCTTTACTTCTAAATCAGTCAGATATGCCTTTACTTTCTTGGAACTTCGATTTGAATTTACAACTACACAAAGGGACGAAAAGACGCCAGATGCGAGGGTGGTCATTTATTGTTAACCTATATGACTCATGGGTAGAATAATGTTGAGGAATAAAAAAAATGTTTGACGCATGAAACGATTTATCGCAAAAATTGCATAAAATTTTTTCAAACAGTATTATAATCACAATGACACAGGTAGGTGGTGAAGTGACTTTACATCACGTGGAGAAATTATGTTAATAAAAGATATGTTCCAATAAATTACCTTCCCATCATTATCACCTTTAAGTCAATGGACGTTTGCGGCATTTGATTGAAAGTTAATTCTTATTTTTCTGTTTAAAGGCTAGCATTTCTTAAATGAGTTGAGCAAAGCTACGACATTTTAAGTCAGTCTGGTACGAGGTGGGTATTTTCTCAAATTGAGCAAAATTTCAAAGCAAGCAAGTAAGAATTGCGGCCATACGCTGACTTCTGTCCTAATAAGGCATATACTGACGCTATCGATATCATTAACAAAGTAAGATAACATCTCTAATAGGCAATTACTATATCTCAATCTGATATTTCCAGTTAGTAGATTGGAACTGCTCTTATTTTGTTGAGACTGGAAAAATAAGCATATGCTGTATTTGCCATTTTCAATCAGCTAGACTTCAACGTCATTTATCTTTCCCGATAGACAATTACTCACTCTGAGCAATCGACATTCCAGAACTGTTTGGAGGTCCACAAACAATTTCCTTTAAATTTAATCCTTGACTCCTCAACCTCCTATATCAAAATTTACACTTGTCACCTTCAAAGGGGCATCAGTCTAATTTCTTAATAGTATGAACAAAGTAACTGTGGATAAACAAAGCAAAACACCAACTTTACCAAAGACTGCTTTAATTTTACAAGTTTTTTCAATACTAAAAAGAACCTTACTGGTACATAATATAGTCCATGCAGATAATGATTGTGTATTTAAACCACAGTTCCACAAATAAAACTCTTTTTCTTCCAGTGACACTTTTTGATTTATATTTAAATCATCATGGCAATGTCAGATTTCACTGTTTACAAAGGCCTCTTGCTACTCGCCTACTAGCTAATTAGATCCTATCAAGGATACAAAACTAGAGCTCTCAAATCTAGCATACTTTTTATCCTGTCTAGCTATTTTTCTATCAAACTATTTTTTTGTCTGTCTTTTAGAAATATGTTATGGCGACCGCGTTAAGCGAAGACCCAAAAAACCTTAACCGTTTCCGTGATGCAAATGCAGTCGCTAAATGAATATTTCACCTAAGACCGACAAAAGAAAAAACTATTTGATAGAAAAACAGCTAAACAGGGTAAATATTACGCTAGATTTAAGAGCTCTCGTTTTGTATCCATGACAGGATCGAGTTAGCTAGTTGGCAAGAAACCTAGATAGCCTTTGTGAACAGTCAAATCTGACTCCTACGATAATTTAAATACAAATCGAAACGCGTCACTGGAAGAAAAGGAGTATTGTTTGTGAAACTGTGAGTATCTACAATTCTTCATGATTAACAATGAGACTGACTGCATAATATCAATGCTTAATGTATTATTAACCGTTTCCGGTACGTAATATAATCAAAAAGACTGTATATATTTTACACGTCATATTCTTTTAAAATCTAGAATGCTATCTTAAGTTGTCATGAAAACAAAAACATTTCTCTACAATGGCATAGGCACCCAAGATAAATTTTAACTCTTGTTAAGTTATTTCATATAATAATATTATTCCATGCAGCGATACAAATTTCTGATTCCGGCTCTCTATGGAGCAAACGTTCATTCATTTTCCACCAACAATATAATAATTTTGATGACTCTACTTTTATAGCGCATTTTTCTCCTGTGTGGCCTCTATATTCATCCTTGAGCTTCATTCATGATAAAATGCTTTGGGAACACTACTCCTAGTCTCAATACTTATCAAGTTAACTGCACTACTTTTTTAGAGTTATACGGCCTCAGAATCAATTCAACCCTGATAAATCGTTATGTTATTTTGGATGACCAAAAGCAATCCCTAGTGGGTTATTTTGCATGGTATTCGAGGCGGTTGTCAAGAATCGATGTAAATCTCTTTCCGATCTATTTTCGTGCCGAAACAAATGAACAGCGCCTCTCCTATGCCAGCCTCGACTTGATCGTAAAACAAATGACTGCCATATGGCCGCCCGACATCAAACAGTTGTCGCTCGTTGTAAAATAGACATTACATTTTTTCCGAAGAGACTTTTATTAGTTTTTTTTCTTAAGCGACGAAGTTTTTTTCCATTATCTTTATGGAATGCTGCCTATCGGATAATATATATTATCGACATCTTGTTAGAGTGCTCTAACCGAAGGGGCGGTTTTTCTTGATGCTTCAGATCACCCAGATGTGAACATGGAAAACTGATTGGGCCCTGTGGAACAGATGGGCGTGAAGATGACGGTAGAGATATGCTGGCGGATTGAGATGTTAAAATCTTGGGCCAGTTAAGTTCATCTGCAGTTATAGGGGTTTGTTTCAGTTTGAGTCACAAGATGATAACTGTAAAACTCCCAATCAAGGCGCTCCCATATTAACCCACTTGAGGCTGCGTGGAAAGAGTCAAATTCAATAATTACCTATTAACTTGGTGCTATTAGAACAAATGATGATATTCGTATACGTCTTTATCAATAAGAAACACTATTAAAGACGTCTAATGCAACATTTACTGAGTACACGTAGATTTGACCTTAGTATAATTCAACTAGGTAGTTTCAGGTTTCTGATGTGCATATCATTCATTAGTTAACTATTGTTTGATTGATTTCAAGTCAATCTAGTCAAAAATAATTACCTAATGTTCAATAACGGGTTAAAACAGGAAATTTGGCAATGAAACATGTGCCACTATAAATTCAATAATTCAACCCCTATGAAATCCAACTAACTGTCTCTGATAGCCCTGTGTATATAGTAATAACACATTCCAGTCAGATCATCATTGCCACTAAATCCCATTCACCTCCCAGGGGGTAAGAACGGGCCAGGATTAAGGGTCATGCCGGATTAAATCTTGACATTGTACGCAGGAGGATTGGGGTAATTTCGCTTCCGACAGTGGTTGGCACCCCCGGGAGGGCCTTGTTGTACTGTCCTAGAGCCGTCAAGGGCGAGGCGGTCATTGGGTGGGCAGCACGCTGTAGTTGTCGCCATCAACTACACTAGATAAAGCTGCTACGGACACTTTAAGAGCCTATTATTCGCATGACACCCAAGGAGGCTGTTTCTGCTAAAGCTTGGTGAAATACGCCATCAGCCGGTTGAAAAAGATGATCCGGGAAGATGATCCCTTCTAGTTTGTATAAAGGGCGCCACACACTTCGTCAGAAAATCATTCTCAACCTTTTCTGAATGAACTCCTTGGGGAGGGACTTTAGTAGTAGTTGTCAGATGTCTATCCAATTAATTATTAGCAATACTGTTTTTTCTAGATTAAAGACACGATTTTTTTCACAAGAAAAAAAATATTAATTTATATTCAAGCTATTCTACTCAACCATATACTTATGGTAGTTTTACTAGCTTGCAGATAGACTTGTCTAAATAGCTAAATAAATACAGATTGTATATTGATAACTGTTAGTAAAAGTTATAGCAAAAATTCCGCCACAAATTTAAGCGCTTTAGCATGTAAAGCTTCCTGTTAAATTACCTAGAACCAGTTAAAGTCATGAAAGGAGCGTATGTAACAGGCTGCAACTGCATATTACAAAAATAAATCCTAAGGTCTCAGCACATGGCTTAGTCCGCCTGTAAATTATGAGAATTTCGCATTTCTTGAACGGGACTGCAGCGTTGGTGAGAGTGGAAAGTAGGAGGAAAGAGACAAAACAAATCATATTTAACGAAAAGTTGGAAGTCTGCGGAAACTGAAAACAGACTTAGAGGAAAAAATTATGATATCTTTAAGTGAGCGGCGGAGCTGAACATCTGCTTGGTGTTTTTCACCAGGGGCGGAATTTGATTGACCACTAAATGGAGCCGTTTCACTTCCCATCCCATAGGTGATATAAGAATTAATTTCGAATATGATGACGTTTTCTGAAGAAAATTCATGTCACCCTTTTTTCGTTGGTCTGTTAGTTTGTTTGTCTGTCTGCCTATTTTTCTCGCTGCACAATCTCAGTAACCACTTTACTTGTGTAAAGTATGATATGGATCACAGGAAGATTGTGGAGCTTTATTTGCTTAAACTTTTCATAGGTGGCAGCGCGATAGCAAAAAAATTAAAAAACTATCACAATTTCGAATTTCATTGTCGCGGTAGTCAAGCATCGTATTTCGAAGCCCTAAACATTTTTGTGAAGAAATTGATCATTTTTTTCTATAAATGTAAACTCATCCTATACTCGTTCCAGGTTATAAGAACAATGTTTGAAGCTAATCAAGAAAACGCGATTAAAGTAAACCAACCCGAACATTCATATTACATTCAGAATCGATGTTATTCCTGAATTCAGAAAATTATAGAGAGAACGAAGAACGGTATACACCTTAAAAATTATATGAAATTAAAGAACGAATGCAATGTTTCAACATTTTTGGACCCACTACCGTACCATGCAAGATTGTGAGGAAATTGTATACTTTTTAGTGACACAAAAAGCTTTTCTTGCCTCTTTAGGAACTTTCTCATTGTGTGGTTCCTCGGTAATGTTAGATACGTCAACTAAACGTATACATTGCTTTCAACATAGATTCCAGAAAATTCAGGGAGTGCTTTGGAGCCCATCCAAACATATGCAAGCAGTACTTCAATTATGGTTTAATCTGAGCCTAATTGGCACAGACGGTAGAAAAACCGCAGATTCTGGGAGCCAACCAAGCAAAACTGGCATCAAGATGGTACCCGGACACACGAGGGTTTCATTTCCTTGTCAGTATGTGCGGTCAATTTCCAAAAAGATTTAGATGTTTACATTGGTATTCCCAACTAATATGAGGAAAGAGTATCCTTCAGACGTGACTCAAAATAGCTGTACTCAATTCCGTCCTGAAAGAAAATGAGTTTTAACCATATTTTCCGGCTTCCGCCCGACCCTGTCCTCCTGTCTGTATGCTGCCATCACACCAGGCGGCGCTCCAGCAAATGAAGAAATATGGCCGACATAAACTTACGGTAACGACTTCCTACATCCACGCGGAAGAAAGAAGTTGAAATATGGAAGTACGGCTTGTTATTATAATGTAATATCTCCTGGTGACCGGGAGAGTTATGACCGTCTTCTGCACCACCACACAGCCACCGCTGCAGATTTATACATTCCTTGCACCCTTGCAGGGTTGATAGCCTTGTCTTTGATTTTATTCGTCAAGGGTTATTATTTTTTTCCATTTTTTCCTCAATTAATTGCTCGAATCGCTTGGTAAATCCTTAGCGCTGTGTCTATATGGGGTATCCCCGAAGAAGCGAGAAAGCATTTTTTTGAGGAAGATGACGTTTTTCACACAATATTAACTAGTGCCTGTTTTGGAACCACCTTGGTATATACAATGTATTTCATATCTTCATGGTACAGACTCAGACAACTACCGTGGGTCTGCTGGCTGTAGATGTAGGGGATGCCCTATACCAGAGTTATACTTCATCAAGTGTCTAGGGATTATCGTTGACAATGACATGTACTGGTACGACCATATTGCCGCCATTCTAGAAGGTATGGATTGTTTCCTGGTGCCAAAAAATGTATTTATCGTACAAATAAGTAGTATTTGCAGTAGCAGTAGCCCTACAAGGCACCTAATAGAGATTTATTGGAATACGAGTACTACTTGCATGTATGGAGGTACGCTCCAGGTATTCCGTGAATCTTCTGGACTCATTCCAGAACAGAACAATATGTCGTGTCGAAAAGCGTTACCACAGATACAGGATTTCAATGTAAATTTTAATAGACATTCCATCCTCCAGTTCACCTGAAGACGATTGAAGATAGTATATCAATCGGAACGTTGTGATACTCAAAAAATCTTAGAGACAATGGAAGCCCGAAATCAAACTTTTGAAAAATCGACCTTGTCTACAACTTTCAAGCAACATTTTATCATAACGTTTTTGGTATGCGATAGGATTTCTACCTATACGAAAGCTAACCTATTGAAGTTGGCATTCATATCTCTGTTGTATAATTGGATCAACTTATTCGAAACAAGAATATCGATATAATGTACCATTTGGTTTATTTGGTATTTGACTGTTGTCTAAAAAATTATACTCAAATATGACGATCCATCACTTTGCCATTTTCAAAGATATTGAGCTGTCTTAAATCAGACAAATGACAAAATGTGTCGATGTTATGATGAATATTTATAAGGTGTTAAAATACACGAAATATATTTTTTATATTCTTAAAAGAAAATACGGACTTCCTACAACCCCGTTGCTTCTCTTGAGAATCAATAAGTGGTTCTTTTGTCCCACAGTTTGGTTAATAAGCCAGTTCATTAGTTTCATGAAATCATGTACAAACCTACACATTTGACCGCTTTGCCTCCTCCCTGAATGTATGACGCATCATGACAGCATCGCTTATAAACATCGTAAAAAAAATTAGTCGTTCCATCAACTGCTCGAAGCTCCAAAAATAATAAAAATATATAAGACAACCCTGTTTTAGACACTTCTACTTCACCACTTTTGAAAACTGTCTCAACTGTTTTGCCCTTAATCAAAGTTGCGGCTAACCCAATAACTCGCTTGTTATTCTGGAAGTTTCTCTTTGAATTTCACCCAGCAACGGCTGTTCCGCATTTTAATTTCCAAATGAGATCTTTTGTTTGAATGAAGCTATGTGAAACTTCATTGTTCATGCACATATTTTGGCATTAATGCAAAATAACTGGTGTCCCTTTGAAAGAATGTACGCGTAGTTCCTTCTCACTTCTTGTGTAGAGAATTTTATACCAACTTAAATGGTCAATCCTCAAAATAGAACTACGGGTAACAGAAGGACTTGCCCCATATACATTTAAATAAAGTTCCGGAAAATTATGCGTTAGCGAGATTAGAATTCTCACCTCTTTTTCCACCAATGAAGAGGTAATCGCTGCATTTGAGGAGGAAATTAGCAACCTTTCAAAAGAACGTTGGTTATAGGAAGTTGACTAGTGGTTTTACCGAATGCTTAAAAATAAAAACAGAATAAAGTTTTTTTAAAAAACCTTGTAGTTTTTCTGTATGTAAAGACTTTCAACGTGACCTACGTAATGTGTTTCGTAGTACATATACACTGTAGTTCCGCCACAAGCACTCATTACTCTTAATTGCAGTATACAAGAATACCGATCAGAGTTCTGACTGATCTAACAATCATTGATTGCCTGTAGCTGAGAGACTGTTAGCAAATCAACGTAAGTGAAAACACGCAATACAGCTGACGCATATTTTTTCTGAAATAATTTTCTAGATTCAGTTCCAATTGCTTTGTCCTTGTCCCTCTTGAAGATGGAAGCTCATTCGAACAAAAATTTCATAACAGGAATTAAGCTACGAGACTTATCTACTTATAAAGCCACGTGGCACACTAATACAGGAACTTTAATGCCCCAAAGACATTCAAATCTCTTTTCAGTTTAACTAATTACATATCTCAAAAGCTAATCCGACTTATTAATTTGGCTTTGTTCGATACCAGCGAAATACTATCCCACAAAGAAGGAGGCAAGCCATTAAGGGGCAACAATAAATTTTGGGGTTGCATCCGATTATGCAGCCGGCTCTAGAGTAATGACAATTTATTATCTTTTATGGAGGGTCCTCGGATTGGGAGTAGACAAGGATGTTCATTTTCTGATAATTAACTGGGCACCAGGTGATTTTGTGAATTATCGTGGTATAATAAATAAGCTAGGAGTAACTCACATACACTGGTTGTTTTTTATATGGCTGACAACCAAATTATCATATAATTAATCTCCCATAAGTATAGTCAAAAAAGATCTGAGTTCATTTAAAAGCTAAAGATATTGAGGGTGACCACAATAAGTTTCAAATACAATCAGTTATTTCTATTCAAATGTTGATAAAAGCTAAATTCTAACCTTTAATACTTTAGTATATATCATTAGAATTTGGACTTCTTTTAGAATCTGGACCATATGTATAATATTCCAATATGATTCAGTACAGCACAGATCAAGATGTTTTCATTATACTTCTACTTGCTGATCATTATATACATATTTTTTTGTTACAAGGAGACTTTGATGACGTTTATACTACCTCTGCAACCTTCGTCAAACTATAAATGGTTTCGCTGAGCTATTCGGTGATTAATAGCTCAGCGAAACCATCTGCCATTAAAAGAGAGATAACGTCCACTGGTCAACCTGAAGATATCACATCAATCTAAACTTTGTGTTCTTGAAAATCTTACAGGAGATCATGTTACAGAGAGAAAACAGAATATATTAAGCTCCAACAGCAGAACTTTTGGACTAACCTCCAAAAGCTTGGATAGAATAAGGAAACTCTTCCTTTAAAAGATACTTGTAGCATCGATTTTGGAGAACCGAACAGCATTATATACTCTGAGCTCACAACAAATCTCTCACAAATTCAAAACAACAAATATCAGGTTTATTGACAGAGAAAGCTATGGACATAAGATGTGGTAGCTTGAAACACATACATAACTGATCCTTGAAGGAGATTCAAAATTGTTATCAACCTTGTATTCTAAACGATATACTTGAAGAAGCCTAACTATCATCATACATTGTGAAATTTATGAGGGCAACTTCCGTTTCTCGACGAAATCTTTACGAGGTAACCATCTTGCGTGTATTGATGTACTTACTCATAACCAACAAAAATCAACGTATAACTGGACGTGGACTTTAAAGCTCAACATAAACCAGACAACTTTATTGAGATAGGTCATTGTGTTTACTTTGGCTGCAATTTCATTCCGTGAGGTATTTACTCAGCGAAATTGAATAGCTAATAGTGTTGCTAACATGGTTTACCAAGTCATATCGGCAATTTTCCCTATAAAGCTGATTCTAGGAACTCCAAGAAATAACCTAGTTATTATTTGACTACTTATCTCTTTACACTTAACCTATACCATATTTCTAGTGATGGATGGGTTTTTCCACCGCGGATTCTCAGTACCCGCTACATCCATTTTTGTACATTAGGATAATCAGAATCAACTTCTGATATACTTTATTATAAAAATTTGTTGTATCTGAGTAGTTGAAACTGTCGCTAGCCATGTTAACTTCTAACTGCATGAATCTCCTTCCTCGAAAACAAAAGAACCCTCCAATATTTGCTTACTCACATTTCTTTGCATACAGAACAAAGAGAAAACATCACAGATACCCTTGAAAGTTTTCCATGCACCCTACGCGTGTTGCAAAGTGGTCTTTTAAACAAATGGTAGCTAAACCTCTACACTAAATGCGACAAGCCGCTCTCAAAAGAAGGACAATTCCCCGCATAATCTTTGATGTTGACGTCTTCCTACGTTAGCTGTCATTCTATAAAAACTGCGTAGTAAGTTATTCTTTAGAATATTGGTGTTGCCATTTAGCTAGACTCAAAGCTAAGTAAAGTGTTGCATGTAATCGACCCAGATAATTGATTTAAATAAGGTCATTTACAAATAAATAAATATTTTGGCTTTTTTTAGCTATACGCTTTTTTATTACCTAATTTATTTTCTTTTCGTTATACTCTTTACCGATGGTAGTGGAATTTTGTGTATAGTGTTACGTATCTTCTGGTAGCGGCTTTTGTTCCAAAGGCAGTAGCTTTTTCGATATCGACTGAAGATGTAATCAGACACTGCCAATAAATGTTGAACCAAGATTCGAGCTGTGTTTAAGTTATTTGCGGTTTTGTGTATTTACATAACTTTCCTCACGGTTCCGCCTGATTGGGTTCTAGCATCAGGATGGAATGTAGGGAATGTGGGTTCGATCCCATCTACGTCTTCTACCTAATGGTCTCTCTTTTGACTCCGATATGAAGCATTTCGTATGATGAATAGTGGCACCGCCACTGTCGCCTTACCATTGTACTTTTTTTGATTGTTACTAAACTCATTCTGTACTGAGGCAAACGAATTCATCTCGCGTTCAGAGTAACCATCTTCAACGACTTTCGGGATATTCTAGTTGTTTGTCCTGGCTATAAAGCGGTCATAAACTGAAGTAGTCCTCATACCGCACCGAGATGCCAGGGTACGTAAACACCTTGCTTAACGACTCCAACTGCTAATAATAAACAGCATTAGAGCTACGCGGCATTTTATGGTGCAGGCTTTAGAAGGCGCTTACGAATAAACTCTTGATAAAATATTGGAATTGTAGCAAAGTGGCGGAAGATTTAAGATCGCTCGCTCCAGGCGATAATGCTTTTTACTGGTAGGGTGTAATGGGTATTCTTTCATAGAATAATTTATACGACGAACTGAGATGAAGGTAAAGGGTTACATTATATGACTCATTTATTTAGTCACACTTCCCAACAATCTACATTATATAGGGGTACAAAAATTTTATTTTAATGAAATTCTCATCCTAAAGTAAATTCTCCTTTAACCCTAACAGCGAAATTTGTGTGGACATAAAATATTTAAATTTGAGATTTAGCCCTTGCCAAGCTATCCACCTTCGAGTTAGGCACCTTCCGTTTGTTAAAAGTTTGATTTCGGTCTTTCATTGTCTATAAAATTTTTGAGTATCACAACGTTTCGATTGATATACTATCTTCAATCGTCTTCAGGGGAACTGGCGAACATGTTCCTTTCATGACTACTTATACTCTGTCAGGTGACGTGTCGTTGTGTGTGGTTTGTTCTGATTGATCCCCGATGAGTGGTGTTCCGGTCTGCTGACGTGGCTGTTCGTCGGTCATTGTTCGTTGTCTGGTCCAGTCGCAGTCTATTGATCTTCTTTATGAGTTGCTGCCATATTGGTTTAATGTCTACGCTGGGCTTGCTGTACACGTTGCTGTTGTTGGTGATGAAAGCCGCCTCCTTGAATTTTCTTCGATACCAGTGCGGTTCTTTAGCAATAACCTTATCGTCGTCCCAAGCTATCTTATGATGCTCCGCCCATGCATGGTCAGCTATTCCAAATTTTCCTGTCTCTGCTCACTGAGTGTTGAGACGATGGTCTTTGATTCTTAGTTCCAGTGGGCCTTTTTGTTTCTCCAATATAGATTTTCCCCATTGTCGTGTGTAAATGTTTCAAAAAATGGATTAATCTAGTTCACTGGTTTTTAATTTTCAACACGCATCTTGTTAGATCTTATACACATGGATGGACTTCACGTCTAGAAGTACATTTGAGGTCTACATTCCGCCTGCGCCAAGTGTAAAACAAATAGCTCTGCACCCTGAAAAAAGCGAGTATTCAAACTAACCCGCTTCACAAACGGCGTTCATCGATTACAGTTTCTTTAAATATATGTATATGCGTCCTTTGAGACAAAACCTCCTTTGGCGGTTCTTGAAACTCGTATATCCTTTGTGGATGCCGCCTCTTTCCATTTTGTGGATACCATTAAAGACTGTTAAAGGAATAATTTTTGCAGGGCGAGACGCCTAACTGCGGCATTATTGCCAGATTGTGACTCAAGGTTGTTTATGACTATATACAATATTATCATCCTCAGCATCCTAAGAGTACCAACAGAAATACACAAAGAGACTTAAGCTGTCAACTTGTCATCGGCTCTAAAATGAAGAAAAGACGCTATTCAGTAGTGCTTCCATATCAAGTTGCTTATTCACATGGCTGTTGCAGTCTACGGGCTGATAACCATTAAACTGATAAGTGACATCTTGCAGTTGGTGAGTTTTTGTTAGTTGGTCTTGGCACAAAATAGCGCTAGGGCGCTAAGTTTGATCTCTTCCAAAGGATGCCAATATGAACCACAAGATTGACCTCACGTGGCTCCAGCTTTCTAGTTCATTCAACTCGTTAACTCATTCGAAAGTAATAATATAGAAGTATATGGATATAAGATTATAGCTTCTGAAAATTATCCTGCGGCTACAACAAGAGATTTAGTCAGTAGTATTGTAGTAGTAACTTCAAAAACCTCAAGCTATATTGAAGCATGCTATCAACGATGGTGTGCCAGATGTATTTTGTTGATTGATTTTTTCCAACTGACTTCAGCAAATAGTAAACTATAGCATAACATATATACGAATTAACATGATAGCAGCGCCAATATATTCTGATATCGATAGCTTATGCTACTTTTATATTTTATTATAAAAATTGGATCTCAAATTTCAAACTCTCCTCCAACAAATACCAACCTTTCACTGCAGAGCATCAGAGTGAATGGGAAGCTTACTCTACTCCATGAGGCTTTATCTTTATGACGTGTTTACAGCTGAAGCCCTTGGGGACTCCATTACAATCAATCGCTCTCAATGAGTAACTGCCATTAAATTTAATGTTCTTCGGGGTATTCACCTAGTTTGTCGCAAGTATATAAAATTGCTATAAAGCACGTGATAGCACCACAATATTTAGGAAAAGACTCTAAGGCGGTTTGTTTCCCATAGCTTGAATGATGTTGAAATGGATAGTTCTGCATCATTTTCTATAGATTGCCTCTGAATGAGGATAATCTCGTATGTCCGGCGGATCAAGACGATATAGTATGATAAATATTATATAAAGTTGCATTCAACTAGGTTTTTGTAATATTAGTGATAAGAAACAATTTTTAATGAATGGAATTGGAATTTTTACAGCACCCTAATATAAACATTGCAAAAGTTTATGTATAATGTCGTATGTTCAGCTGAGCAAGTCAGATATGGTTTAAAAAAAATTATGCAATGTAAATCTTAAAATATCCAAAAAATTAATGTTTATCCCGAAAGCGGTATACCAGTAGAAAACATAGATGATAATGAGAAAAATCTGTATAACCTCACCTTCATCAGATATAGCTTCTCCGGACACACATAAAATAGAAATGGAATATTCACAGGTGAAGCTAAAGCATAAACTTTGAGGGTTCTTCGGTGTAATTTTAATCGTACTCCACTCAATGGTTGGATACTATTCAATATCTATCCATGTCCACCCTATATATACATATGCCTAACAAAGCACTCTTAACAAAAATACACTTATTCATTAAACGTTATGTACAAACAAGGAACGTAAAAGAATGATAAAGTTCTGAAAAAGCTACATCCAGACAGCACCAGAATTGAACCTAGCACTTATTCACTCAGTGAAAGCAGCCTATTTTGCATGTTTATTAATTTCTGTCAATTAGAAATTGATTTGTAGATCCTTTCAGTATCCATTTCAGCGGTTAAGTGTAAAGGAATCACAGGTCATCGAAAAGGAAAAGGATGTGTGCTACCGTTAAGCACATTCATTATTCACGCTACACCACTAGACCTGAGAAAGTTTAGCTTAATATGGCTTAAGTACATTAATCCGCTTTAATGATTTATCAGCTTGGGTGTATCATACTGAAATGAGTTGTAGCTGCTACATGGTCATATGAATGTTTGACGCAAGTCGGAAAAAAACGTTACCTTCGTTGGAGGTGAGACAATAAAGAGTACGCTCCGTAAACACAAGCTCCATAATGTTCTAATGTCAAAAAAGATATTATGCATTCCAGAAACGTAAAATAAGTCTCCCCAGCGAATAAATATCATTCTTCTGACATCGATACTAACTGAGCTGGAGATACCGGCAATTATAATAAAATTTCCGATTTTCAGGAATATGGGGGACAGAATCAGCAGTTATTCTTGCGCGCAGTGGCGTCAGCATCCCACGTAAAAGAGATTTAAATTAGAAATCATACTGGTATGATGATAATGATGATGAGAATCTTGTTACGAAGATTACTGATATGATCATTATTTATATATAATTCGTAAGTAATGCATTAATCTCCTCTGAATTAATGTAAAATATGCATGTAGATTCTAAAACGCATCCCATATTTCTGATACAGCTCGGCCGTAACTGAAACCACATATTGATCAAACTTCATACTTTGCCTGCCCGAGCAGACTTTTTCAAAATGCAAAATAGGAACTGTTATTTGAAATTTGTAGACAATGAAGATGTTTCACCAATACTGGCTGGAACTTTTTAGGAGGTTTTGATTGATGTGGCAGCTTCATCCGTCTTCGTGTGGAAAACATTTTCATACGCAAACATTCTCAAGGCAATGGAAGTCCGAGGCAAAAACGAAAATCGTGCATCAAACGTCTCTTAAATTGATGCCCCGATTCATACTTCAATCGCCTCCCATTTGTCTGTAGATTGCAGATGTTCTTGATTAAATATGAAATCAAAACGCGTGACACAAAAACAGTTTTACTTGTGAAACCTCTGGCAAAATTGCTACATTTTACTTTCTTTAAGGATTTGGCACTTTGCATTGCATCTCAATGATGAGTCTAATACGAAATTCTTGGGGCTCTACTCTGGCTGTAGGATTGGCTACTTTGAGGTACCATAGGTACGCAGTACTAGGTTTAGCTCTGAAAATAAGAGGTATGGGCTGGTCCTAGGGCAACAATCACGTCCTACTCTACCGCTACTGCTTATTAATTCTATCTCTTTCTTGTATACCTCCGTCTAACCTACGCCACTGCTTGAAAGTGAAAACCGCAACGGTTCGATGGCGTTTGCGGTTCGCTTGGTTGGGTATCTTGTCGAAGATTCCTGCTCCTGCAGGACGTCCCGTAGGATTTATGCCCGACCCCCCTGAGAAGCCTGCGGCACACGCAGATTTATGGCTTTTAATAACTGACGTATATAACGCAGGATTCGAATAAATAGTCGAAGGGGATCGGTTTTTTGTATTTTATTGTTCTCTAGAAGGTGGGAGTACATAAGTACTATTTGACGCCATCAACCATTGACGTTATCATGTGTACATTCCAGCATTCAGCTGTATACATTGAAGGCCTATATTATATGCAAAAAACCTAAGGTTATCATTTCCACTACCTGTACAAACATTATTCTTCTGATTTTGAAAATCTATCTGCTAAACCGTACCTTGTGGTTTTGCTGCGATTCATCTAAAATACAAATAACGAACTTCGTTGATGTTTCAGCAGCCTTAGCCTCAGACCAAAAGCTGAAGATACACGTGTACTTTTCCTTGTAAGTTTCTTAAATTACAAAGAATTTCGATATTGCAGCAACGGTAATGAAGGATAATTTTTGGCAAACTTCTGTGATTTGTAGGAGACAGATGGAAAAACGTTCCTAGATTGACATTTCAACCAAATATCTTGATTCCAGCATGCAAATTGTCAACGTTTGCTCTCCAGGGGTTTTAAGCTATACTACGTAAATCAGCCTCACAGGCTTTCACAACAAACATTTAAACTAACTAGCCTATTTTTAACTTACAGCCTTGACACAGACCCTGCTAGGAGCAGGCAAAATTACCTATTTTTTATTTCATTTCCAGCAAAGTGTGAAATAAGTATTAAGAGTTCCTGACGTACTTGTTTACGTGGTATTTTTTAACATATATGTCAAACTATAGCAATATAAATCTTCTTGGAACGCGTATAACCTCCAACATCGACCAGATATACTCACATCCATTGCATAAGCTAAACAATTACATATTTTAATCATACATGGTTCTTTTATTATGAACTTCAACAGTAAAATATAAAATATGTACACAGCTGTAGGTTCATTTATGTATATTTCTTTGTGATAGCAAATAATGTATTTTGCTCTGAGTTGATGCACTTATCAATTCAGCTTTTTTGTTGTCATCTACATCCAGTGCTGCTCGATATAGACATGCATAAATGCTTGTGTAGGAGGATGGCTAGAGTAATGAAAATACATTCAATGATTCAAGCGTAAAGCTCAGGGCCTCCAACCGATACATTTAATTCCCCACATAAGTGAGTGTGGCATTACGATTGCAAATTTTCTTGTAACAAAATTTTGCCTTGTATTTAACGTTATGTATGTATCCTGCAATACCAGGTAAAATAGTGAGAAAAAGGCAAACAATGTTTGCCCGTTAATAATCTTGACTGTTGACTTAGGTGGTGCTACGTCTACATATGAGCTTTTGTCGCTCTAGCTGGGTTTGAGGTTTGTATAAAAGATGTGTGATGCATAACCTGGTTTTAAATAGTAGCCATCATGACTTTGGCCATTCGAGATACTCTCCAAAACTCTTGGGATATATTTTATATTACATGGTCATAGTTAGGAGCTCACTTTTTGAGAGCAAAAATTTAAGAATCTGTTTCAATTCAGCACACACGGAATAGATAAAAATGCTGGGTATTCAGACATAAATAGGTCCGCAAATGACGATAGGTACGTATTTTGTGAACGCAATTTCTGTTGATTAAATTGAGTTCTCAGGGACGGTTTTGTGAATTATAATAACAAAATGTTTCGGTTTACTAGAGATTACACCACTAACTCTTCGGCTTTTTTTGAGACAATTTTGTATTAGGGTAACTTTCCGAAAAAAAGATTTCGTTTTTCTGTAAACAACTATATTTGAGTTTTCGGGTCTTTAGTAGTACTCCAATCTTATCTCTGGCATTTCTGAACCCACGTTGTGTTTCTCTTTGGAGCTTAGAAATATAAAGGTCATAACGACAGCGTGTATAACAACGTATTTCATTTATGAATTAGAATCTTTTCAGTGACAATAAAACAAATTGTTTGTGTTGTTTGAATTATGAACTTTCACCCCACCTACATTGATTATAATAGCTATGTAGTGCTTCGCCACATTTCCTACATACACTTTCATAAATTCGCGTACAATCCCAGTGGTACAAAACATCATAAAATTGATTGCTGTCATATTCTAGCTGTCGACTGGTAATGTTCTCGATTCACTGCGCCAGAAACAAAGTATTTAATTCTGGCTGAATGCCGCCGTTGCCCTCATAGCCGCTACGCTGCAATAAAAGTTTCCAGCCAAGAAGTTTCAACAAATTTCCATTTATATTAACCATAATTTCGGCGTATCGCGCGCTCCATGCCAGTACATGAGTAATCAAGTTTGATGTAAGGCTCGCTTTTGGAATGCTCTATCGCGACGAAGCGGTAGCGTTTCTTTTTAACGACTTGGCCAATGATGCCGCCATACGATGCCTTGTTGGTTTTGTTGTGGGTTTGATGTGCCATAATGTGATAGTTCCTAGTTGTGTCTGAGCGATAACGATCGGAGACTTTTGAACGGGACGTCCATGCGTCAAATACGAGGGTCACGCGGAAAGTCTTTAGATATTCCTAATCTATACAAGTTTAAACAAGTTTGAGCACGCAGCTCTTGTGTCTAAAGTTGTAAGTGCTTACACGCAAAGGCAGCGTTTGAATCGTTCAGTAGTTGCTTTGCCACGGTCTCGAATGCATCGAAGTTTTGGCCGAATTTTAACGTAAAAGTGGAACCGGGTAGTCCCGATTTTTGAGCCATGATTTTGTATGACTATAAAAAGTGACTAAAACAAGTGGAATATCACGAAAGTTTATTGAGGCACTTTGGGGACTCTGCGCTTTCTAGGACTACAGTTTTTAATTGATTTGCTGAGTTTAAAAGAGGCCGGGTCTCACTCGATCATGAACCTCACACAGGTAGACTGTCCACTGCTATTACTCCGAGAGCTGTAGAAGCTGTGCAAAATATGGTAAAAAAAGATCAACATATCACGCCAAGATTGAGGCTTCTCTGGGGATTGGATCGGCAGCGGTCCGAACAATCATCATGATCACTTCCGTCTAAGGAAGCGGTGTTCCAGATGGGTGCCACATTTGTTGACCATTGAGCAAAAAGCAACAAAAGTTGATTGGGCTAAGTTTATGCTTGAAAAATTTGATAATGGGCACAGTAAAAACACTTTTAATATTGTAACCGGAGACGAAACATGGTTATATTATTATGATCCCGAAACTAATTAGCAGTTATTAGTTTGGTGCTTTAAAAGTCGCATCTTTTTTTATAAATGTGGATACTCGTACATCACAACGGTAGCCTTGAAAATTAAAGGACAGTGAATTCTAAATGGTATACAACCAAATGGGTTCCTGTAGTCTTCCAAGAACTATGCAAGAGCCTTCCAAAGACTGATCTGTGGGGTATTCAATGGCACCATGACAACGCACCCGCCCACAGCGCCGCTAGAACACTCGATTTTATTGCTGAACAGAGTGTCAAACTGTTGCCTCATCCACCTTATTCTCCAGACCTAGCTCCGTGCGACTTCTTCTTATTCCCTAAGACCAAAGAAAAGTTACGAGGTCGCCATTTTTCCACCGATGGAGGCAATGGCTGCATTTGAGAAGGAAATTCTTCAATATTTCAAAAGAACGTTGGTCACAAGAATTTGACATGTGGTTTTACCGAATGCGTAAATTTATTGAGGTAGGGGAAGAATATGTAGGTAAAAACAGAATAAAGTTATTAAAAAAAACCTTGTAGTTTTTCTGTATCTAAAAACCTTCAGCGTGACCTTCGTAAAGAAATTCTGGCCAAAATCCTAAAATTTGTTTTAAGATTTTATCATTCTGCTTTGATGTCAATAACAATCAATTACTCAGTCTTTTGATTCAGATATGTACTTATCTGCTGATACCTCAGTTCCTGCATTCTAATACGTTATTATGTAGGGTAACCCACTTTACATAGAATCTGTATTTCTTGAGGGTCGAATGACACATTGAACTCAGAATCCAAAACCGAGGTCCATCCGGTGACCGAAGGATATCCCAGAGGAGAATTACGTATTCCTGTCCTTCACCTGATTGGAATCACCTGCGGAAAATTAATTTGCACCCATGTCAGATGGAGAGGTGGACAGGATAACGAGGCAGTGGCGGATCAATATGGAAATGAGGAGCTCTATCATTAATGTTACTTCCAGAACCATCTGTAGCTTATTCTCTGGTCAGATTGACTGAATATCCCTACTAACGTTTCGGCTGCCTCGGTAGTCTTCACCAAAGCACAAAAAGAGAAACATTAAATTTTGAAATTATATTTTTCTTGACATTTCGGACTGCTTCCAGAGGAACCGTTTTGTTTTCAGCCATGAAGTTTTTATTAACTATTATGGAAGGCTAAAATACAGATGATACCTGAGCGTTCTTGGTAAAACCACAGCAAGGTGCACAACGCTGCTTATCTCATGAGATAAAATGAAATAAACCTCAGTCAAAATAATCAAATAAAAACGTTGTGAATTCAGGTGAATCCTTTTTAATGTCGGGAAGATCATGAACTAAATTTGGAAAGTATAAGCACAGTCATTTTTCTCAACATTTAACGTCGGCGGTTTGTTGAATACACGGACTTACTTTTAACAACGTCGATTTTGACATAAAAGTGACGTCGTCAGTGGTGTCAATAAGTTACGACCTAAATTTTCACTTAGTCTGAGATTTAATTAGAAGTCAGAGTAGTGTTTTTTGGATAGTTACGTCGTACATCTGATGATGTATCTGCGCAACAAACATGATAACCTCATGGCATAAAGACGGTGGAAATTTTAACACCAGCAACGTAAAAAATATTTTTAGGTCACTGTTCCGACCAAGACTATGATGCAATATATTGACATGATTTGATGAATATGAATCTGATTCATTTCTCCCCTTACACATTCATATATTTGGTAGAGATCATAGAAGTACAGAAGCTACAAAACAATATAAAGCAAAATATTCAGAAAAACAATAAAAAACCGTAACCGCTGATGATATACGAGTATCTGCCAGTTCATATAGTTTAAAAATCGTTTCGCATGCAAAATCCTCGACGTAACCTTCTTCTCTTGGTGATCACACAGTACCCATCAATACAGCAATATTTTTACATGTATGAATGAAATTAGTTTGTAAGCGCACTGTGAGTAAATTCCTAATTAGTAACCACCCGCGATACAAAAACTATGCAATGTACATCGCTTATTTTCTTCGCCTCTAGCCAATATCCTCTCCTCTTCGTGGCGCCATTGTTATTGAAATTGATCTGATGACTTGCTTTATAACGCCTTTCATTATACGATCACCCTTGCCTCCCGATATTTATAGTTCAGTTCTTGAAGCAATGAATACGATGTTCCTGATACATTACTAAGAGAGTTTATAGATAACTGTATACCATATTTAGTTTCAGAGTCATAATCCAAACAGTACAGATACATACGTACATTCTATTAAAGTATGTGGCAACGTCGCATCATCTTAGAAAATAATTGGTGTTACGGTGGTAGCTCTAAGCTAGTGTAAGGGATGAGAACAATGAAATGAAAATTTTTTACTCACCTTGAATCTTCAAAAGCACCTTGCTTTGTTTCTTTTCATTAACAGACTTCAATAGATTGACAATACGTAACTAGTCTTATGCAGTGAATTTATTTGAAAAAGTAAATTATACGGCATAATTATAGAAATACGATTTTCAAGCTGACAGTAACAAGCGCATGTGAATAGAATGGGAGATCTTTAGTTTTGGACATTATTACTCGATAATTTAAGTGATTTTTATGAAAGGTCTCCTCTTGCAAAGACAGAAAGCTTATCGTGCCCCAGAAATGCTAATAACGAACAAAAGGAACAAAATCTTCGGCAGTCCATTCCATTCCATTCTCCTGAAGACTGACTTCTCCAAGAGAGTTGTGGAAAGTTTCAACTGGTGAGAATGCTCTTATTTGGTCCATCTAATATTTGTTGTACTGATGGTGATATTATGGGAGGCAGCATCGGTTATTATTATTATTATTATTATCACTATAGTTGAATCTATAGTATAGGAACAGATCAGCACCTTTGATTTGATTTTGCAGACTGTGGAGGTCCTTTGCTGTATATTAATATCTTTATTATTTCACCATTGCCAATTTGCACTGATCTATTAGTTCCCATTACTGTAACCCTCCCCTAAATTCCCCCATAGGCTTGCCAACCGTATTGTTTCCGGCGTTAAGCTAAAGGGCTACTACTGTTAACATTCCGTAAACATTCTGGACACGTGTATAGAGAATGACTTGGCTTATTCCTTACACCATCTCTTCACCCTTAGATGCATTATCTATTATTCTTAGAAATATGTTTCCCTAGAGGAGGATGACATGCAATATTTTCGCTGAGATCTGGTAGTTCACACAATAATTGTCATATGGAATATTCAACTCTAATTTTGATTACGTCATTTTCCCGTACAATATGATATGTGATATATATGATTTGTATAGGTAAGCAGTAAGCAGTAAGCATAACTGGTTCGATTTACAATAACTTAAAATGCGTACAAAAGCCAAGTCTGGAATTTGCTGTCAACGCCCACAAATGATTGCTACATAACCATACAGAAACTAAGCTTGGGAATAGCAATATTCACATTGACCTTAAACTCCGACTTTTTCTAAAAGAACGACTTTTGGAAGAAGCTGGTTCGACGCCTTGTAAGCTCGACCTGATCAGGATCCGCATTGGGCTCATCTAGATCTTACTGTACTGGTAACTGTTGGTATAGTTATACTAGACCGGTCGGTATAACATCTGCCATGTTAATATTTGTAGAATAGAAACGGTCAGCTACCATTATCCGCAGTTCTGTGGAGGTCCCTTAGAAGGTCGGGTTCAACTCCTAGAGGTATTGCTTGTTTCTGGATTACTTCCAGAAGCTTTAGACAGTGCTGATGGTCTGATCTGGGCCTTGTTGAGTACCAGTAGCCTTTGCAGAGGAAAGCAGAAGAAAACTCTCAACCTCTGGGACGCCGAGTATGCGAGGCCAACAACGCGATTCTGTCATGGCATGTTATTGTTGATGTTAATTTGCAAATGCCTGATGGTAGATGATTAAATTTTTATGAAAGTAGAGAAAGCGATTTACAGTCAAGGAGTGTCGGATGATTCTTAAAGCAAAAGTACCCACACGTATTTATTTCGAATAGTTATATTGCAGCTCATCCATGAAGAAACATCGATATACGTACAGAGTTCTCCTGAGAATACTGCTGACCACACCACTGCACACATCATATTCCAAACAGTCCCAACAGAATACAATGGCTCTGTGTAACAGTATCAAAGAATAGCAGCTCGACGCCGATTTCCACGCAGGTTTTTCTCTCTTTGGTGGAACGCTTCCCTGGATTACTCTGGGATATAACGTTTTGTAGTACGGTGCCGCGTTCCGGAGAAGCTTTTGCGAATTCCTTTTGTGTGAGGTGGATTCACACACGTAAGATTTTCCTCATTGTTGTAGGTGAAGTTTGTAATGTCGATATACTACAACTGTTGGCTACTTTTAATTTGCAGAAGTGGTTTCACCACTTTTTTGGAATTCAGTTACCTGATATGGATTCACTTATTAAATTCATATAATTATAATTATTTATGGATTATCAAAAAATTCAAAGAAATTAGTAAGGACGATTTAATAATACAATGAACAGGTCCATCCTGTGTAAAATGATGAGACATCTGGTGAGCTTTAGAAGTCAATTTAAGAGTCTTTAAAAGTCTAGTTTTTTACAAAAGTTTCAATAAATTGCTTACTCAGGGTTCTCTATTCAGAAATTTCAGTGTCGTCTTCACTTGAATTAAACTAACCTAAAAGCTTATTATTACTTGAAAAGGAAGTCAGTAACCAGTACAATATTTTCCTAGAGAGAATGATAATATAGATATACCTGTTTTTTCAAAATCTCTAAATTTCCAAAATGTTTCGCAGAGTTCCATTATTCCTGAGATTTCCAATACTTAGCACTGTAATCTGATAAAAAAATCTAGTAAACTGATGCAAGCACTCGTGAGATATGGTCAAGCTAGCGGAGAAGCCAAATAGCTCCTCAATATACATTATCACTATTTAGTTGAAATGTACTAATATGTAGTAAAAGGAGCTAACTTAGAAACGTTCCAAATGAGTTTTCTTTAGGAAAAAGTCCAACTATGCTCCCAATTCAAAGTCATGCAGCAAGAGAAAGTCACGATTTATACAAAGGCCAATGATAACCTGTCACGGAACCGACGTACAGATAGCCAAAGAGACGGAAATAAGTGATTAATGTAATTTATGAAACTTATCTTGTTTCTCGCGATGTACAGGCCATGAAATATCAAGAAAACACAAATCGAATTAGACTATTTTCGTGATTACAATATTACAACGCATTGGCGTAGGGTAGAAAGAATCTATCTGATTTGCTCACACAATGTCATCCAGGTATGAGTTATTTTGTTCCAAGGAGCAACTTAACTTAATCAAGACTCAAAGGAACTCTCCAAAAATGGAGAAGTTTTCCTCCCCTATAGCCCGCTTTGAACGTATCTTCGTGCATATAATCGCTGGTCTTGATGAAAACTGACTGCTGGTGGTACTACAACAGATTGAGATGAACGGTTGCCACAGTCTGTACAGCACGGTGGATCGATTCAATAGACGAACGCGTCGTGATTAGGTAACGGTTGGATTTCCCACAACTTTATCGGAAAATTGCTGAATGCCAATTCACTACAGAGTGACAAGTACCGAGTCGACCTACTAGGCCCCATTTCAGCAAGTTCTTAATTAGGTGTTTATATCCAACGAACCCTGTCACTAGTCTTGAATTTAACAGCATACCTACGTTAATTCAGGACAGTAGCTGTATAATGAATGGAGAAATATGAGAATTTCATTTTATGAGGCAAGAACCAGCCTCGTTTAAATTCTTTTCTGTTATCAAAAAGTCTATTCCGGTGAGTATATCCAGACTCATTCAAAAGTGCGCTAACACAACGTTTTACCAGACGAGCGTTTTGCGATATGCAGGTTGTGTTGAAACAACTTCGCATACGTCTTTTGTTCGGAACGACTACATCTAGCTCAACGTATTTCATATTGTGCTACGAAATATGGCTCCATATTTTTCAGCGGCATTAATAATTCCTGTAAGCCAAGGTTTTTTCTTTTATGTGGTACATACATACGGTTAAACTGGATGACTATGGAGAACGTATACTTATATTTGTGCAGAACTGCGGCTAACAAAACGATTTTTTCCTGTTTTCTCGTGAGCTCAGTTTCTGGATATGCTTCTTTCTGCATATACTGTCACAATATAACCAGTTCCGGTTTTACTTAACTTCGGGCCCTGGGCGCTAAAGATTTTGGGCCCCCTTCACTGCTCTTTTTTATGAGTTTTCTAACAACAAAAACTATTCAAATGTTTTCAATCCATGCACCCAGAATCGGTTAAATTACCTTTTTCAATTGAAAGTAATTTTCAACGATAACAATAAACCACTTTAACACATGAATTGTGTATTAGCCAGTCTCTCTACTCTCTCCATCCGTTAAGCTTTAGTCTATTGAAGTTACTCTCATTCAGTCTTCTATAATAAACTTTGTCTCCATCGTGATACATCTTACCAATGTTTCAGCCTTAAAATCAGGCCTCTTTGAACTGAGACGAATAAAATTCAGGTGCAAGCCGGGTCGGAAGTTTATGAGATAATTTTTGTAAAATTTTTGTAAAATAGGTAAATTCGCTAACTTAACATATTTTTAATTTTGAATTAGTGTGGGGTTTAGGCCTCTCCGGGCTCTGGGCTCCTGAACGCCAACTCCAAGCGCCCATTGGATAAACTGGGACTGAATATAACCATACCATCACACTATGTTTATAGTATAGTAAGTGACAAAGCAATATCTCAAAAACTGATTTGCCTTACAAGAACACTTGAAGGCTGCTAGTGTTCTGAAAGGTCTTTAATCGATCTATACAACTACAGACCAATTACACTGTTATTTGTGGTTGAATAAATGATATAGAGGTACATTATCAAAGAGCTTTCGGAATACCTCTAGCGTTACCTCTTGGTCAACGACAAGCAGTATAGAGACACCAACAGCTCAAATTTGGAAATAAGCTTATTCAGCCTTATGGTGCTTTTTTATGAGCCATTGTATCTATAATTCTATTGATTATATAACTGTGCATCTTCCATCTGTAGCTCTTTGTTGTTTTTAAATAATACTGTGAATATCAATCTGCTCTTTTGGTTTATCAATATTTGTCCTTCCATTTTTTGCACTGATTTAATCTAAATCTCTACTATTTCTAAACATATTTCTTGTTCCATGGCATCCTTCTCTCATCATGCTTAATAGATTACTTTCCCTCTTTATTCAGGTTTCTTATTTTGTACAATGCGTTATTGGGTATGTAAACACCTATCATGTCTTTCATGTAACCTTTTTTTTGGTAAATTTGATGTTTTTGCAGTCTGGGTAACTAAATAAAGGCAAAACAGAGCTCATATACTCACCAGTTTAAATACAGTCTATTTATCTAATTATTCTTTCATTCCTCTGTGCAACTTTTTCCAGCAATATTTCCGTACAAGGGACACTCAAGTCGGTTATAAAAACTCGAAGGCGGCTTTCCATGATTAAGGCTATAGTATACCTAATCGCTAAATAGTAGTTAAATGCCTAACAGCCCTAAGGTATAAAAAGCATTCTAACAGTTATTTTATACCACAGCACAAGCACGCCAGCAGGTAGGTTTTACGAGCCAGTGCAATTAAAACCATTCCCTGCTCGTAAAAAATGCATTTTTGCGAGCGACTTTTAATACGTTAAAGCTATCCTCACATAAACCACGCTCTCACTTTATGATGAACCAGAAGTTGCATGTTAGATTCTACAGGATAGCACGTGTGTCATTTGCTAAGCAAAATGTATGGAAAGTCGATACAAATCCTCCTTTGGCCAATATAGGCTTCATATACCATACAACCAAATCGTTCTGACAGCGAAATCTTCACAAAGATCTTTCTAATTCCATATCCATCATTATGGTATGAGACATGGTACCGGTGGAGGTTGGTTGACTCAGAGATGGAGCACAAGACCTCATATTTGATATATTCTTGAGCATAAAAGTTACTACAAAGGACGTTTTTAAGGGCTTCCAAATCAAAAATTTACTGGCTCAAAAGACTGCTTACTAAGCTCCCATTTGTAATTATTTCATGGTTTCTGCACGTTTACTGGAATTTTCTATTGCTGGTCGGTATGTTTTCTCTCTACCAATTATTGCATTAACATCCCCCAGAATATTTAGTGATTTCATATAGTAAACAATTCTCACCTCACAGATGTGTTCTTAATAGAAATCTTCTGATATCAGGTCATTACAGCTATTTAAATAATACTTTCATCGGTACTTTATTTTTAAGAATATTTGAACTTCTTAATTAATTATTATCAGATAAGCTCAAATATCCTTAAAAGTCAATTTATGGGCACCGTCGAAAGTATGGTCAGTTGGTATTGCTACAGTATATAATAGTACTGAAACGATATCTGCCGTGCATTAAACTGGCTTTGTGGGAGTTGAGGTATGCAAATAGAGTGGTTTGAATTTTATAATTTACGGGTTATACGTAGACTTCATCGAAAGTCGATATCTGCGACGACTTCGATCCCTCCTACGTGGAATACTCTGTAAATTTTTAAGAAAGCTTTTTTATTGATTTAGCGCTTGCAGTGCAACGCTTTGCTTTTTCGATCACCTTTCAACTTTCCTTGAAAATTGTGAAATTAGATGGTCGATATTTATTTTACATACAGACGCATTTAGTCTGGGGAATGGCGTATTGAGGAGTAAATGGTTTTACAATGAGTGAGGCAGACTGGCTTCTTATTTACATTGTTAGAATTTTGCTCTCGAATAATGCATCAGCCGCACTATCGACAATATGCCTGATCAGATGTCACATAAACTATGAATTGCACGTAAAACATTTATAGGACCCTTTTTATTGGAATATTCATATTCTTTATCACTTTGGTAATGCAAAATTATACTGTACGAATATAAAAGCCTGAAGATTACACCTAGTGACATTTTCGCTTATAATGAGTTATAGAAACTTAACCTAGTTACTGTTTGTAGAGAATAAGTTTTTGAAAGAAAGCTACGATTTTTCAATAATATAGGTTATAGTTCGTGAGGGATAAGTTGAAAATGATATCTGAGTAGTCACACGCCATGTTAGGCCGTTTTCGTGGGCTGCTGTCCATAATCAATACTTATAAAACTGAATAGCTCTCTGTAAACGACGTCAGCAAATCAATAGACAGCTACTCAACAACATTCGATGTCGTCGGTTCGTTGGACTTGAATCTAACAACGTCGACTTTGATATGAAAGCGACGTCGTCGGTCGTGTCAATATGTTACGACCTCAATTTTCACTGAAGCTGACGGTGATTTAGCTCCAGATTTCTTGGTGTCTTGTATAGTAACACCAAGTGCTTTCAGGAAAACGAGAAAAGCCCAACAAGCCCCTTCTAAATGTCGTCCTTTCTAGATACCAAACTTACAGTTTACATAGTTTTAAAATCAATATAGATAGAGACTTTTTGTTTCCCAGCACTTTTGAAAACGGATATGGCTTCTGAATGCATAACAGGTTATTCATAAAAAATATATTACCTAAAATAGTTGGCATTCCCCAGCATAACGGATTCAAATGCAATTGAGTTTCATCAAAATTGGGAAAACAATTTATAGAGCGTTTGAATGAGATTGTTTTACGAATATGTAACACCTTGTATATGAGAGACAGAGCACTGTGCGATAATAGTTAGTTTGACTACCAACCCACTGTCTATGATCATGAAATTTTGGGACATGCCCATTACTCCAAGAAAAAGTTATATTGAGCTACGAACGCTGCATCGTTTACGTCTTGCGGTTAATATAATGGGTTTTGCTATAAATCAACCTGTATCTATATCTCCTCTACAGCGTTCAAGTTCGACACGTTCCCATGGCACGTCACTGCCTTCTTTGGATTCCTCAGTGCTGTTTTATAACCGTTGTAGGCGGGAACTCATTATGGGAACCACATGTTCTACTAGGCACATACGGATTTCTGCCTGTTAGGCATGTCATATTAGTTTCGTATAAAAATTACGCTGGTACGTGAGCTCCGCGTCGGTTTGAACTGATGGAGGAGGCTTTCCCGCAAAGGGGTCAAAATTCTATTCGACTACAAGCCTCAGTGCCTCATCTTCTGTAGTCATTAGGCTTAGCCATTTCTTCACTGTTTTTTCCTCTAAACCAAAATGTCATTGATTTGTTAATATATAGGTATTTTACTATAAGTTGTGATGTATACCGGAAGCTAAACTGATTTTCATATATTGTCGGAATCAAATGAAAATGAATTTATTTTACCAAGAATACCTTAGCAACTACTTTCGCTACAGCTTAGATAAACATGCACATGAACAGGTTTATAAGTGGTAACGTCAATACTGTTAATATATCCTAGAAGCTTTGATATAAATACATGTATGTGCATGAATGGATGTGTGTACATAAAATTAAATTTTGGTGGAGACTAGTGTTGTTCTACCGTGCCATAATAACTTTTATTTTACAATGAGTGGAAGGCATTGAAGTCGGAACAAATCCAAAGGATAATGCATAGTTGTACGAGAAGCTATGGTTGGATCAATGGTAAGAGATGGACGAAGGCGACTGAACTATATTCGCTGGAGTCTCACAAGGCATCATAGGCCGGCGCTGGTTCAGTTAAAATCGTGATTAATTGCAGCCGCCCCCCATATAAATACATGGAGCAGGTAATAAACCCCACCGAAGAACATTAGGACGATAAATATTAAATAATAATATATTTGGTTGTACAGTGCGAAAACCGTGGGCTCGTTCGGGCTCTCGAAAAGGGGTTGTTCACCTTGGCCGATGATGACTAAGAAGGGGCTTGACTTTATCTAGAACCAGCTTTTTCCGTTTAGCTGGGTTATCAGCAATAACATCGCGGTGTATCATAGTCTAGATATAAGATTATTATTAAATGGAATTTGAAACTGTATTACTGATGCGCGGGAAATAAAAAAAAATGTCAAGCAGGTTGATCATAAATATTGTAGATGCTGTTACTTGGTGAAACTCTTCCATCATGTAGATAAAAAGTTGTGTAGTTATCACACAGTTTCACAAAAAAAACACTTTATTTTAGTGACGCGTTTCGATTTTTATAGAGTCCGACGATGATTTTAATAAAATGAAGTGAAAGGTGAAATTTGCCCCCTAACCAGCCCCAATTATGAATTCTGAAAAAAATGATGGAAAAGGGTTAGGGGCCTCGCAAGCAGGCATAGGCGGAGTTTGAAAGGTTTTTGTTGTTATGTTTCTTGAGGATAACATCGTAGCCACTGCATAGTGCACATATTTAAAAATACTGTGGCCTTTTGTCCCTGCTATATAGTAGCAAGCTACAGTAAATATTCCATCAATTACGAACAGCGTTTTTCAGGTTACAGAAGCAAGTGGTACACTTTTCATCCAAATCGGTAGCATAATGTTGTTTGTCATATAGCGTAACATACACCTCAAAAGATGATCCTCCCATTTTGGATCTGAGATTAAATCAAGAAAACCTAAAGAGCAACTAATAGTCCATCTATAAGGAAGATTGATTATGTTTCTTCTGAAGTATATTCAACCAAACTAGGTCACAGTCTACTGATTACTTGGTATGACAATAATTATTCAATATCATAACGGGAGGCTCTCTGACTTCTGATGCTATTAAAATTTCAAAATTTAATATCTCGTTCTATTTTGATGTAACTTCACGAGAAAGCAGGAACGTTAGTATTATGCTGAACAATGTTGGTCTTGTATAGATGGTGGCGGCCAGCCTCCCACAAAAAACTACACATGACCAGTGAAACAATGGAATATAAAGGCAGCCAGCGTTTAGCGTTATTCGGACTGGCTCGCATCAACGGTATTGATAAGGAAACGCGATAAAATCCATTGTAAAAAATGTGTTCTTTACGACCTTCAATGTATTTTCGATGAACTATACCTAGATGGTGCTTTCACTACATATTAAATTATCTGAGATCAGTCCATCCGCGGAACCTACCATACACCCACCTATGAAACAAATCTGTTGAAAAACTGCATAGTTGCATCGAAATTCCATTACAGTTAGATGAAACTTTGTCAAGTACTTTACAACTGCAGTATTCATTAATACTGTGTTTGTTCAACATTTATTCGAGCTCAGCTGACCAGGTTTTCAATCAATCAGTCATTTAGGAACACAGTAGAGTATTAGGCAAATAAAATGTCAACTGATTTTTAATCACAAAGCTTCATGGAATACATTACACTGGAGTAGCTGGAGAGGATAGGAAATGGATTTTCAAATAGAACTATGCAAATTTTGTGAAATATGGTCAGTATATGGTTTTGTACAGAGTACACAAAGGACAAATTTTAAAAATTGCCATTCTCTAGAATTATATTACAATCAAAATAAAACATATTAGTGGTAGTCTGTTGCTTTTATGTACTTACAAGTGGGTAAAATTTCAAATATATATTTGATCAAATTGAAACATTTAAGATCTACAAAATCATGCGAATAACTGACATTTCTTACTATTAGAAATAGTTCTCATTCTATTCATCTTACTTGTGATACTAAGAATCATGGAAATCGTATTTCCTGTTCTGACGACGCATGATGGTCGCTGTATCCGCAAAAACCAATACTGTTACTGTATCCACATAAGAAATTGAATCTGCTGTATAAATATTCGTCTTTAGAGAAAAACTGGTAGACAATGCATTACATACACATCAATCAACGCAGACACGTCCACAGTGAACCAGTTTTTATTTAGTGTATAAGCTTAAAAATATTCAGTTCTCATAGTTTGCCTGCTTTTGATAGACGCAGTGGCGCAGCAAGAATAATCTGTGTTGACGGCCCCTTCTCACGGCGTAAAGCGTATGATACCAAGTTCCAACAGGATGCAGAATGACGCAGTTTGACACATTACGACATTTTACGGGCAAATAAAAATCTCTACACTTTTTGTAGCTCATAGGGACGTATCCTAAGTGTCAGATTGTTCTTTTTTGTTGAGTTTTCTCATTCGAGATGCTTGGCTTGACTTGAGTGGAATATTTCTCTTTAGTCGAACCAACCAAGCTTAGGGAATGGGTTATCCAGCTTTTGTCGTTCAGTAATTGTAGCATTGAGTTACATTTATATTATAAGGATTTGAGTCAACATGCTATAAAGTCAGTTAATATGATGCCAAGTTGCCGTTGGCCAACGTCCCAACGTAACGTCAGAACAATATGTATGTACACTTAGAATTTTTTCATTACTACCTCATACATTCTAGGATGATTGTTTACTATAAGAAACCAACTTTCCTGTAAATATATCAGATGAAACATTTATTATACATGTAGGACTACTTTATATAACAATTGAATACCAAACGAGCTTCCAAGAAAGCTCTGAGCTTTTATCCTGTAAAAACTGATGGTAATGTAAAGGAATAAAATAAAAACAACCTATTTTGTTTTGGAAGCGTCACGGATAAAGGTAAAGCCCTTCTATTATATTCACCTTAAAGGTATTTAATTGAGCATGGCGAATTTTATAGAAGTCTTACATTTTGACCAGAGAAATCGGTCAAACCTAACGGCAGTGTGGGGTAGGGGTTTTCGTAACTAAAATACAGTAGGACAAGACGAGAAACGTACAGTAACGATCTCATAGCACTAATAACACAACAACATATACGCTACTTATATCCACGTCTTCTGGTTCTTGACATCTTAAGGACTGGATGACCGCTCCTACAGCTCGATATTCCAATACATGCAAAATGCTCAATTCGAAGGTTCTATAAGCCAAAATATGCAAATTTCGACAGATCTCGACGTTTCTAGACCTCTCCTTTGACAAGTGCATATATGCAGTACATGCACGGCGATCTTTTCCTAGCTGTCCATGCTGATCAGTATGGCTTCGTAGATGAAACGCCATTGGGTGTGAAACTTTTCAAAACCCGTCTGAACGCTCCAAGCGTCTCACGAGATTAAAGAACCTCATAAAAACAGCGCTGGCTGCGGTTGGAGCCAGAAGCGTAGCACTTATATGGAATTAGACTTAATAGAAACAGATAAATACACCAGAACCAAGTAGGCCACTACGTGTGTGGAATTGAGTGTTTTTCTCCTTATCAACTTTTTACTATTATAGACAAGCTGAATGTAATAGACTTGGGACTCGTTGTGGGGTGATGGAAGAAAGGTGGGTTAAATACAAAATGTGAATAACGTGTGTAATAAAATTAATAAAATATTCAAAATGAGCTCAGAACAATTTTATTACAAAATACAATATTGAAAAAACAGTTCAAATATCTTTCTCATAAGGAACACAAAATGACATCGTCTATTCATGAAAAGGTTATTTATAAAAATGTCTAACTTCTCGTTCACTGACATGATATTACATGCCATATCAAGCTTCAGAAAACATTTAACAGCTCAAAATCTACATTTATCTTCTATTCCGTTTTGTGAACCTTTAACGACAGGTCAAGGGCCAGAAGTAGAGCGAAGGGGGATGCCAGAGGGAGTCTAAGTTTGGGACGGTTTATTTGCAGTGTACTAACAGTAGCAGAAAGAGCCAAACTCTAGATTCCTTGTATGCCTCCGAGCCACATTCCCGCCGCAGCCATTCTAGCTGGGGCTCGCTTTTTATCAGGTGACAGTTACGGGGAGGCGTAAAAGCCGTTAGGCGTATAGCGTGCCGCCAAGGGCTGGATGGCGCAGAATTAATTATATGCGTTTAATTCGGTTGATACGTGGCCTTATACAGATGCCATTTTAATCTAGCAGAGATAAAGCTGCAATTAAGGAAAGCGCTACGATACGGCTTCATACCAGATAAATATCTTGGCATCTACAACAGCGGCGCAGAAGGGAATTGGCCAATTTTGAGGCAGTGCCAAGGTGTTGAGTCTTCCATATTCTGGGATTTGGCTCTAATGTTACCTTTAAATGCATAAAATTCCTCATCTCGTGTCACCGGTACGCGTCATAATGTATAGGCTGTAAGATTTCAACTCGCAGGGGAGTAGTTCTCGCGTTTGCAGGCCTTTTGTTTAATCAGTTTTGATAAACATGTTGTATCAATCAAGAATGGTTAATGTTGAGTGCCATACACAACACAGCTTGTTAACATAAGCAATAAACATAGTGTCTTAAACAAGAGAACGTTGTATATTGAAAGAAATTGAGGTTCATCCTCAGACCACCAATACGGCTGGAAGAAAACAACCTATGGAGGACTCGATCACAGAAAACCTTCATTGCTAAACATTATATACGGTATTAAATTCGGTACAAAGTGACGTGTTATTTTAAAAGATGTCAATATCGTCCAATATATTAGCTACTTTGATGTACAATAGATTATGCATTTCCATTATTGAATCAATGGTTACCATGTGCACACGGCATATCATTCGTCGAAGTGTAATTGGAGTAGAACCGGGGCTTATTGCTATTACGCATTCCCATAACCCTGGTTCGAGAAATGATAAAAAAAGTATAAGTTTAAAAGAAATTACAACAACTAGTTTTCATTAATACGTCCTTTAACAATCAAAAATGAATAAGTAGTCAAAAAGTCAGCGCATTTTTGAATTCGATCAGTTTATGTCATGCAAAAATTGGAATATACAAATTTAATTTCCAAAAAACTTTCACCTCTCTAAGACGTATTACTGACTGATGCTTTCTATGAGCTGAACCTTGAGAATTGTGTAAGAATTAAGTTTTTTTAATTTTAATACTTCTAAACCTTCCCTAAAAGGAACAAAGTGACTAAAGTTACGAAATGGCGACACACAGACCGACTGAAATAGATACAATAATAGAAATAGAATAGAAAAAATAAAATAATACTTATCTATATTTAGAATTATAGTTTTTCTTTGAGAGCTTCTGTTACAGAATATCCCATACTGTATGGAGCTGTATGTTTCTAAAGAGCCCTTAATTATATCTGTTTTGCCTTAATGAATTTTTTATACGTTGGAGAGTTAGCTTTTTATTTTGAATCCGAGTTTCAGGATGCGGATGAAACGAAGTATGTAATAAAAAATATTGGGTCATGAAAATTACGTGCTTCCGAAGAACTTATATACCATATAGCTGCAGCTTGCTTAACGAAAGTATGATTAAAACTGTTTGGACGGACCTCCGAAAATTGTATAGTGATAAGTATATAGATTGAATCAGTCGGTCTGCAGAAAATGCATCTTATAGATCAGAAGATAATATCAGAAACTAATGTCATTCCATCACGTCTGCAAATACGTATACGTGTACTCGTTATGGACCTTTAATCTTTCCTTCACCTTTATAACTTCATTTGAAAAGTATACTCTAATCATGTTACTTCTCATGAAAACCGAGGTTTCATGAGAAAACTATATTCATGACTTCATGTTTTCTGTGAAGTATACATCACAAAATACTATCGTCGTCGGCCTCTCTATTTTTCTACCTGGTATTTACTATACATTTTTGTATCTCGGAAAGTACTAATCCGAGTTTAATCAAATTTCAAAAGTACAGCTATGCTGAGGATAAATAATCTATATAATTTCTGACAATCAACTCAGTTATCAAGGAGAAATTATTAAAAATCTGAAAATTTAGATGCAAGGGAAAGTGCTCAAAACTCGGTTTCTAGTAGTCTACAGTTTCGTGCTCATCGTCGTAATTATTTGAGAAAAGTATTATACTCCGATGGTAAGATGTGACGTGGTTGGGGATACGTAAAATTTTTTGTTAAGAAATTTCCACTGAATTAAAGAGATATCTGACTATTGGAAATTTCTATATTTTTAAACACAAAGTATATGTTACTTTTCCTTCTAAAAAGAAAATAAATGAATGATAATCTCAGAGCTGTTGACTTCAGATATTGTATTGAATACTTTTTAAACTCTATACATTTGTAACTAATAAATCAACCGTAGTGAGATTTCTCCACCGACACCGGTTCAATAATACAACAATATTGTGGAGAAACATTGATGAACTTTGGATTTTTGTTTATTGATTAATGCTCCCATTTTAAGTTAGGAAGCAGCATATGCGTGTCATAACGAGTTTCAAAATTTATCTAACTCTGACAACGATTACTGAGATTACGCGTTGACAAAAGGGGTGACAAACAATAACCGAGACGATTGAGCAAATTTTTGTAATGTAGTCATCATAAATAATCCAGACAGCTCAGCTAACTTTTGGCAATTTTTGAGAATCCAGATAATTTTAAAATTGACTACATTATTTTAATTGGCATAGTCAGATTCAAAAACATATGGGTTACATAGCTGACGACTCAGCGCAAACTGCAGATCTGATATTGGGCTAGGTGGCACAAAAGTTAAGATAGAAGTTACAAGCGGTCTGCCAACATAAGTTATTCAGGAGATGTTTCAGCGAAATAGTAGAGAAGGAATATACAGTACAATCATACTGAGCACGTTCGATTTTGCAACAGTGTTTAACAGCAAAAAATATCCTTCATCTATTTTTTTATCTGAAGCTTGCTATTGCAGGGGCCAGTCCAGGTGGCACTCTCCTTCCTATTGTGATTACTCTATTATGATTATTATGGACAGGTGACGGTGAAGACGTACGCCTCTGAAATCCTTCCTTGAGGTATCCGCTTATCTTTTGCTAAGATCTTGGGACCGATAGCGATGCTATGTTTAAGGGAGTTCGCGAAGGCGAGTAATGCCTTTGCCAGTTTTATGACTACTATTATACCATTAATTACTAAGTTTGTGGCATGTAAGTGAATAAGATTCTCGGTTTTATCATCTATCGGCATTCCCAAAGGCTTAAATTGCTATAGATGAAATTTATCATCTCAGCCTACTACGACTAACATTTTTCATGGATTTTGAACATCTCACAGCGCTCATAGTGTACAATGTTTGCTTCGTAAACATAGCAAGTGATTAGACTTCATGCTACCTACTTACCAGTTCCGTTCAGTAGCGCAGTTCTCAAAAACAATTTTAATTCATAGCCTATGAACAGTGAATTAGGCGTAATACTAGCCAGTATGGATCAAAATCGGCTAAGACAGGGACTATATCTAAATACAAACAAAAGTTTCAAGCTCTCTTTCAGCCGAAAGTTGAATATAGTAGATTACAACTATAAATTAGATGGCTCAACATTATTAAGATGCCAGGAATTTAAAGACCTGGGTGTCATATTTGACACTAAACTGTCATTCGTAGCTCACATCACCTCTATAACATCAGATGCTTATAAAAGTTTAGGATTTGTGGTGAGAAACTCTAAAGATTTCAATGAGCCTGAAACGATTCTAGCATTATTCTCTACTTTTGTTAGGTCCAAGTTGGAATACTGCTCCATTATTTGGAATCCCCACTACCAGGTTCATTCGAATAATTTAGAAAAGATTCAAAGAAGACTTGTTAAATACTTGTGGTTTAAATTGGACGGTGTTTATCCACCTCATGGTTTTCGCAATGATATTCTTTTAAGTCGTTTCAATTTATCGCACCTGTCAAAGCGTAGAGAGTTTGCAAGTCTACAATTTTTACTAAAACTACTTTACAACCAAATTGATAGCTCCTTCCTCTTACAGAAGTTTATGTTTAGAGTCCCGAATTTGCGAACTCGACTGATTAACTCGTTTTTTTATCTACCCGTCCCTCGTACAAATTTATTACTGTGTTCACCTTTGTATGTCATGTGTCGTAATTACGATGGAATATCGGAATATATTGATATTTTTTGTTGTACTGTTAGAGACTTAAGAAGACAGATTCTGTCAGTAGGGTAAATGCTGTTTTATCCGCGATGTCTTGCTCAATCTATGTACTAATTTAATTTATTATCTAATATAGTTCTCTTTTGTAGAGCACTTTTAATTCTCATATAATTCTGATTGTTGAATATATAATATATATGTGTTTGAAATAATCTCTGAGTAGTTTTTAGGCTAGTGAAGTGTACTGACAGTTATTGATGGATAATTTAGATACTAGTATATGTTTGTATTGTATCGGAAATGTTTGATTATTCCTTTGTTTGTATCTTCCCTGCTCTTTTATTGGAGATCTCTGTTGAGCAGGTGTACTGAGAAATAAATAAATAAATAAATAAATATGTGGAACACGCCATTGCTCGGACCAATCAAAATTAAAATCTATTACGAGTCAATGAATCACAAAAGATTTTTGCTGACTTCATACAATGTCACATGAAAGACTTGTTTCTAACTTATCACATTAAATCACATTGGAAACTATACACTAATAAACTTTATATGCTGCTAGAAATAATATGATAGAATCATTACAAAAGATTTTACAAAAATACAATAAAATGTTTTATATTCTACATTCTATATAAAATTCCAATGCTTCTCCAAAACTCGTTATCTCATAGACAGGAAAATTACCTAAACAAGTTGTATAGTATGATTATTTTGCTATTTGGAGTTTTTCAGTAATCTCTACCCATCTGTTTAATGGTTTCTATTTTTTGCCGATCTAAATGATTCATCAATTTGCGTTCGAACAACTATGCAGCCTATTTCAATAACCTATTGGCTTAAATTTATTTATACATTCAGATTCGATCCCAAATGAAAACTGTAAAACGTCATATTCGTTTTGGTGAATAAATAATTTGTAGGGAAATCCTCTAAAGCTAATCGGAAAATGATTTTCTGTTTCGATATTCTATATTTATATACCCATAAAAACATCTACGTGGATATATATTGTAGACTGTTTCAAAATCGTGTTATTTAAATGGAAAGGCACAGGTTGTCACTGGAATGGAAATCCAGGAAAGGATAATTTTTTTATTATTTGGAACTACCTTTAGGCATAGATAGCATCAAATATCTGCAGGTTTCACAAGAACGAGCTCTTCAGTTATATTTTTTGGAGCCCCGATATCCAACTGGAAAATTGCAGTAGATTTTTGAGGCGACATCAGTTCATATAAAGTAGGGGAAAGTGGCCAAGAGGAAAACTAATAAACCAGATGATGCTTAATGCGACAACCGATTATTTTCCAAGAAATAGGCGAGTGAACAAAAATCTTTACATGGGTTGCCAAATCGTATTCTGAATGAAAAACCCAAAACAAAAACATCACTAAAAAAATAGTTCTATGAGTTTATCATTTTTTGACAAAAAATATGGACGTTTCAGGAAAATATGGTAGGGCTTCATTCTCTATAATAACTTTAAGTGAACCTACATTCAGCACTTTTTTTTTGAATTCTTTCTTTGATCCAAAATAGTTTTTTGTTCATTACCTTGGAATTGAATTGATGTACATTACGTTATCACTCATAGAACAAGCAGTGATTTCTTTAACATGTGACCATACGTTATACTCCTCATTTTGGATTTACCAATAGTGTCAACGAACTGCACTGTTACACATTATAATAAGTTTTACTAATTTTTCACATTACCACAAAACACAGTTCTTGGGAAGACAGTTTATCAATTAATGACTATGTAACTCTAATTGACAAAATTCAATTCTTTATCATTTTGTACCTTCAAAAGGGCTGCCAGTGCAGCCGAAATATTATGAAACTTAAGTTATATGTATTATTAGGGAAGCAAATGCTGTTCAGGAGTCGTCAGGGGTCGTCAGGGGTCGTCAGGGATTGTGAAGGGAAAAAGTCAGGCAAAATGTTCAGGATTTTTTTTAATGAATATAAATGGATATCTCAATAAAATTCACAAGTTACAGTACCTTCTCAGTATCTAATCAGAAGTAGTCACTGGTTATAGAAAAATTTGGCCAAGTGGTAAGGGAGGTTTCAAGACCTTTTTTGAGGATTTTTGACTGGATACCCTGATAGGCTCCAGAGGTTAGAGTGAGGTATTCGTGCCTACTTGCTTCCAGTATCCTCTAAATATTTAAGTTCACAAAATATTTGTCGATAATTAGTCAACGGCGCCAGTTTGCTTCTCTGTACCAGACAAAATCCAACACAGTTCTGATGAGGCGCTAGGTTTATTTTGGCAGAGGCGTCCGCGAACGACACAGTAAACTATCTATCAGCATCGTACCAAATGCGCTTCGCTCTGTGTGTATACAACTATTTCAGTAACTAGAAGTTGACGGTCTTGATTAGGACATGAAATTATATGTTACAAACAGCCAAACTTTAGACTACACACAAACTGACTTGGCTGGTGCAGGAGGAGTAAACTGGTATCTACTTAGATGTTAGTATAAGCGATAGAGCACGGGAGGTAGTGGAATGTACATAGGTAGCAATTTTAGCTATGCGTAAGGTAGAACCAGCTTTGGTTTTGTTGATAGGTATCACAAGAAGCACCTGCAGGCAGTAAACTCAAGAGGTTCAGGCTTCAGAAGGGAGAGGAGGGTCCAGGTGAGCGGGGGGAGGGGAGTAGGGGGAGCAGCACCAGACATCAGGGGGACGATAGACCTCAGAGGAGAGGCAAAAAATTTCCTGGACATTTGATTTCCTGTTCTTCTCCTCGTGTGGGGCATCAGATACATCTGTGGTGTTAGCATACTTTAGGAAAAATATTTCAAGAATTTTATTCTCGCCACAATAGCTTATTGTTGTCTATAGGAGCTGCACAAGTTTAACTTTGAGTTCATTATAAAAACGACGCTTGGTGGAAGAGTCTCAGGTCAAAACACATATGCCAGATACCGCGTTTCGTCACTATTGCCTAGGTTATCGGTAGTTTTGGTGCATAAACGACGTAATAGGTAAATGGTCAGTACCAGTAGGGCCAGCCTTGTTGTATGCTTCCTATCATAGATCGGTATATATACAACTGCTTGCTTCCTACTATAGACCTGCACTGACGAGCGTCTAGACCGAGACGCTAATAGTAGATATCGTGATTCTAGTATTTTGATATTTCCATATGTTCTTCTTCTATCATTCTTCTAGCATCTGAAATGAGTCTCCTAGTTTAATTTCCATGGATCTGCAACTTGATAAACTGATGTTCCTTTTGTGGTTCCTTCAGCAGTGCTTTTATGGATACCGCTCCATAGTCAGATATCACACATACAGCTTTCCTCAGGATTCTGAGTATAAGTTGTCTATATTTCATCTTTCTCAAAGCATTTATATAAGAGTTCCATATAGCGTGATAAGGTACACCATGACCTAGAGAAGTCTACGGTCCTTGCTTGTAGGCCCTCCGTGATGCGACGTGAACCAAGTTAGACATGCAATGATGCGTTGGAAAATCTGTGATCGGGATCCTTTCTGACGGAACCACATATGGACTTGGTTATTTTAGTCAGGTAGTAGCAAATTTCGCATTCTGAATATGAACAAAATCGTTTCATAAATCAAAAAGTTATATAAGTCTGTTGGTATACTTCATGAACAACAAAAAAAATGTGGAACTCAGAGAACAACAGGTCAGGGTAGCAGCTAGGAAAATATCACCTTGTACGTAAATCTTTTAAAGCATGTGAGCAGTTGTCAAAAAAGGCATGTCGAACATCGAGATATTTCGAAATTGGCATGGTTTTGGTTATGGAATATTTGAGTAAGGCATTTTTGTTTATATTGTCATGTCGAGCTGCGACAACAGTCCATCAGTCTTTAGGCGTCAATCAGTCAAGTACCAGAAGACGTGGATATAAATTAGTGTAAAGTTATTGAGCTATTGGTTGAAAGAAATCAGTATTTTAAGAACTTTACAACACTATAATACTTGATGGAAGACTTAGCCGGTGCCACCAACTTCGTCGAAAAGTTGGGGTGGAAAAGGGACCAGGTCGTTTGGATGGGTCTTAGAAATCGAACAGATCAAGTTTTATCAATTTTTAGTCTTACTTACCATTTCCCCTTCATTTCGGCTTCTCAGTCGGCTGTTCATTTTTCATTTATTTTTGTTTTTATTGGGGTTTTCGAAGAACCTGAATTTATGATGATATCCTCTCGAAGCTTCGGTTGAATCTCAATGGGCCTGTGCGCAGACTCCTTTGAGGAGCCCCCTTCTCTTCAGGTCTGTTGTATAAGCTAATACATGAACGAGTAGATGAATAACTAACAATAAGAATACGCGCATGAGATAGTATTCTGCGGTATCTCCCTCAATATTCTGATATAATAATAAAAATAATTTTGTTGCGCGCCACCCACAAGTGCATTTGATAGTTCTTTGTTAAGAAAGCGTTGCCTAAGAAGGCGTCCTGCTACCCCAGCCCACATGCCTTCCCGCAACGCGATGTGATATGTCAGAAGATAATACATAATTCCATCGTAAATACGATAACATTGCAAGGTTTCCTATACAAGCATTGTTATATTCGCTTGTCAGTATAGGTTGTCGATACGGAATGCCATTATATTTATCTCTTTCTTCGCTCCACGGTGAAAACGAAATTTACAGAGTTAAACAGAGTATCATTTGCTGGTTTCAGGTTTAGAGATATCTTGAATTTTGAACGCAACATTCCATGTTGCAATTTTACTAAGCAGGCATAGTTATATTTGCTCAGCCAGCTTTAATTGTTAGTATTGGAGGTGATTATGTTAACCTGCCTTTCACTCCATGCTGAAGTGCTTGCAGTTGAGTGGAAAACAGACATGATTATGATATAAGCCTTACTGTTTCGATTTTAATAAAAATCTAAACGCGACACTGAAAGAAAGAGTTTTATTTGTGAAACTGTGTGATAACTACACAGCATTTTTAGGTTAATGATAATGTCTCTCTTCTGGAAGCGTGAGATAGGATTTCTGTCTTTGTTAAACGTTATTTAAAAAAAATATTCAGTGATACAAATACTTCCTCGCCTATACACTGGAGTCACAATTTCCTAAAGGTGGTCTTTGTCACGTATATATTCATGTTTATATTAATATATTTGGAGTATTCGTAAAGTATCATGTTCAACTAACCATGGGCAGTGACTCATTAATATTTGTCGGAACGTTAAACATCTTTAATACCGTGTTCGAAGCAGCTTCGCTTCGCTTGTAGATGAGTGATATCAAATTCCCATTATAGAAGATAAAAACTAGTTTCTTTTTTAGTTGTTCATTACTTTTATCTGCAATCTAACCTCCCAAAAATTCTTATATAACACGTATTACTTACACTTCTATGGATTTGTTCCAGGCTGTATGTCTTACCTGAGTGTGACCTTTTATAAGAATTCCAGTGCCGTAGTTTTGGGATACTGGTATTGGAAAAATAATGAGGTAAATTAAACAATCGAGATATCTGGTTTAGTTATGTAGGTACAATTTTTAGTTTATCAAAATGCAGGAGACCAATACAGATTCAATTCTTAAGGGATATTCCCAGTATCTATCCATTAATATTTATATGAATATTAGATTAATATATAGAAAATTTCCCTTATTATGACAAAGTCTACAATTCAGCCACGAGGTATCAGAGAAGATTATAAGATCTTGAAGCACAAGATTCAAAAAATAGTTTTGTTTGTGGATTCTTGTGAACAATTTTGTCCTAATTTAATTCATTCATACAATAACAAAACAAGATCGCTAATAAACAAGGATTATAAGTCAAAATTTATATGTCATTCTGACAGTCAAGAAAATGAATAGTTTTTTTTAAAATCATGCCAACACTAATCATAGGGAAAACAAGATTACGTATCAAAAACAATTTTAGACTTTATTAGGTAATGTCTCATTAAACGGAATAGAGGTGTTTTTCATAGTTCTAACTATTCTTTTGCCCCAGTCTTATTGGAGCAATTATTGATTTTAAATAATTTACAAAACGAACGTCAGATAGCAAAATTAAGAAATAATTTTCTTTTTTAAGTGGTTATTGTATGTTGTAATATAATATTTAATTATGCAAAAGCTGTGACCTTGATATCCAAACGTTACTAGATCGTCGACTGCTGTACAATCTGGCAATAGTTTCGTTAGATTAGTCTATGAAACGTTACTGTTTCACATAAAAATGATACCACACGGTATGTTTCACGAAACTCATCCTCATTGAAAATATCTCGCAGCTCATAATGAGCATTTCATGACCGACTTTGCTTATTGCTCCTGTAGTCAACGTACGTAACTGTCTAAATAAAGGAAAGAGGTAATAAAATCGTTATCAGGAACGAGTAGTTCTATTGTACGGACAGGACTCAAACCCGTGTCACCAGAATAACGTTCCGACGCCTTATATAGGCCGCGAACAGGCCGCCCTACTGCTGATACGTCGTGGCACCACGCAACATTGGCCAGCGGAGATAATTATGCTCACTCCAATTACCAGGACATTACTGGTCTAGGCATCGGGTTCTCCAGATGTTGATGGGCGACGACCTCCACAGTCTGAAACATCGAAGAAGGGTGGGTGTTGAGAAGGATGGCTGATCTGTCCCTATTCTTTCGATATTATCATGACAGATGTTCGACCGAGCTGTCTAGCATAATAACTCAAAGAGCAAATACTGGAGGAACTCATCGGGCGCATACTGAACAGGTCGAGCTTACAACGCCTCGAACTGGCCTGATCAAAATGTCGTTCCTTTGGACGACCTCAGCGTTGTGGAATGAGCTACCGTATACATTATTTCCCGATGTGTACAATCTACAGCATCTTAAGGTCAATGTGAATAGACATTTATCCTCGCGCAGTGCTTATGAAGCCCAATAGGCTATCCTTTGCGTGAAGTTATTTATAAAAAAATAGTGATTTACAGTGATAGATGGCGAGAACTAGAATGTGGCCTCCAAGATGCCTTACTGTCTGATCATTCAGCTGCGGTGTCACCACGGAATGGTTAGAGCTTCCTTCACTCAGAAAGTTCTCTGGATTTTTCACACTCCAATTATCACACAAACAACCTACACGCTGCTTAGTCTTTTCACCAGATCTAACGATTTCATATACGAAACGGTTCAAGCAGTCCTCTGGTGTCATGTCACTGAGTCAAAGATAAAATATACCTATTTATATCTAACACGTGTTCTCTTCCCTTGAAATATGCCCTCATACAGGTACTAATTACATTAATTTCATTTTCAGATTTGAGATTCGAACTCTTTCATCGAGTATTTTCACCTTATCAAGACCATTCGCCGGAATCCCTGTCTATTTAAATATTTAAATTTAATTATCTCTCACAGAATATACGATGGCATTATAATAACCTGGAAGTGATAAGATAGCGTTGATTTAATTAAACCTGAAATGTGTGCAGTGGAATATTTCCTTCCATTTTTGGGGAAATACAACGTTATAATGAGTTCTAAATCATGTTCTATGGAACGGTTATTGGTTTTGATATCATAAGCGCTTAATCATTTTAATGATCACCTTGTTTTAGTTTTGTTAGTCGTGAGAGTTATGGTTTTTATGACTCCACCATATGGCGTAAACATGAAATAGGTTACACATACTTGTCATTATAGCGTTAAAATATTTATCGGGCTTGTTTGATGAATGGTTTGTTGTAGTCAACTGAATATTAAATATTTCTCTTTGCTTTCCACCTACGTATTATTATATATTTATATTTGAGTATATTTATCAATTATCATTATGTAGTGCGTGATGAGGCAGTTAAAGTTTCCATGGAAGGTATATATTAAGCGTTAATTACTATTATTTTCATTTTTTTTAACGCTCTTTCACCCACAGTATAATTTGAAAATTTGCACACTTATCATGGTCATCATCGCCCAATAATTACAGTACAACAGTTTAGAAAGCTTAGGCCTTTATTTATGCTTATAAATGTTCAGAAGTGATGATACGAAATACGATTAAGTATACCTAAAATCGTGTTTTTTTTAAACTATAATTTATTTATAAAATGCCTTCCTTCATCGTTATTTGTAGCCCATTGGTTAAGATCTCATACTTTTATCATGATTCTTTTGCTACGACCAGAGACGTGTTATTTATATACTTTACTTATGAAAATAATACATTTTTGCTGCATTTATGGCATTTTTAATCTAAGCCACATCAACACTCATCTCCAAGCATCGCACACTATGGCGCTGCTCATTGGCAACCTAAATCTAGGTCATTTAAATTTTGTATTCCGTGTCTGAAATTCTGTGATAGCCTAGTTAATTCGGCTTAGTTTACTAAATACAGACGATTTATTAAACTTTGAAGGTACAAGTTGCAATATAAGTGCCACTCCCAAATAGGAATGATTTTTATAATATTTCCTAGAGTTTGTAAGAAACTTTACCATGGATGGGCATAAAGCTTTGACTTACCATTGCATTTAAACAAGTAAAGCCATTCTCAATCTACCAGGATTTGCTGAAGTTGCTTATGAGGAGAACAGATGGTGCAATAAGTGAAAGTGCCAAAAAGCGGGGAATGGCAGGATATTGGGAAGCATTGAATATTTAGGTGATTGTGTAGGATCAATTCCGTAATCCAGCGATATCTGCACTAAAGGATTTGCCATCTGCTGCTTTCAATTCTTTGAGTCATGCTTGCGCCGAGTCTGATTAACAGTGTACAGGGTTACGTTATCAAAACAAAATAGTAAGACATGGAATAAAAAAGTCTAAGTGCACCGAGCTGTTTATACCATGACCTGTGAATCCGAAAATGTTATTTGAAGAATCGTAATATAACAAAATAAAACATGTTTGCTATGAAAATATGTTGCAGGAAGTAAAAGACCACTGAATGTATCGGATACCTATTTCAGAGCTCGAGTTGTGTAGGCTGCCAGAACTTCGTTCAGCCTCCATCGAAGCAGGAGTAATTCAATATAAATAGGATTCCATCAGCGCGATGATGGCAATTGCGGCGAGCCGATTAACCCTTTAATTTATTATTCAAATCTGCAAACGGGGCTTTATAGCGTCCCCTCGCACCCCCGTTCCCGTACGAATCCAATTTGCATGGCATTATACTACGCACGCTAATAATTGTATATTTTCAACCTATCCTACTGATGTATACTTTAAGCTGATCACTGTGCAACTATACCACAGTCAGCAAAAGGGATAAATGGAGATGTGCCTTACACTGGCTCCATTTGCTGGAAACCTGGTTATCTGTAAATGTATATGTCCAGAGGTTCAGTCTTTACCAATCAATGCATACAAATATAGCTTTGTACGTGATACTGCATCCTTTGGTGCAGCGACTGCAAACATTGCACAGTCTTACCACTCCTCAAACCACTTTTTTTAAACCGTTTTCGTGTTTTGCCAGCTCTGTTAGCATTTTCAGCAAATATTAAAATTTTTTTTGATCTACTTCTGAAGATGTTAGCATAGATGCCGAAATACATGTCGGGTTTTCCAAAAAAGTGGTTTGGAGAGCTCTAATACTGTGTGATATAATCAACCTTCTACAAACTCACTTTTTTGACTGCATTTAGTGACAATAGTCATTTTATCCTCTCTGCCTAGTTTTTAGAACCTTCTTTGAAGACTACTATCAGCCCAGTTGCCTCTTCAGCACTTATCAGACAACAAAAACAAGGATAGGTAAATTTGCATGATATAACGATTAAGTCTAGGAAAGGTTTATGGAATAATAATAGTTGGATCAATTGGATCAAATAATTTTATGCCGGAAAAGCTATAGAGATAATATGCTTTACTCGTCCTTGGATAATAAAGAATTTCGGATGTCTCACTCGGTATCATTATGGAATGACATATCACCACTATATCTTTGCTGAAGGATCCGCATTCATCTAGCTCCTTAGATCAGGCAGAACATTTTTGACATATCTAAGTGTCACTATCGCTATAACTGTCACCGAAGAATTAATAGGAGTATTACTGATATATGCCAATTGAAGAATCCTGTCTAATTTACTTGAGCTCTAATATCAGTAGTGGATCGCAGAGAAGCTATGAGGGCCATAGTCACACAACCAGAATCGTTAGCGAACTAAGACATTTTTCCCCAAAGAACATTGCTTAAGCCACCTCCGAAGACAATGAAAATCAATCCTGGATTCACTACTGCCTCAGACCAAGCAGAAGCTCGCAGTAACCTGAAAGTATAAAATTCGGTATAGCCAGCAAGTGTGTTTCTAAGCCAAAAAAATCGTGTATTTAATCTATTCTTTCAAAACCGGTATTTCTGTAACAGGAACTTCAACAGCCCTACTGACGCCAAATCTTCGCCGCTCATCTATTTGGCACTTTAGCTCATGCAAAATCATACCAGTGCCTCTAACATCCATTCTGTTGTGTTTTATCACCAACAGGCAACTAACTTTCACTTGACGTCATGTCACCTTATTATATCGCAGTCGTTAGAAGAAATTGATCCTTCAACGGAATCTCCCTCCCTCTGCTGGACCTCTTACTATCATATATATATATATATATATATATATATATATATATATATATATATATATATATATATTATATAATCACATTGACCTTGAAATGCTGCAAATCCCCTTCCACAACGCTGACGTCCACCAAAGTAATGACATTCATATGATTTTGGAATGTTGTTACCGACCTAGCAAGGACGACAACAAGATCGTGCCAGGACATCCTACTGGTTATGTTAATTCCCAGAAGCTTGATGGAAGATGATTGGAAGAGGCGTCGGTCCATCCCTGAGGCTGCGGCTGGCAGACCAGAACCTGGTCAGCCAGGATCTGAGTCTTTTGTGCATTTGTAGATCTCCGTTCGACAGTCCGTTTGATGTCTTCATTGATATGAAAAACATGTTGCTCCTATCGATGTAAGGTTTCTCCGGTTGGTTCGTTGATGTACAGCTAGGAATAGCATTGGAGAATGTAAACACCTATGCGGGGCGTCGGCAGTGATGGTAAATTTTTCGGCAGCACACACTCCCCTACCCTAATATGTAGCCTTAATGTGCCAATCAAGCGATCGATACCATGTCTTCGCCGCTGAATTTCCGCACATCTATTTGACCTCTTAGATCATGCAGAATCTCACCTACACCTCAACATGTAGCAACGGGTACAGCCGTCATGGGAAATTCCGGGTTGTCCCATCGACATTCGATTTTACGGCAGACCCGGCGTCGTGCGGTCTCCCGTATTGCATTTATAATATAAGCGACCGACTATATTCGGGATTTTCGGCAATGGAGCAGCCAGGATTTACGAGACTTTATAACAAACTCTCTGGGGTTGTATTATTTATGCCCCATGGGTAGCGTTGACGCGATTCCCTGGCAATCAATCTACCGCGTTGCGGTACGGGGATATCAGTGGTTGAATTACAAATAAAATTAACAGCTGTGTGTGCGTACAGTGGTTGTATGAGTTCAGGTCGTCCCATTCAAAATTTTGGTTAACTAAAAACATGAGAAGATATTTTCAATTAAAGAATTTCGACGTTCTTGAAAAGATATACTCACGATAAGAATATCTGATCTTACTCTAAGACAATTTACTTGATAAGAAAATTATTATTAATGTGAACCAAGAAAATTATATTTTCTAATTCAAGAGGTACTCATTCTAAAGACGTATGCTCTAAATAAAATATCAATCAAGAATACAAACATGTTGCAATTCCCTACAAGTAATTCATTTACTTATTAGGCATCGCCATGTTTGTGAACGGCAACTCAGCGCTACGCGTGAGTTTCTATTCGATTTAATTTTTACCAACCACCCCTCAGAATGAATGTGCTGTTAAAAACTTGAGGTTGTGACTGTTTTCAGGATCTCATACAGGTGTGCAGGTGGTGAAATAGAAACCCATTAATCCCATTCCGGAACTAAACTAAAAGCGTGTTATTCGTTGTCATAACCCTCGCGGTTAACCTTCGACCTGCTGTGAGTTTCGATATAGATCTCATTTAAAATATTTTTTTATTGCCCGCATTTTTGCTTGCTACGGCATTTTCATTTCAGCAACTGTTAACGGAATATTTAAAAACAACTAGCGCTATCAGTGATTTCAGGCGCATGCATTATAGCTTTGCTAATGAGTATTATCACAAAAAAGCTTACACGAGCAGACAGCAAAAAACTTTATTTAAATCCCCACCATACAGTGAATGATTGAATTTCGGCCGGTTAACTTTGAATAAACTAACAGTGCTCGTTAAACGCGCATTTTGTAGATAATTTGATTCCGAACAACTGTTACATTATCATGCATGCAAACGAGTTATTGACAGGAACAAACTGATCTCCTTTTTCATGATGGAGGCTAACTCCAACCCTCTGCCGCCCCACAAACTTGTTTTTTTATTACCAAATATACCTGAATAAAAACAAAAAAAAAGATGCCCTTGGAAAAATGAAACTTCATTCTGTTTTTCCTGAATCATGTGATTGGACTAAAGCTATTAACGTAGTCAACGATCAACAGCAAAAGCATGGTACTAATTGATATTTTACCTCGCGAATCTACAGTTGTCTCGAATCAGATATATTGTAGTTAATGATAAATTCAAATAAAAGTATTCTATCACAGTTTCGCTTAGCAGTTGCTTCATTAGCCCTGTGGTTATCCAGCCACGGGTGTAGTGGCCAGTATACTCTGCATCCTTGTAAATACATTTCCTCAAGGACTGGTACTATTTTCCTGATCACCCTTTTAAGTTTGATTATGCTTTATCTAGCTTCATTCAATCAAAGATTTCCTCGTCTGTCTGTCCCTCGGCTCACACTTACCAGTAAGTGGACTGTTGGTATTCCATCAACCACTAATATATTTTGACCAACTTTATTAAACGTAAATTGTATAAAATCGTCGCATGTTGTAAAACGACTTGTGTTGACTTTGGGGTATCAGTAGCTTACATTCCTGATTCAAGGTTATATACAATTATTATCTAGAAGATGTCAGTAGATTTTCCTGATGATATTCATCAAACTGTGAATTTACTGAAATAGTGAGTTTCAGTAAGGTTTAAGTTTATCTGTTATGTATATGCTTCAATAATTGACATACATTATACGAACAGTACTTACTCACATGGCTATGAGAATGCTACGTGCCGTCATGTCACAACTTACCTGAAATTAGAAATGAAAGAAATATCAACGATTCTGTAAGTTAGTTATCAATAACAATTTATTTATTCTAAAGGTGTAGTGCTTAGGAGTAATGTGGTATTATGTCAAACTTTTGTGGAGTACCTTGTATGATTGGAGGTAAGTGAAAGAACAATTACACATCATTGATTGTAGGTAGATACAGGTGCGCCATCTATAGAAGTAAACGGGAGTTATCAAGCCTCAGAAGATGCAACCCACTTTTCGTGGTTATAGCAACATTTTAGTACCTATCCCAGGCAGCATTTTCAGTGACTGCCACATATTTCCTACACCCAAGGAAACTTCTGTAAGGCGACTAAACGTTGGAACCTATTAGCCACGTTTATGCTTCGCAATTATTACCAAATTGGGAAACATATCCAATATCGCAGTACAGGCGCAACAACGTTCTCGTCACTTCAGTTGCCACATGGCCAACTGTATGGTAGCACGGCGGTGGGAAGTAGTTGAAAATCGTCCTAAAACAATATTTCCCAAGTGTCAGACTTTTACACAGATCAAGCCATTTCTGTAAATTCCGTAGCTATTTTCTCTTAAAGGACCTCCCCTTCAACATAACAAATACCCGGTCAAGATATTAGCTTTGCTAAAATGACGTTGCTTGCATGGAATACCAGTAGTCAGAACATGGTATATGGAAATAGAATCAGGTCAGTTTGTACATAAATTCGCATTCGGTGATATCAATCATGTAGGCCATACGGGACACCACGCGCTACTTTCTGATAGAGATGTCCGCGTGACGTTTTGTCACTAATGCATCTGATGGTGGTTTACGGGATCGATGCATAGAGTTGACGTGAAATTTTGTTGCTAGATGAAAAAGCGACAGACATCCATGAATACTGGATGAGATGGGAAGCGGCAGATATTTCTGGGATACGTTTGGGCTGGCTGTTGAGGACGACGTGGATTATTCGCGGAGCCAAGTGAGCAACTGTCATTCATCGTTAGCTAGTACTATTTGGTATGTATATTTATATATTTGATGTAACACTATATGGGAAGAGGGCATCATAAGTGGCTCTCGATTTCTGAGTGAACAAAAAATAGCAATAATAGTAATATTCAGTGGACAATAAACTATTGTAACCGTCAAAACAATGGCGTAAATATAAATCCACACAGTTAAGAGTACCATGTAGTCATACTTTTAAGTAGTTGCAACTTTGAATAGGCAGCAAACAGAATGCCGGAGTAGTTCTCACTTTGTAGTGACTATTGCTAGTGAAATAATAGCAAAAAGTTACAACATATGTACATAGTAATTTCTACCATGAAGGACCAAATGCTACCCTTTAGTGACAATAACTTTGTAGTACCATTACAATGTATCTTAGTGGTAGCTTAGACTTCAAATTTTGACCACTAAGTTTCGGAAGCGATGAGGGAATTTTACAGCTACTATCGAGGTGTCAACGACCTTAATAATCTAACATACAATTACAAACCTTATAGTGGCCGATTATTTTCATATTTGGTAACATATCCGTAATTGGCAGACATTTGAGGTTCCCGATCCGGTGATACTAGTAACAGTGACCATTTTTGCTGCTTGGGGAATGCACTTTCAAGGTCACAATAAGCCACATGAAGAAAATTTCTCCTTGCAAGCCTTAGGTTCATAATGGACATATTCAGATCTATGACAATATGGTCATTGCGTAGTGGCCTTTGGCATATCAAAATGACTTGTATGCAATATGTTTATTTTGTCTTCAATGTCATATTAAGAGCTAATCGAAAACAACCGACAGGCAAATTGATATTTCTGGGAAGGACTTAACCATATAAGAATGTTATTAAGAGCCCCTATCACTGAACGTCAATCTCTGCTGTCCGCTATATACGAAAACCGAGAAGATAATAGAGGGTATGAGATAAAAGAGAGAGAGAAGGATAGAGCTTCTTGCAGCTTCATTACTGAAACGCATTTACGTAGGATATAGGGAACCAAACCGGGCCGCTGGTCAACGCCGATGCATATACTGCTTCAGTAGCGTAGATCAGAAAGATATAACAAGTTTAGGGCCATTTTTTACAAAACTTTATGTACACTGTAGATGCTCGTACCTGGTTAAGCTCTGTCGTCATATAATAAGATCTCTAAATGTTTACACCACTTTCCACAAAAATGTAAATCTTTCTTCTTTACTTATTTAAGCATCGCCTGACTGTAAAAATTGATTGTTTACAATGCCTTAAAGTTATTGCCTTTTAACAGGTTACCTAAGTCCTATAATAAGACTCAGCTAAAGTCATCAACCTGGCGTTGTTCCCAGCTATTGTAATATTTTTCTGTCTATTAGTTTTTAGAAGAATAGAACCACATCGAAAGCCTAATAAAGCAATTTGAATGCTATAGGACTTAAAAATATTAGTCTGTATTCATGGAGGACTTATTTAGGTAGTAATCAGACAATATATTTGTTCTTTGCAATATTTTTTTGTTTAATAAATAATTTGTACAGCGAAAAAGACATGGACATAACGCAACAATAAAGTGAAACAAACCAAATATTACACTCATCTGCTGAAACCAATTTGGAGGAATTTTGGCTATATTCGTTCAGATGAAAAGCCCTTGTAGTTACGCTAATGTATAAATGCAGAATGCCGTCCTGACACCGTGATAAAAGATCTATGCATCTGCCTCATACTGCCTTTGTGTGGAAATGTAGTTCTATGCTTCATGTTGGACAGAGCGTAAAGAGAATCAAATATCACGACGACAGCACTTAGGTTCAAATACATAGCCATAGTGTAATCAGATCGCCATCTCTATGAAGACCTATATATCCAAAATACATAATAGCAGCTTGGTTTCCAAATGTAACGTATTTCTGGTGCACCTGAACATGGACGCATTACGCTTAAGTATTTGAATAATTCTATCCCACTTCTGATAGAAATAGATATGTGATTGCAATTAATTTGGTCTACAAAAAAAAATCTATGGCTACGACTAAATGTCATTGTTGCTTCCTCTACTTTTACTAGTGCTCTCATATTATTTCTAGCGGACCACATCGTCATTTTCGTTCGTTCTGGTCAAGGTGATGATAGATTGACGTTTTTTCAGCAGAGATAACAGTTCGAAGGTTCTCCAATAAATTAATAATAATGATAATAATGTGGTCAATGTGAACCAAAACACTAACGTTGTGTATCTAGATATGAACATCAGGCATAATTTGAAAGAAATGTATTTTTCGAGTTTCTAAATGCGAATTTGTAACTCTGTTTCGTTTTGGCGCATTAGGAAGTAATAAACCCACTTCTAGTACCTACTGCTTTTCTGCCAGCATAAACTGCAGCCTCTTTGCTATTTTGCTAATCTCTGCTTTTAACCATGTTGTTTCACGCAGAAGACCAGTTTTTCTATAAGGCTTTTCTAACGAACGACTTCCACTAAAAAATAAATGATGCATGAATAGTCAAATATCAGTTCTGGTGCACTACAAATGATATAAGTTGTTGTTTGTCTTCTAAACGATTGCAACTCTAAGCTCTTTATTATTATCTATGATATGGTTCCACAGTTTTCGTTTCAAACCTTACAGGTATTTTATACCACAATTCACAGGACAAGAAGGATGGGTAAGCAATCTGTATGACGCTATAAGGTGTATGGAGCTGGAAGAATCTAATTATACATTTTGGTTCAGGTTAAAGGATAAGTGCTTTTTTAACATTCTATATACAGTCACACATAATTTATGCTGAAATTGTAAATTTTGTATCCTCTTTTCATGCATACTCGAATAATATATATCTGCATTGTATGTCATCTGGTTCTGAACCGTTTTCAAAGGGTTGTGTCTCTATCTGATTGGGAGGGAGGTTCATTTGGAATCTGTTGTAAGATATGAACTAGTAAAAAACAGAGGGCGCTAATCAATATTGTATTGTAACCCAATGATATAGCTCAGGTACTCAATAGGCACTCAGGCAGAATATAATAATAAAGAGGTGTAAGGAATGATTTTAGTACGCCACTGTATAATTTCGGCAATCCATGAGCCATCTTGATTTTCAAGCGTTTCGACAAATGTGCATCAGACTATGAAAAAGATCAAAGATGTGGGTGATACGAACGAGCAGTCTGTCGCATCCGTTGAAATATGACGATATATTTATCTTGCCCAACGGTATAAATTAGGCTGGCAAAGAGGAGACATCGTGTTGTCCGCCACCGAACACGAATCCCTTCTTTACTACTGTCAGTCTAATTAACGTTTCTGGGATTCGCTTTTATCTGGCAACCTTGAGACGTTTCACCATCTAGACGTTGTTTTTTTATATGAACTATTATCACAAGAGTGTGTGATATTTGAGTTGTGGATATCAAGGCTTTGGTTTTATTAATATAGCCTTAAAGGTCCTATTTACAAAAAAATCAACAAAGCTGATATATAAGGCTTAGGATTAGGATCGGGTCAGTTTTGCGAAAGATAGGCGGGTAGCAATTTTTATACAACAATGTTGAAATAATTTATTATATACATTCCTGAAATGTGACATTTATCAGCCAAATTACCCCGAAAGAGCCTTGTCTCTTCTAAGAAAGAATGTTAAATTGAAATTGATTTATACAGTAAATGCCAATATGAACAAGATCTTAGGATTTAATTGTTTTCAATCTTCTGTATGTTAAGGGCACTTATTAACTTATGTGGTTTTAATGAGTTGTCAGTACACTCGCGGGATCAATGGAAATTAAATGCTTTAACTTTGAGACAACGTATAAAACTTTGGAAAATAGAAACTCACAAATGAAAGTTATAATGAACGAGACTTGAGAAAGTCTCTATTGCCTGAGAAACAAGAGACGAATGAATGCCAGGATCATCCAACATGTGGCTTTTATAGATAAACACCTATCTGAGTATGAGATAAGCAAAACGAAGGGATGTTTCTTGAGAGGGTTTCTTAACTTGAATATCTTGCACATGTAGATACTTATTCAAATTATGTTAGTACTTTCAGAAAACTGTATTCCGTGTCAGCTGATTGAGTTTATATTCAGCTATGGTCCTTCAAAAAATGTTAACGATTACCAGGTAGATAGAACAGAATAATGTACATAAACGCCTACTACACGAAAGCTCCTTCTGAGTATTTCAGTCTGTCGTTGCACACCTAAGCTGCTAATTAAAATTATGTATAATTTATTTTACTGCTGAGATGAACGATTAAAACTAGTGACAAGACATCTCATTTAAAAAACGGAGGCTGAAGTTAACGAAAGTTCCTTAAAAATATGACCTATGAATCATATTTACATGGCATTTTAACGACTTCCAAGCACGCTCAAAGAAAACATCCACAAGTTATCACCATAATAATTACCAAGTTCAGTGGGAAAAAGTTATATACAGCAGCGCCTGCTGGAGATAACTGAAGATGGCTTCAAAAAAATTGAACAAAGGACTGTTATCAGCTACAAACTGTATCAGAAAACATATTGTATCGATCTGGGAGGAAAGAAAACTACCACTTTTTAGGTGACATGAATTATTAGTCACAAGCAGAGCGCGATTCAAAAAACAATACTTTGTTGGAACCATTGTCTTCCGTAAGAGGGAAAACGACCTGGCAATACCTAAAATAGGTGAAAATGATTGTGGTAAAAATGCTTTTTGTACCTTTGTCATACGATAAGTTCTTCTATTATTTCGTCATGCCTAACAAAGAGTAGGTCCAATAATCATGCTACTCGTTTTAATTATTGCATAATAATTATTGTAAAATTTTATATAGTGCTGTATATAGTCTGCTTGTTCTGAGAGTGGTTTCAACTTGTTGAACGGCATGTGTGATAAATGTCACATGAATAATAATAGGTAAGAAGTGATGAATAATAAATAATAAAAAAAATACTAATGAGGAATTGACAATAAACAATAATGTAGATTGTAGATGCTCTTACTTGGTGAAACTCTTCCATCATGTAAATAAACAGTTGTATAATTATCACAGAGTTTTGCGTCACCAAAATAAAGAGTTTTATTTGTGAAACTGTGTAATAATTACACAACTTTTTATCTAAATAAATAATAAGGTTTCGACACCATGACTTAGATACTAAGAAGGTGGATTAGATTAGGATGTATTGATAACTGACTGACGTTTCGAACTGGGTTATAAAGTCGTCGCATTTATTGGTTTGATCCTCCAATAATAGTTGTAATGGAGATCCCTGCAACAACCCAACAAGGTCCACTGCCATAGGAACTTTGCTAATTGTCCAGTTTACCCCCCATCCCCGCTTTCATTGTCCCCCTGCAGCGATGTCGTCCCGTTTAATTATGTAAATTATGGGGCAGCATTATGACCTCCGCCTGGTCGTTCGCCTGTAATTTGGAGCTAACGGCCCACCAGCTGGATTATAAGCTCGTATACTCTAGGAAAGTTTATTGTACTCAGAGGAGAGCGCAGCTCGGGCTCTATTTGATTTGTTGATGTGCTGATTGCTTGACCTACGATTGACGAAATCTATCTGGCAATTTCACCACTCACCATCTGAGTCCAACTAATTTGTTCAAATTACAGGATTTTTTTGTCAACGGAACGTAATGGACTAAATTAAAGTATAAAAAAATAATACAAATCGAATTAAAAAATAATATTCAGTTACTAAGGCTTTGCTTAACAGTGACAGATTGTCCACTAACTGAATATAATTAAATGTTTTTTTAGTAAGTCTTGAATACTAATGTAATTTATAAAAAATATTTTCTTGTGAAAGTGTGATGGTTGATATTGAATGATATAAATATTAAACTGGCAGGTGATCCTAAGAGTAAAATTAGTTTTAAAGTAATGAAAGTATGATGAATAATCTTACTTCAAACTCATGAAATATGAGTTAATTATATTGACGTAGTTGTCCTCGTATAATCCTGTTGAACAAGATCTCTAAAACTACAAGTAGTTTCTTACTTCTTAGTTTGAGCTACTATTAAAGGGTGTTTTGTAAATCTAACTATTGTTTTTTATTTTCTCATTTAAATGAAATAAAAATGGAAATTAATTTTTTTAATTTTCAAGTTTACACTTTTGATTCTTTTATAAAATTCCTTCAAATCTCCTTATTTTCTGCAGTGATTTCTTTGCTTACACCTTACAGCTCAAAAGCCGAAAAAAATCCCCGGTAAAAGAATATATTCACAGTGAGAATCCCTTATCACTGGGCTACATTACAGCATCCGTCTAAACATGCAAGTGCTGGCGCAATGTGTGCGGCCATAGATCACGACTGACAGTCGAATGTCATACTAATTGCCGGTGGCGGTGCAACACTGGCCCCCTGCTTTATACAAACACACACCTTATGAGTTATGTGCGCGCGGCGGAAAATAGTTCATTTGGAACATTCTTTCCTAATGATGAAAGTTTTGTTTTTATTGCCGCAGTTCCGTCCTCGGTAATTTATAGAGGGCGACTTCCTCTCCTTGATTACTGGGGAACTGATGTAGGCGCTATTTTCGAGGGGTGTAAAGCACCTGCAACGACTGCAGTGGTGGAGGTGAAGTGTATATTTCATATAAAATACTCGAAATTGCTGCCACTTGCAAGCACGGCTGGTCTAAAATTTGTACTATGCCCCTGTGTCAACAATTTTCTTCTTTCGACACTGTTTTATGCCATTTGCTTTTTTGTTTTCTTCAGTGGCCCCTCAGGGCCTCAGGGACTGCCCTTCAGTGGCACAATAGCTAAGAGAATTTTACGCTTGGCCGCCTCCACAACAAAGGGTCTGGACCCACCCCTGGTACACACTACATAATAAAGCTTGGAAGTGTTTCCTTGACCAATAAATTACATAGTAAAGGGTGAATGACCTCAAAGATATTTAAAACGGAGTATGTATACTGTAGATCCTCTTCTATCATTCACACACACACATTTTTTTCATCTATATATAAAGTTTTGATGATTCGTTCTCTTTTTGAGCCAATATATGACAACTGTTGCTCAAACGGAAGTAATACAGTAAAAAAAGCTTAGAATGGATTTTATTCCCTTCAAACGTTTAGTACTATGATAATACGTAATAAGCGGATAAATTTTGAGAGCCCACCAAGTTTTTGTTTTTGATGCATGGTGGAGAAGTTTAAAACAAGTATGAGATAATGTAGAAACTATTGTCTATGTAGATTGTAGATGCTATTACTTGGTGAAACTCTTCCATCATGGAAATAAAAAGTTGTGTAATTATCAGAAAACTATTAGTTTAAAGAAGTAAAAAATGAACGAACACTGATGGACTTGATTGATGAAATAATTTGTCTGCTTTTCCGTTGCCTCTTAATAGTTTATATGGAAAAAATTGTCTTTGGAGGAGCCCATCAGGTGCCTGGATATCTAGAGGAATTCGCTGAGGGGTGGTTGTGCCAAAAGTGAAAACTATTCATTAGAAAAGACTATGAAATATTTTTTATTGATTTCCACTACAATCCAACAAGGAGGGTCTGAACCTATAAGTAGAAAAGAAAAGTATTTTGCTGGTGGAGATACCAACATCTCTTACATTTCAGGCAGATGCCTTAACCGTTTTGCTCGTTCCCTCAGAGTAATAGTATTGGAATGGGATATGAAGCACTCCATAGTCTTCTCTGGTAACGACAGTTATGGTATTTGAAGCGCTAAGGTTAGGCTGTGGTCCGATGGACCTCTATTCAATAGTATCCTCTGATCCGATCTTTATTCGTGATGGTTGATGGATATGTCTATATATTATACATCAACACCAGCATTCGCCAAGGACCTCCATAGTCTGGAACATCGATTGTTTGATTGAGTGTCTCGAATAATAACACCAAGAGACAACGGGCTAAACTTCCGACAAAAACAATGCTCTTCCAAAGGTCATTCTTTTGGAGAACTTCAGCCCTGCCAGGGAGCTTATTTCCCAATAGTTACAGCTTATAGCGTGTTCAATGTGAGTAGATATCGATTTGTTTCTCACAGCGCATCTGGAGTGCGATAAACTCCCTGCATATGTGAGAAACTATCTATTAAAAATACTAAGTTCGAGCTATTTACAGGTTAGATTGAAAGGGGGTATGTATGTACTTTCATTTAGCTATTTGCAAATCTTCATCAAAGGCAGCATTGAGAAAAACTTTAATTTGTCCGTCTAAAACGCAATCCTTATCAGGGAACGCTTTTTTAACTTATCCAATTGTGAGTTCGATAGCTCTGATGGATGTCAGGAAAATGCCATGTGAGCTGTTTCATGCTCGTAAGATTTTATTGTCCATCTGTTTGCTTTTGTAATATTATGTACTGCACCTGCTACCAAAATGCTTTACAGTGTTTAATTATTGATAACCACTCGTAGGTACACGAGGCTTGATTCCTATCTGAGAGGCGTTCGGAATGCCCTTCGGTATTTCTATACAGATACGTATAATCATGTTGGGAATGGATTCTATGCGGCTGCTATAAAAAAGTTATTAAAACAAATTGCTTGCGTCCAAAGCTTGCCTGGGTGATTTAACTATCTGACACTTCGTAATGTTGAAAAGTAATTGCTTAACAATTGCCGCTCGTTTTTGAATCCTGTTCGGAGATCTTTGGAAGTTATGAATACTTTCCTTGTAGATTTTTTTGTGCGCACCCACACGTGTTTGTTGTTTTGTTGTTGACTGGATGCATTCATTCTTGCATGACATTCCAAAAGGCAGGCCTGTAAATTATCTTACTAGACAAATCGCTGTTATGTCCTGTAGAGTCGCTAGTATATTGGCTTTCCAACAGGTATTGCTAATGAAATATTGTGGATCCTATTATACGATAGAACCAATTATTCAGAAGAGGTTTGCAAGGAAACAGTTTCTTTCACGCTTTGCCCTTTTAGCTTTGCTTGTTGTGACTACTTTCGAAATAAGAAGCTTTTGAGGGTTCCAACAAGATATCAGTATTTATCAATATTACGACGTTTCGGCGTATTTTAATGCCCTCTTCAGTCCTCTCTTTCATAGAAAAATTCTACAAAATCTACATCAAAACCGAACTCAAACGGAACGGAATTGACCTCAATTCACTTCGGTTATGAATACTTGGATTAAAAAGATCAGTGATATGTTGTTGAGGTTATTAGAATGCCACTTGTCAATTTCAATGTTCCAATCCAAGGCCGCTTTTTCATTTTATATGTCCATGTCAATCTCCAATCGAGCATTCCCTTTCCCATTGAAAAACTTCTCTTATTATGTATATTGAATAGCACTTCATCTTGAACATGACCCATAAAACGTTGAAATGTATAGAAAAAGTGGAACAAGGTAGGTTGACTCCGGCAATTAGCAACCATTGGAAAATATAATAAACCATACCGACAAATACCCGAAAAGCTTAGAATCTATATTTGCATTCCATTCTTTAACCTTCGGTTGAGATTTCCAGCCAGCAATTATAATTATATAGACTGTAGATGCTCCTATTTGCTGAAACTATTCCATCAGTCAAGAAACAAACTATGTGTTTAACACAACATTTTCCAACTGTATCAAACACATAATATTATTCATGTGACTCATATGTAGTCAGGGCAATATTTCCCAACTATCAGATAAACCATCTTCTGTTTGGGACCGATCTTAATGGATGCTCAAAATTAATTTCTGGACCAGACATCTGCTTTTCCCTTCTTCGCCCTCTATTGTTACATCCAAGGCTGAATTAGTTTTGATGCTGGGTCAATATTGGGGCGGCAAAGCTATAATGTATCAGATATTATTTGCTGGGGAAGGTATCGGATTTACGAAAATGGTGGTTGGGGCATTACACTGCGTGGTCGGTGACCTTGCATTTAATATAGTTGGGCAGAGTCGGTACAAAGGGGCTACGCAAATGAAGAATGGAACGTTGCTGCTATATAAAATATGTTGATGAACGACTTTGTGGAAAGCTTAATGTTCATCCCGTACACTTGTAAGCTCTAGTTGTAGCTTTTTATGGTAAATTCTGTTATAATTCTTTATTCATTTGATGAACAGCAAAACAACGTGCTCAATGTTTTGTCGTCAGCATAGTGAACTGTTCCTGCTTAAGGTAGAGGCTGATAACCAATGCATACTAAAATATATCTTTTGTTGTTTGCAATGCGTTTTGCACTGTTGTGCTGGTTATGATGAGATTTTGCTTGTCTCTCTTATTCAGACGGTGTATAATCTTACGTTTGAGTTTTTATTTTCCAAAATTCTCATATATTGACATTAATCATGTATGCAAAACATAGAAGTATGGACTTCAGACCGAGCTTATTCCTGAAACTCTCTCCTTTAATATCACTGGAGGTTCATTGTCAGACATCATATACACAATTCACCAACATAGACCCCTCTTGTATCCGATACTTGGTATGTATCCGTATAGCAATAAACTTGATACCTTACGACCTCAATATTGACCCTGAGTCGGCGGTTTGGCAGTGAAAACCCTCCCCCGGCAGAAACAATGAGTAAAGCGAACCCAAAGTCTAGATATTAATTTTGGATCGCTATTAGGAGAGAGCTGCGTGTGCTTGTAGGATAATTGGCGAGAATTATAGATATTAATTCTGGAGACCAACAGACTTTCAAGGACTCAATGTTAAATCTGGGTGCATATCGAGTATAAACATAATGACTTGGAGTTAAATAGTAAATAGTCGTCAATGTCGTGTACTGAAATCTTCATAATTTAGCTAAATTGTTCAGTATTGGCAAGTGACAACAACTTAGGTACTGACGGTAAGACGCAGGTTTTTACCGATGTCATGGAATGACAGTTCTCCCAAAATGATTCTACGAGGGAAGAAAAACTGTAGAATCTGTCAGGTGATATTTCAGAGCAGATGATCGCCTTGGTCTGTGCCTTTGTATAACAACCCTGTCAAATTCTCAAGGATAAGACAATCCGGAATTAGGACAGCGACAGCTTTTGGTTCGTTGATGTTAAATAGTGAATTATGCAAACACTTTTAGATCGAGAACAGTTCTGTTCTGGATTTGGTATGATAAGAAGACAGCATGATTCGCAACGCGATATGTCTACTTGAAGGAGAATATTTCCGGGCTTAAACTCCACAAATTTATATGGTGAAGAACGTTTTCTAACAGCATCATCAGCTTACTACTACAAGAAACAAATATCTTCGGCATAATTATGGTAGTTATCCTGGGTTCATATCTTCTCGTATAAAAGACCGTACGGTGGTCGTGTTGTTCAAGATTTATATGTATGCGGATTATAGACCCAAAATTCCTAGCCTATAACTACTTCATACGACATTGGTTTCCTGAGCATTTCCTAACAGCACCGCCTGACCGAGTTGTTTGTCATAATATTCCCGCCTAAGGGACATAAAGGCAGTAAAGGTCACATAGAGGGCAAGAAACAGACTGAATTTACGGGGCCGTTTTCTTAGAAGTAGTCTAGAACAAGAGGGATTAGTGGCGAAGTATACCCGTTCCAAAACTAGAATTATTCTGGAAGAGGTTTTGCGTTATGGAAATAAACCTTTGTTTATGGCCTACAAGAATGCTTTCGCACTAAGAGTTTATGATGAATTATTATGTAATGGTGTGAACTGGATTATATGCATTAGGAAGATCTCACAGTCCCGTGTTTCTACCAGTTATCCATTTAAATCTACAATGAAAATTTCGGCTGCAATGGAGAGAATTATAAATAATCACAAAAATGAAAAGAGGCTTGGAAGTTCTGAAAAAGGAGTTAGAGGAAACTATTTTTAATTATTTTTCAAGTAGTTCTACTGTAAGAAAGATCCTTTAAAACTGAGACGCCCACCTTACATGTTTTCCAAATATTATAACACACTCTGCATATACCGCTCTGGTAGTTCATTAATTTTTTTACATGTACTAGAGTACATGCACATAAAACTTGTAGAGGAATACCAAAAATGGGGCTTACAAGATAATACCAAAAGGACGCAATACATAAATGTATATGAAGAGAAGGTCACCTGGAGACTTAGATCTAGAAGGAGAAATAGTAAAAAACCATGAGGAATGTATATATCTAGGTGTAAAACTAACAACAACAGGACGGAATGATGGAACAATTAAAGACAGAATAACTAAAGGTAGAAAGTTAATAGGAGCATTGAACTCAGCGTTATGGCAGAAGGACATTAGACCTGAAACTAAAAAAGAGAAGCCATATTACGACCAGTGATTACGTATGGATACGAAGTTTGGCAGTTGAAGCAAAAACATAAGAACAACCTGTATGCAGTTGCGATGGACTTCTGAAGGAGAGCAGCAATGAGATCCAGAATGGAACAGATAAGGAACGAAGAAATAAGAAGACAGATGAAGGTAGAAAGAACTTTAGTTGAAGACATAGAAAAGAAACAACTGATATGGTATGGGCACGTGAAACGCATCGGAGAAAAGCGACTACCAAAAAGAATATTAGAGTGGATTCCTCCGGAAAGAAGGAAGCCTGGTAGACCACCTAGAACATGGATGCAGGGGAATACTAAGGCAATGTCAGAAAGAAATTTAGTAGACAACGATTGGCAAAATAGACAGGCGTAGCGATTAGGAACCCAAAGGTGTGTTATAATAATCATAAACGTAGGGAAGTTAATGATATGTTGTAAAAGAGCACCTGATGCCTACAAGATAACGTCGACGTCATATCATCAAGTACTTTCAACATGTTACCTAGACGTTAGAAATTCTTCAAATAGTCCGGTTGAGGATCATGTTGCAGTTCTGTCGCGCTGGTTTTGTATCCGCGAACTGGTATAATATCGGCCAGTGAAGACGTGCTGAATGGAACGAAGAACCACGTGTTTCGATGATATTACTCCAACATGTTTGTCATAAAATACAAATAGGTTTCCATTGCAAAATATCTGATTTGTTGTAACCACCAGGTGAATTAGTTCATATGGAAAGCATTTAGATATCACAACATACCCAAAGACCACCCGTTATTCGCTTTCATCTATTGACACCTAGTAACGTCTGTTGGCCAACCGTTGCGGTGATCCGTTGACACTTGGATGTAACACACTAAATACTTCACGTATTGCACCACATCACTTTCCTCTGCTTCCAAATTTACAACTGCCTTAATGTATTTCGAAGAGGAACTAAAAGCTCTGCTGACTAATAGGTTAATTTCGTCCTCGTCGGCTTACAAATATGTCTCGTGCAACGAAAACTTCGACGTGTTATTTTCGAAGATGGTTTTGACGGCGAAAGCAAACTATCCCTATTTCATTTTGGATGTTTTCACACATGTTTTTGCCAGTGTGGTACTTTCGGAAGGGCATAAAACGTTTTGTGAGAGGAGGGTTGTGGTTTAGTGTCATCGTTTACAGTTTCAGTACGTTTTATGGTTGTAGATGGAGTATGTGATCCACTACATTTGTCAGTTGGGATATTGCTCGTGTATAAATCAGAGGGGAATATGTATTGATTCTGTACTGTATATTAGATTTGATAGTTTATTGTAGCAATGCAATTTAATATTGAGTACCGTTGATATCAGCTTACTCTGTATTTAAAGAATACATAATGAATTAACCGATTTATGATCATCACGCCTAATCCAGCCATACCTATTGTAAGATCCTTATCAATACCAGCAAAGGCTTGGTTGTCATAATTTTATAAATTAACAAGAATAGGTAGAAAAGATGCAATCTATATACCAAGCCACAGCAAAATCATATCCCAAATATTTTTTATTTCTATTGCAAGGACACCACACGTTCATAAGCTATTTGTCAAAATTGTTCCCTTCATCATTTTATTGGTATGTTGTGTCGCCTCCTTGCCAAATGATTGACTTTCCAAACTGCATGCAGCACACATTGCTATTTTCAAAATTTAAATTTGAGCAACTTGTACTTTAGAAAAGGCTACCGAGGTAGTCCAAACGTTCATGAAGATCGTAAGATAGTTCATCGCATATGATGACTGTTCCCCTTCCGATGTGTTTATGCTGAGCACATCCTCCAGCGATGTGTTTTCCTGAACTGCTTCGGTTTCGACTCAAATGGCTCGGAAAACGTTGTTAGCAAAACAAACGATGCGACTACCAGACGTCCACATCGGGAGCGGTGGTGCGCATTCGTAATACTTGTGACAAACTAAAATTTATCTTAAGAGCAACTCAGACGATTAGCTTTCCATAAACCTCCCTAAGAATCATGGTCAGTTTAGCTGTTTTCGAATTACGTTATGCGAACTAAATGAGCAGAATGATGTGCTGTTTATGCCAAGGGTGGAAACAAATAGTTATATTCAAAAAGGGTTATTGCTAAATAGTTATTGACCCAAGTGAACAAAAATCTGTCAGATAATTTCACCTCAATGTCGATTCCGCTGCATATTTTCACCTTGAATGCTACGTGATGCTAGTGACGAACAGTCCTTTCACATTAATCCCCTATTTTTGTATAACGTTCATACGTTCTGTAGCCATGCTTCATCCCTTCCATAGAACATAAATTATTGTTGAGATATTATTTTGCACTCTAAACCTTAAAACAGTTTGTTGTTTTTCTTACCCGTTTCGATTTAATACTTAAATCATCATCAGACTTAAAATTCACTGTAGATCGTCAAGCACAAAGTTTTGGTTGCGACTATTGTGTTTAGATTACACAATCATATCTAAATGAAGAAAGAGTTTCACTAAGTAAGAGATTATATCATCTAGGTCATAGAACATTGTTTCGGGCAGTGTTTCATAGAGCATGGATGGAAGAAATTATATCGATGAAAACAAAATAAAATTCTATACATAACAGTAGTCCTGAGTAATGATTTTGAAATTTCGACAAAAAATTATAACCAACAGACATCACACAGATTTATGGTAAGTGCCACGTCATGGTAAGATCATGTTTTGATAAAATTATGGATTGGTGAGTAATTTTTTGCAAAAATTTTGAACAATCCAACAGAAATATATGAAGGCGCCAACCTGAACTGAAGAGTAACAAAACCTAATTTGAACACTATCGTATTTCTCTTTTCAGAAACAACATCACAGGATCACCATTCGAATAACCAATTTACTCTTTTGCGGTGCAATAATCTATTTCCAATTTGCTACCTACGGATGATGGTCGGATGCCTGCAGAATATTATGCTCAACCATCAATCACATTTTCAATCTCCTTCCTACCACGTAATTACGCTAATCCGCTTTTGCCGACTCGGTACTGTGCGAAAGCAAAAGCAATACCCCTTTGACTTGAGGGCGACTAGTTGTAGTCTGGTCAACAGGTTACATTTTGCGGAGAATAATCGTTATCCAACTGTAGCAACAAAACCTCTTCAGTATTATTATTTGCTTTCTTTGGCCAATTATTTGATAACATGCCAATCAATGACCATTCTCTTGTATTTTCTATACATGGCGCCAAACACTAACATAACATACAAATGCTTGCTATTCAGAAAGTAGCATGTCGCCACACATCGTGAACATCTGCGCGGTTGGAACCGGAATTCTTGATTTTATATGTATTATATCCTTGACAAAACGGAAAACAAACGGTATCAGGCAAACCACCACCATTACGTAGGAACTTACATCGGCGGAAAAGACATGTTATCCAGATCAACGGGGAAAACGAAGCGATTGTGAAATGGTGATCAACAAATTGAGTCCGGTTCAACACATAGAAATCTCTGACTACTCTGACAAAAAACTCATATGCTGGTTTGCCTCCCATGTAGATGGGGGGACTCCCATTACTCGAGATAACGTTAGGCAGAGCAATTTTACGCAGACCCGGAGGTACTAATATATCCTGGAGCATTTCCTAAAGACTCAGGAGTCAATTCGGGAAGGAGTGGTAATAGGGCCTCCACAGTCGGGAACATCGAAGAAAAGTGGTTAATATGTTCCAGTGTTCTGCAAAATACGATGGTAAATAATCAGTTCAATAATGGTCAATACAATGAGCATTAGAGCAGTACAATGGCCGAACCCTCACCAAGCAAACCTTCCAATACCTCGAAAGATCCTCTTCCAAAAGTAATTATTTTGGAGAACCTAGCATTGTGGATACGCTGCTTGAAAGTTTGTTTTCCCATGATTGCAATCTATTGCCTTTAAGGTCGATGGAATAGACAGTTGTCCCCTCGCCGCGCTCCTGGAGAGCGATACCCTTTCTGTCTCTGTAAGAGCCTGTTCGTTCATACATGTTGGCTTTAATTTAAACACATTACAAAGAAGGCATGGCCGTTTGTGCTGCATTTATCGACTGGTTCAAAAGGGATCATCTTCATTCCTTTGTGTGTGCACGCATTATTCATACGAATCTCTAAATTCGACACGTCTCACACCGGGACGTGCTGGAGTTGCCGCATCGCAGCAAAAATGGAAATAAAGAAATCCGTCGCCGAGATGTAATCCCTCAAGTAAATGGAGTTGAATACACCCGGGACTCATTCTCTCGGTCTCCCTGTGGTGGCAACTAGCTCATATTACAAAAAAATTGGCTTTGTGAATAATCACGCAAAAAGACAGTCGTGCTGTACTTATATATTCATAGGGGGTTTACTGTTTTATTGTGCGTGAGAGTAGACTTACAGCCATTTCGTTATCCTCGGTATGATACGCCATATATTACGTTCTTCTTCTTCTATTAAGTCAGCGAGAATGATGTCAGATCTCAACGACAGTTTTATGATACAAATAAACCAAAGGTGGAATAAACATTTAGTATTTTGAGAATACGCCTCATTCTAAAACACACAGTAAAGAAATCTCAACTTTCTGGAGTTCTTGTGGATGCTGCAGTTCTGTTTGCTGCGGAATCATAGCCGTCAGACCTAAAGCCTCTCCTGAAGAAAGGATATATATCTAAGGATCAATAGTACCGTTACTCACTCACCTTATCCTGAGAAGAATAGCCACCGTTCATATTTGGCGATCTGTCAAGGAACAATGACTGATTGCTCGTCCATAGCGAGTTTAAAGGGCCGCAGTGGCGGGAAAGCTTAAAACGCTTAAACATACAAGATGGATGACCGTCTACGCGACGGACCTGGAGCAATTTCCCGAGAAAATATTCAAGGAGGTGTTGCATACGTATATGAAATATGAGCCTGAGCGGAGGTCAACGATTGGAAAGGGCGATAAAAAACGGGCTGATGGATAGACGCCGTCTGTGCAGCATCGCTTATCGGACCATCCGTCTTCGTACGGCTCTGCTGCCCTGTCAACGGGCATGTAAGGGCATTTCCAAGGTCAATATTGAAGGAAGGGTTTCTGCTAAAAACAACAAAATGCCCTACTCGCTCTCATTCCATGATGGAATCAGTCCGATTGGTCACAATGAGCAATTTTTGCCATACTTCCAATTTGAGCCCAATTGACAGTAGATATCCAATCATCTAAATGTATTTTATACTCCTCTTTTAAGGGAGACCTTTCCTTTATTCTTTTCAGAGTATTGCAATTATTGAGAAAGCTAAATTTGATAAATTTCTAAGCAGTATTCGAACAATCAGAAAACTTGCAAAAAGCGACCATATAACGGCAGTATTTGGGTTGGCGGTCCCATACTGGATGATAAAATGAGTGTCAGTAAATGGTATTTCAAAGGATGAAGCTTGATTGTGCACGATTTGCGGCAAAGCTAGGCTTCCTATCAATCAGCTAATTTCAAGTTTTAGATATTTGGTAAGTCTACAACTGTTGCATGTTTCATTTCCAGTATAACCTTGTAATTATTTAAAATGTCAAATACATCATTTTTTATATATTTTTCTCTCCAAAATTCATTCCTTGTTGATAAAATTGGCGGACTCAGTTTAGATTCATTCAATATGTTTTTTGTCTTTAAGCGGAAGAATACATGATTTTAAATCGAATAAATTTCTGATTTTCGAGAACCCTTGTATGTATTTTCTTTGCCATACCCTCTTCTTCAAAATATACACGAAGAAAATGAGTTACTGAGGAAAAGTATTGTTATGAATGAGAATGATTGGGATTATAATTTTTAACTATCCAATGACAAAGATCCAGATTACGAAAAAAAGCTTTTCAATGAAAAATATAAACAAAAGACTTACAAAACCCTATAGACAGAAGCTTCAACCATTTACGCCGAGATTTAACACCATCGTTGGGCGAAAACCGCACAATACAACAAGACTGAAATGCTCTATATAGAATACAACTCCTATCCGCGAACTCGTTTGGACTCTCTAAAAATAGAGACTTCTGTTGAAAATTGCCCCTGTTCAATAGATTTAAATAAAAATATTAAACATATTCTAAAACGCCCCATTCAACTTTAACTCGACCACCACTGATTTGCCTTCTTTTTTAGCTTTCAATTTAATAACTTTCTGAATATCGAAATGCTGTTAAGAATATAATTTATCATATTAACTATACTACACTATTAACACCAATTTTTGTATACTAATAGTGAACAAGTAATCTGCCTTTGGATAGCAAGGTTCTATTAGAAAAGGAGGAGAGGTACAAATGGTACTATTACATGACGAAAAAAACATCCCTGTGTGGTAGACAAATACTCCTTATCCATCTAACTCAACACAACTGCTTACCTCAAATCGACTTAATTATCAGCCTTCCGCCAAGATATAGAGAGGCAAACAAAGGGTATATATCGGAGTAGCACAAAACAGAGTCAAGGGCTTTCTGCAAAATCCATGGATTTATAAGGGCCGATGTTTTTGTTTACTACTGGTGCGAGAATTCGACAAGTCAGCTGGATTATTTCGCAGGAAGTGTTCCAACAACCGGGAAATTTACTTCAGGGGGTTCGATTGAGAGCGTCAGGGAAGTACATAACCCATGCTTGGAATGGGTGGGAACAATCGCATCATTATATCGTCTGCGACGCAAAGAAACGTGGGGTGAAAAACCATATGAATGTATGTTTTTGCTATGGACTACGAACGATGGACCATGGTTTGTCAATAACTCGATATTATTTCGTACATGACATTTATTATTCTACCAAAAGGCCCTATGTAGCTAGTTTATCCTCTACAAGGAATATACAAAATCAGATTTTGGAACTCAAATATTGGTTTTCGATACATGTGCAACTAAGAGCATATCAAACTCGTACAAAGACAAACTATTAACCCCTGCTGTCATTCCTTTTGTAACGTCTCTGAGCGGCCTGTTTCGGGGGAACTTGTATATTTATGGCAAGAAATAAGGAATTAATGGCGACAAACGGATGTAGCTGGGGTTCGGGAATTGATGAAGGAGGGTAAGAGGAAGCGGAGCTGCAAAAACTGATTAATTGATATTGCATCTGAGAATGTTTATATCTGCTTGGTTCGGAAACTTCCACAGTTACTTGTATTGTTAAATAAACATGAAAGAAAGCTTACTGTTCAGTGTAAACAATATCCGCAAAATAGAGCTTATTTTGAAATATATGAAATATCTCGTTATATTCAACATAAAGAAACATATTCACTCTGTGTCGGGTCTCATCTGTTTGTCACAAATTGGCACATCGTTTGTAGTACACAGTTTTCATAGAAGTATATCTAAAGGTAATATACGGAAAGGTAGATGTTTAGGTGAATCTGTCAACAATCATACAATATGACTGTATTGACAGGAATACACATGTGTTTTTGCAACAGCATGTTCCATTACACACCTCAGTACCCACCTTGCAAGTTTTTCCTAGACAGAAATAGATTTCCTGCCAAGGAGCGTATTGATTTTTAATTTTAAGCATGTGCCAGGGATGCATGAGAGATATTAATGTAACACTCAACAACAAGCTAGTAGCAGGAAGCGTGATTGCTAGAAAGAGGAATAAATGGCTTCAACATCTATGGCAGAGGTGCACAGTTACCTTTTTTTATAACATTACGATCACTATCAGCCATTTATGTCAGACGATCATAACTCAATTTAAATACATACTTGTCAAAACAGGCATGACATATTACAGATATACATGTTATACTGTTAACTAGATGTTTTGAATAAAATTTGCAACTGCAATGGTATCATTTTCAGATAAAGAACTGATAAGATACCTACAGTAGGTCCAGCGTTATTCACAAAATTTTACAATGACATAGCTTTCCATTTTTATGAGCAAAATGTTAATTGTGTGACAATATTTTTGCCTAAGTATACAGCAATGGCAGAATATCCTTCAGCATGTAGAGTCAATGTATAAGAAAAAGACAGACACAAATGTAATGTGGCCCGTAGACGGTGTTCAAAATAGTCTGACTGCCAGAACAGATGTCAACAACAAGATTTTGGTTTTTGGCCTTTTTCTATGGACTCCAGTTGCAGTTCGTTATTTCGTCCTGGAACAGTCTACCATACACCAGATTGTGTGACATAGACTGAGATTTTTATTCATGATAAATCCAAAATGTGAATCCTCACCTGAAAAGTGCAACGCTGCCTAGTCTATGAGAAAAAAGCAGCATTCAACTAACAGTATAATCCCAAGTTAACGATATAAAACCTTTATAGCTTGAGAATAAAGAACAAACTATAAGTTTACTGTCCACGGTGGCGTTACTTGCTGGTTATATGCATACTAAAAAATGACGACAGATGCATTGCTGTCCACGTAGCATCATAAAGGCTACATTTTCTCCAAGTTTAGCACTGACAAGGCATGTATTTTGATTGAGAAAAGTCAAGTGACGTATAATGATATGCTTATAGCTTTATACTCTCATTACACGACTGGGAAAAAGACGTCGAATGTATTGGCTCCATTCATGTATCGAAAAGAACATGAACTGTAAAGTTTTTTATGTACTACCTTACTCCAATCTTTATTCAGTTTGTTTCCGAGCATCTCAGAATAAATAATAGAAAAAAAATTAATTGAAAACACAACAGTGTCGTCCGAAAGCATCTTATAAATTAGCTTTAGTGTCATTTCAATTTTCACAAATTAAGTCGAAAAGGTCAGTCGGAACGTTAGTAAAGTTCATTTGGTAGTTACATGTGGTCATAATTAACAACCAGGATAAACAGGATGAAACAAACAAACGAATGAGTTTCACTATTGTACATTAAGAGCCTAGCACCATAAAACTATACAGCGAATCTGTCAACATGCTTCGTCCTTCGCCAAACGAATTTGGGGAAACCGGAAGAGGGGTTGGAGGGTTGTTTTTCCTTGAGATCCCGTGGGACGATTTATTATGCAATAAAGGGACGCCGCCGGACTGTTTTTTGGAGATGCCGAATCGGTGGGATGCAGATATCGGGATAGTTTATCATCTGCGAGACAGGGGGGTGAGTCAGTTCGATTCAGAATAATGGACTAAAGTGCAGAGTATTAGTATCGTATAATAAATATATCGGAAGTGTAGATACATTTGTTCACTATCTTAGTGAATATATAGCTTTGTCAAAGTATTGTTTAGAGAGGGAAACATCGAGGAAAATCCTTTGTTGTATACTTCCGTTGATTTGAATACAAATTGTATGGCTTCGTTCATATTGTACTTGAAACGCCTGCGAATTCCATGAGTGGATGAGATGAATCAGAGAGAAAACCACGAGATGAGTCTTAGAAGTTACATTGCCTTGCTTCAAGAGCAGTTCTGTTCTAAATTCAGGTTTCATCTGAACGAGTGCATATCTTTCAACAGAAACCGTTAAGTTTCTCCATTTTTATGAAGAGCATAAAGTAATGCAATATTGTTACGTCAGAATATCCTGACTTTATAAAAATACCTGAACTGTGTCATCTCAGTAGCCGCTGGACTGATTTTGATGAAAATTGGGAAAGGATGTTATGTAGATAGGCAGTATGTTCTTTCCTAAAATAGGTGATCGGACTAAAAATTTAAAAAAAAATCAGAACTTTTCCAAACACTTTTCTTTATCTCTAGTTGTTGCGAAAATGTTTAGGCCGCAGGTAGTATTTTTTTTAGGACCTGAAAATTACTAAGACTGGCTAACCCTCATTCTTCTTATTCTTCTTATTTTTCCAAGTTTCACAAAAGCATGACCACTTTGTGACATACCTAGTTAATAAATATTCTTTTTATTGGCTCAAAGTTCCTGAAATACAACAAACTCTTTTTCAATGTTTGTTAGTTAATAAACCACTCTATAGGTTTTCTCCAACATTCTGAGCATGAAATATTTTTTACCAGACCGCCTCCTCAACAGTTTGCACGTCACGGCCTATTTTGTCACTGCGTAATCTCAGTGATCGCTTAAAGGCTTTGATTTATTTGGACATTGTATTCATGAACTGACTGATTCGGAAACAATCTTATATCAATTGTGAGAAGCCTATCGCACGAATTAATGAAACATACAAGATAAAAATTTCCACGATAAGGAAACAATAATGGATGAGATAGACAATAACTAAAAAGATATCGATAAACACTAAACCCATAATGGTAAAAGCTTCTCGGGGAACCAGGCTAAGACTTGGAGTTAAGCCCATTTTATGGATAATCCACAAATGCCCATCGAGTTTACTACGATTCCAAACTGAAATTCTAGATTACTGGGACTATAGGTCATTGCTTCAAACTGTAACTAACTGGCAGATCATTAAATATGCACCAGGTGCTATTGCAGTTCGAGAAGGCGTCAATAATTCCACGAGATGATGTCAATGTAGATAGGTGGATCCGGTGGTCGTTGTTTCATTCAAGTAGATCCACGCATCCAACGACTTTACTTATTCTACTTAGTCTGTACGTGTCTGTCTTACCAGTTCACTTTCATATGTCGATTATTCATTAATAGTCACGTGTCAGCTATCTCTTTCTATATGTCGTGCATGTTACAGGTCTCACTGTGTATGAAACAATAGTTGTATTCAGATACAGAAAGACCAATCAGTTGTTGAAGATGGATTCGCAAACCGTGACTAGAAAAGCACATGAGTCACATTCCATCAACTATGGGAATTAACATCAAGAATGACATGTCCCGGCAGGATCATCTTCGTCGCTGTCCCAGAAGCTGGGAGCTCTCTTACTCTCCAGGAAATTGTATTCACTGGAACAGTTCCTACTACTCCAGAAAAGTCCTGCTCAGATTAAATCATTGCTATAAGTGGCTGACCTCTACGTATTATATAAAATATAACATGGTAATATTTCGGACCTGTCTCGCATAATAACACTAAAAGACATCAATACAACAAGTACTAGAGAATCCTTACCAGTTCGAGCTTCCAACATCTTGTCCTGCAATAGTAATTTATTTGGAGAAGCTCAACGTTAAGGAATAAGCTGCCAGAGGGTTTCTTTCCCGTAGGTTACAATTCACATCGTAGAGCAATTCGTGCGCGATTGGCAGGTTATTTTTTAAAACAAGTAACAAACAAGTGGATCTTGTCATCCGAAATTGACTTGTCGATTGGTATTCTTGTTAAGTGTCCTTTAATTGGCGTAAATGTAGGGCGGTTAGGAGATCTATGCTCATATTGAGTATTTCAATGAAATGAAACTCTGGATCAGCTAGTGTTGCTCTTATTCAGCATGATACAAAGTCCATCAATAATCCTTGCTTTCTTCTCAGATGTCCTTTCTAGGGATAACTGAAATAGCTTTCCCCTTGGACCCACTAGCTACAAGATTTGAACTCCTTCAAACGTGTTTAGTGAACAGTTTCAGTATTAACAATCTTACGGAAAGCAAAACATCTGTGACCACAGTATCATTCAATATATTCAGACACGCGTCGTTAAGCAAACGTATACTCGCATTCGTGGAAACACATTTTATGGAGAAAACATGGACATCTGTAGGTGCCTTTTCTGCAACTACGATGTAGAGTTCTCCGCTTATGCCCACATCTGCTTAGACATTGAAAATATGTACATGTAGTTTGTTATCGTATATATCAGATGGAAGCCAGACGTTGTGTAAGATACAAATTGGCTCCGGGAGCTGGCGAGCCATGGATACCATTCATTTTTCAGTATATACTCGCTTTTTACACAGATAAGATATATCGAAATATGGCTCTGGCAAGCTTTGCCAGCTTTAAAAGCTCTGTTTTGACGTTGTAACTTTTATTATTCAGCTTGGTTTTCAGCGCTTCCTTTCGACATATAACTGATACTCTGCTTCTTTCGCTATGGTCAAATATTTCATCTTTTTAGAAGATGTGAGACTCAACGCGGTGAAAGCGGAAATACAAATTTTCTGATATCGTTTACGGACATGTTTGCATTTGTTTGTATACGTTGGCAGACATTTCGCCCAGTGTCTTTGTTTGTTGAATATAACGACTCATGAAATCCCAGGTTTTTGTATAAGAACAAGATGGATACCCAGTGACACAGTAGCAATTAGGAGCATTTTGCGAGGTAAGTTTATGTTGATGGACACCAGGTCTACAATACTTGCTGTACAGATAGCTTCTAGCAATTCTACTTGAGGCCAATGAAATGATAAACAAAATGACCTAGTCCCACCAATCTTGGGGGCTTACCTTAGCTAGAATTGAGAAGTTCGTCTCTTATGACCCAAAGACCGTTAAGAAGGCTCATTGACCTCAAGATAAAATTATATGAATTTATTTTAGTGATGACAAGATATTTACCTCAGCTATAGTACTTTAAGGACCAGGTGGGAAGTAGTTTGTTGCTGTACATTCTACACGGTGGTATCAGCTTAAAAATAATGACTAGAATTGAAATCGAACTGAAATTTTTGTTCATCTCTTGTAATAAAAATTGAAAAGTATGAAAAATATCGAAAATAAATTTTTTGACAGTTCAGTAATTTATCAAGTCGGGCAACAGTTGTGAAATCAAATCAGTCCATTCTGCCTTGTTTTGTAGTAATTGCAAGACTATTATGAAGATTTAAAGAAATGAAGTTGCTACGTCAATGCTCAAAGCCTTTTAGAAAATCCATCCTCAAAATCAATATTATCCATCATAACACCTTCATTCACTAATCACTTCAATTATATAAACTGCACTTTCTTAATGAACAACTATCATCACTCAGAGATTAAGCTTCAGTTTATATAGCCAGGTAAGTCGTGAAGTAGTTTTCTTCAGGAGAATTGAGCATAAATAAAAATTAAAGTTTTCCAAAATAAGTAACTGCAGCCGAAGAAGATGTGTTTTAACGAATCTGTTGAACATTACTTTTTTTAAGTTATTGGGTATCTTAAGTTCTGTGGAAACTGTTAAATTTATTTGATGTCATCTTACTGTGTTATTCAGATGATCAGCTATTCATACAGATATTTATTGTTTAGAGTCAAGTCAAGAATCGATTTGAAAATGTTTAACTGACATAATACTGAAAAACAGCTTTTAGCAATACTATTTAAGGGGGAATAAACTTTAGCGTTATCAAAAAAATATACCTAGGTTTTGTTTCAACTGTTTGAATAAAATTACCACTACCTCGTGTTTTGATGGATTTAGCTGAAAATTCTAGCTTTTAGCTAAACTATTGTAAATCCTCTTTTACCATAGTCTCAGCAATACTTGAATTATTAATACCCTTGAAAGTACTGTATAACTGTGAGTCATCTGCGAAAAACTGAATATTACAACACTTCACAGCTTCACCTAGACCACAGATGTACAAAATGGAAAGCAGTGGTCTAATTACTGATGCCTATACTTCAGAGTCAATTGCTTATCATCTGTGGAATGTTTTCATAGTGGACTAGACTGATGTATAGATCGATATACTTATCACTCACTGCTTTCTATGAGAGCATATCGATAGAAATATGTATATAGGGTCACTCACAAAGTACTGATAAGGAATTTCAATCAATAACATATTATGTATATCTATCTGTCAAGATGGTACCCATAAATTCATCACATTTAAATCAGCCTTCAAGTTGCAATGCGACAAAGATCTTGAAGTCAGGAAAAATAATGAACTGTTGCTTATCAGGATATAGAGGATATTAATGGTCGAGAAAATAATTAACAGAAATGCCTGTGCTATCGCCGGATTTCATGATGATACTTATATATCGCTGGCTGTCAATTTGTGGAATGATTTAGGACAAAAGGTTAATTAAAACGCAGTTAGGAATGGATATGTGTATCTATGCTATGCATATCTTTGGAAAACGAGGTTTTTTGAGATGACTAGAAGCAGTAAATGTAAAAGGTGTGTAATAGGTTAGATATAGGCAGCAGCGGCTGGAATTAAGATGAATTAGTAACTAGATTGTCTTTATATAACTACATATGTAGATAAAGGAGTGTTTGTTTGTTCCTTAGTTATTCCTACTACTTATCGTGATGAATATTTGGTAATTTGAATTTCGCTTGCTCGCTGAGGTTTTTGATTAGGTACAATTATTTTCATACAAGTGGTTGCAGAAGCCTATACGTAAAACAGCATTTAGGATAGAATGCGGTCAATTTTTATGCCAAGTCAAGTTCAGCCCTTTCCGAGACCGACAAATATTTGCTATTTCAAGTTTTGACAGGGACGCTATATTGACCACGTCATTCGCCAAAGGTATATTGGTTTTATCCATAATGTATCGAATATACTTAAAGGATGAAGATGCTATGATTGTTTCTGTGACTGTGTTTAGGTAATATGTACATAGAACCGTTCTAAATTCAGAGCAAATAATCCAGAATAGCCTTTACCGCTATAAAATGGGAAACATTTAATACAGGCCTAGGCGACATGCGGTATAAAAGCTTGCAGCTTGCCATGTTTTTGTTCTTGATGCACATTTCAACTTCGGAAAGCTAGTATGAATGGCAACACCGTAAGTATACTTGCTAACACGCACGGCGCATTTTCGTGACGACAAGCAAATTGTGTGCATTCTATTGCAAATGCATCATCACTTAGAAGCAGTTTGTATGACCCCGTGCTCGATAGAAATTAAATTGAAGGATTAACTGCGACATTCAGATTGCCGGTTATTAAATGGACTCCGGAACACAAATTCAAATTTTCTCCAAATTATTATTTTCAAATAAATTATGCCACCAAAACGAAAAGCGTTTGATAGATCCACATCTCAAGGAAGGGAAAAAAAGCAGCAGGAGTTCCATGAACAAGCAAGCAACAGGTTGGAACTATATCCACATCACGTCAATCTCTCAGTTTAATCAATATATGTGCAGCAGTTACTGCAAAGGCCCAGCAGTTTGGAAAAAATGCCACCAACAGACTGGCAGACCGACTGACGAAAATGGGTGACATAGATTTGTGTGGTATAGAAAACATGCCACATTAAAACTGCGTTATCATTATCACAAAAATTCTCACGATTATCCTATTGTACTTCCCTGCTTATGCATGAGAAGTATGAACAGATGTACATTTTGGAATATAGCAAATTGAATACAAGATATTTTGTATCTGTGTCTGATAAGTTTTTTAGTTTGAATTTACTTAATTCCAATCGTAATCTATGAACAACAACTTGTTCCTTAAGTAGATTAGTTCAGTCGTAGGTGGTATGACAAAACTTTTGTTATCGTTTACGATGGGCACCAACTGCTACAAAAACATTTATTACCCATTTTTTGTCTAGTTTTTCATCGGTATCAAACCGCGTTATAGTCCAAAAATATACTTTTGTTTTTGTATGCACTGCAGCCCGAAGGAGACAGTTTTTCTTGTCACCGGTACACATTTATGTTTATCAGGAGACTACCTAAAATTCAAGGTGTGAACGTTGATTAGTGGTGGTCTTTGGCCGTAGATAATGGAACAATTAAATTAAAAACCACCAAAACGTTGGGATGCGCTTACATCTAATCCGTTCCACTTCAAGCAGTATTTATAGTGATTCTGATTCAATATAGTCTGAGCGTTGATAGCTATAATCGATAAGGAATTAGCTGAAAATTCCTCGATTTCGCAAATGTTCTCATAAGTGTATTGCGATTTCGAGAAATTTCCATGTACAAAGGAATCTAAAGACTGCTAAATTAAAAAAATAACAGGTTTCATCATGGAGAAAGAAAATATGAACTAATACCAAAATGTATAGGTTATGTGTTTGGACTTCCATTGTCATAGTTTTCAATGCCACGACATGCGTACAAATTTCAAACACGAAAATCAACAGAATAATCGACTTAGGTTAAGGAAGATTAATCGGAATTTTCCGAGCTTGTCCGTAGATATATCATGTTCACTAGTTGTATATGAGGATGAAGATTCACTCCTAACAAGTCTGTCTAAATGTGCCTGCATTCTTGATAGCTGCCTTTTCAGCTTCTTATATTCACCACCTTTATCCCTACTAGCTAAATGACTCCTCTTTGGCATTGTTACCCTTTTCTCACTATACACTTTCCATCATAACACCTCACGATTCATTTCGTTCGACACCGAGCACGAAATACGGAATGACCTTGGCCGAGGGAATGCGGACCCCGGGCGATAAGAAGTGACGACAACCTTTTTTGTTTGTTTTCTGAACTGTTCGTGCCAATGTATATTTTCGATTGATACTTGGGAATTTTCTCGTAATTTTTTTCGAGTTCTGCTCATTTGGCAAAAAATGTTGCGTATTAATATACGTATAATGTTATTTTTAAATACAGCGAAACACTCACAGATTTATTTGTGAATATATATATCGCATTATAAAAACTCAATAGGAATAGTACAACAATTTCTCCATAGGAATTAATATCTACTGGTAAAAATAGGTTTGGTATAGTAACAAGATGCAAAACACTTAAATCTCAAGCCAATCAAAGTCAGGAGCTCCAAATCAAGATATATAAACTAAACAATGTTTTGAGAACATCGCCATTGGCATTAGTTGCAATACAATACCTATTGAAGAAAAGCAATATATTGGTTTGTCAATCCTTATTTATTTATCAAAAGTTTGATTTCGGACTTCCATTGTCTATAAAATTTTGAGTATCACGACGTTTCGAATAGCTAGTGGAAGTAACAATACAGGAAAATACCAACAGTGGAAGAATTAAGCACGAAGAATCTCAGCACTTACTCATTCTGCCTTACGTCAAAGGGATATCAGATGAAATCAAAAGAATAGGTCAGCGATACAAGATCCAAACGAGATTCTCTAGGACTGCCACCCTCAGAAGTATCCTAACAAAAACTAAGCCCAGGAATGAATCTCAAGAGACAAAGGACTGCACCAGATACCATGTCAATGTGGTAAAATCTATGCTGGAGAAACAAAAAGGCCACTGGAAGTAAGAATCAAAGAACATCGTCTCAACACCCAGCGAGCAGAGACAGGAAAATCTGGAATAGCTGACCACGCATGGACGGAGCACCATAGAATAGCTTGGGACGACGCTAAGGTTATTGCCAAGGAACCGCATTGGTATCGAAGGAAATTCAAGGAGGCGGCATTCATCACCAACAACAGCAAAGTGTACAGCAAACCCAGCATAGACATTAAACCAATCTGGCAGCCACTCATAAAGAAGATCGATAGACTACGACTGGACCAGACAACAAACAATGACCGACAAACAGCCACGTCAGCAGACTGGAATACCGCGCATCGGGAACCAATCAGAACAGACCGCGCACAACGACACGTCACCGGACGGGGTATAAATAGGCATGAAAGTAACGTATTCGCCAGTTTACCTGAAGACGATTGAAGATAGCACATCAATCGAAACGTCGTGATACTCAAAATTTTATAGACAATGGAAGTCCGAAAACAAACTTCTGATAAATCCACCTTGTCTACAAGTTTCAAACAACCTTATTTACTTATTAATGATGGAATATCGATGAATATAATGGCCGTAATACAAAACAATTTGTAACTGTATTCTGCAATGATAACTATTGCAATTTTATACTCAAATGGTGATGATAATTTATTTTTAGGTGACGGTCCAAAAAATTGGCGACCAGTAGTTTTTGAAAAAGAGGTTAATGCAACTGCATTTTGTCCATTTTAAAGTAGGAACGCAGCTTGGAACAATATCGATTGTGTGAATCGCGTGGAGAAAATATCCCAACTAACCTAGCTTCTTGGAAGATGTAACATCCTATTATACAAAAAGTTTGATTTCGGACTTCCATTGTCTATAAAATTTTGAGTATCACGACGTTTCGATTGATGTGCTATCTTCAATCGTCTTCAGGTGAACATAGCACATCAATCGAAACGTCGTGATACTCAAAATTTTATAGACAATGGAAGTCCAAAATCAAACTTTTGATAAATCCACCTTGTCTACAAGTTTCAAACATCCTATTATACATAGTGATATTCCTTTGATAGGGTCAAAAGGAGCAAATTGATTTATTTTATTACTCGGCGTCCTGTCTAACAAAACGGCAAACATTATAGCAAAGAATGCATTGATCTGAACAGAAGATAGTATTACTATGTAGATATCAACATATTAGTGATAGGTAAGAATCCCTAGAAATATAAGACAAATAAGTTATGATGCACATATTACTAGTGTAATAGTGTATATAATAAAAGTAATGCTCTCCATATAAATTGTTAACTTCAAAAATATATTTCTAGTATCATCCAGCTGAATGAAATTAACATATAAACTGTAACGATGAAATTATCTAAGTTTCTGTTGAAACTTGGGTTGCATTATTTTACACGTACTACGCAACGCTAGTAGACTGTGCAAAATACAGTCTGTAGTCAATTCAACTTGTGTCGCTCAATATCACTGGGCTACTAGAACAGCGACCGTAATAATGAACCACATAAGCCTTACCGTTTTGTAGATCGATTATTTTTCTTATAAAATCATTCATTAATGAGTGTTCTGTAATTGAGCCTGCCTGCTATAACTGTGAATGCATCAGTATTACATTGTTGAAATTGTTTATTGTTTTTGGAGACAAATTTATTGTTTCTATATTAATGCATGAGTAAAAATCATCATTGGTCCAAAATTCAGTTTGTTTAAACCACGTTACCATTACGTAATGAATTAATCTGTACAATACTGTCAGTGGAATCTTACACTGTAATTCCCTATGAATCAAGTCATCCGCTATTTACACCAATAAGGTTATGAACTAACACTGCTTATGGAATTACGACTTATAATCTCAGAAATAAGAGGTTTAAAAATAAACTTTATATGCTTTGATTATCCGGTTGACAGTGGAAGCTTAACATTTTTGTGCTAGAAACGAGATGCAGTGCGTGATTATATTAATTCCTAGAAGAATTATAAGACTCTTTCCTCATTAGGTGAACCTCTGAAGAGTATCATAAATCATACTTTCAAAGAAAATTTTAGACTTAAGTAAATTTAGTAGGACTGCGACCTGTGAGTGTTATTTCAGGTTGAAAAACCGTTGTCAAGTAATATAATCAATCAATATTGTTCTGTATAACAAGGCCCTTAAGACCTTTATACATAATTATAACTTTATCTCTGCATTTTCGCGAAAACAAGATTAACTGTGGCCGATTACAAGGTTTGGGTATCTATTTCTCTCTATATTTATCTCTGAACTTGGTAACTGCAAAGTCTCCATACATATATGATATGATAACTGAAGCCAAAAAAATATTCCACTGGTCTGTTTTGGTATGATACAAGATAAGCACGATTATATGCACATAGATGTTACCATTTGATTATTTTGATCTTTCTTTCCACATGCTGCTATTTTTGTTGATCAATTTGTCCATGTAATGTGTTCCCTAAGACCTGAGAGACCTGTTGTTGAGGATTTCATGTTTAACACTATGCTTACACTTTTCTATCCAGGTAAAGGCAACAAGAAGAAGAAATATGTCTTGTTGGATAAAAATTTTCATACTGGAACAAATTGTATCACAGCTACCCTGAAAACTGCTCTGTAAGTTTTAAAGGAAGCAAGGTTTCTGCTTTAATAGTTAATTGTTTCATAGGCTTGTAGCCGGCGACCGTCTTGTACCCGCCTTCACGGTACTTTACTTACTAACCACAATGTTGGAAAGTTGTTTGTCATCAAAGTGATCGACAAAAGTCGGCTAATCAAGTGTAAAAAAGCTCTAGGCAAGTGCATAGCGCTTTGAGTTTGTTGCCGATGGCTATTCAGTTTTATGTCTACAACTCGTAATTATTAGTGTTTCGGAAGCTATAACTGAGTACTGCACGAAGTATTTCAAATCATAGTAACCTTAAGTGAATGCCTATTGCTGTGTAAGTCGGTCATCAAGGGCATACTCGACGATTGAAATAAATATATACCTGGGAACTGTAAAACATATTTACATTTTGATTATATGTCTCATCATTTATGTGGTACTGGATTCGACCACAGAAACAATTCAAAGAGGCACGTGCACTTGTCGTGACAGTCGAAAAAAATTGTTACTATCCTGACACAGGTATACGTCAATCTATATGTCATTTACTGTGAGGCCGCCGAACTGCACTGACGAGTCTAAGCAAGAGATGGAACATGCATACAATTACTATTACTACTAACATGAAAGAAACCATGACTAGGTTGGTTGCAATCCGTTGGATATACGTACCTGTCATGTATATTCAGTAATGATCAGCTATATGTGAGTATGCTTAACAAGACTGAGATCAGTTTGTCACATATACTGACGTCTATCCTTTTTATTTTATAGATATATGCTATATAATGATAACTAAAACAAATTTGTTGACCTGAGGTTTATGAGGTTGGACCGATTGATGTTACCTCCACCAATCTGTGTTGCTTGGGTTAAAGTACCAGATTAATCGAAACACAAATTCTTACGGTGGCGAAAATCCAGAGCACTGATATTAGAACATCTACGTTGTCTCCAAATTTCAAACAACAAGCAATCATGTAAGATATAGCCTTACTATTCAAAATGTCCCTTTCATGGATGATTCGTAAGAAAAATTGATAATCTGCGATAGTGGACGGTGGATGAATAGCCTCTGGAGATTGAAAATACACTTCATTTAGCAGGCGCGTGGACTTCAAAGGAGGTCCATAACTCATTCGACCAGAGCCCGCTACTGCTGTAGGTTCAAAAGGAGCGGAGGTGCTGCCATGGCTTTTCTCCGCCTTATAAATTTCCACCCGCTTTCCCCGAGAGATACGCGTACAGGTTCTTATTTCGGATAGAGGAAGTGAGAAAGAAGGAATTTCATAAGCGCCCCCAAATGTATTTGAGAAGGGGTGGATACGTGTATGGCACCTTCGATTAACGGCTAGATAATTTTTATAATTCATGCAAATTTGTAGGCATTTTAGGATGCGATTAATTTTTTTTTATTGAAACGAGTTTCCAACAACTAGTAAAAGTAAATTCATTTTTTTAATCTGGTGACCCTAGAATTTACTACAGTACGGTAGCACAAGCCTAAGCTTGTCTGCCTAAGAGACAGTAAGCACTCTTAAATAAGGCCGATCGGAGCGGTTTGCTTTAGAACTCTTAACAACAGGGCATTTACAGAAAGTATTAGTAAAGTAGCAACACTACCCAAATCTCCTTTACCCTGATTAGCCACAAAAAAGAACAAACCAGCTGCGGTTCACGATGCATGTATGAATCTGTAATTTCAACTCAGTTTTATATAACCTTTTTTCAGACTTAGTCCATAGCCAGTTTTAGGACGCTCGTGTGCGAAAGGACCTGTCTCCGGCTTTCATGAAACCTACTCGCTTCCGCTCCATCCATTTTTCAATCAGTAGTGCACGGAAATCGATAGAGTTTTAGATCAGGTGCACAGATTTCAACTGTATTTCACTCCATTCCCTGATGTACCGCGTCTGCACGGTTACTTATCACTTTTATAAGCGAAGGAAAAGGTTATTTTGGGGTATTAATGCTATCGCAAATTTTTTACATTTGAAAAAACAAGTCTTGTTAAATCTACACAATTTAACCAAATCAAATTATATAATGTCAAAACATGTATTTTTTTCTTCAATGCTTTCCAATCTTTTTGACCACGGTTGAGTGTTTTCTCTTATATTGAAATTTTTATTATGATATTTTGTATGTTTTCCTATAACTGCGATTACTATTATTATATATTATGGATAGACAATTAATAATTATATCGTGGAAATCGTCATAGCTGGAAAGTAAAATTTCACTAATGATATTAATACATTTTTAATATGGTAGGAGTCGCAGAAAAGATATCATAATATATTAAACCTTAACCACCGTAGCGCAGAAACTATAACGTCATTACCGTAGGTATCGCAATTAATTTATAAACCCGATAGCCAAAAACAAAATATTCTGCGTATTGGGATAATTCTCACATAATGGATTGAGTGGGACCGAAAAAAATATAGCATAATTTTTGCGACATGTTCATTTAAAAAAATGAAAATCATCAAACACACTCCATTGCCACATTATTTTACAAAAACGCATAGAAAGTTACACTTAAGACAAAGCACAACATTCTGTGCGAAATTGGTAGCCAGTTCAAAAAGATGATGCTGCTTAAATTTTCCAGTAAAACTGGAATTATTTTGAGCTAGTTCGTTAAAAGTATAAACCTATGCCACAGTTTAGAGCACGAAATCCTGCTCAGAATATAATAAATGAAAAACAACAACAATTTCAGCATGTTGGGTAGCACAAAGGGTATTTAGATTATGTCTTTCTTCTAAACATTGTTCCAATAAATGCTTAGCTTTCATAGTGTGCAACGTTGAATTTCAGTTATTACTTAATGAAAAGAGTCAATGTAACTTCTTTAAATATCTACGTCATTATAATTAAAGTTTGCCAAGGAATCTCAAACTATGTCAATGCCCACCTGGCATACTGTACTTTTTTATCGATAAAAGTAAAGCAAACCAATTGTCAATATAATATAAACAAAAAAAAAATCGTCAACTAAATATGATTGGCCTATGTTGTCTTGTAGACTTTTAATAGGAGGATACAAGTAGGAAATGGAACATCACCATACCTGGTGCCTTTAACTCTAAATGAAATGGTGTATTTTTAATCACTTTTAAGGAACTGTTTCCGTGAATCCTAGAGCCCTGTATTTTTACAACGTGCGGTGAAAAACCTCAGGGCACATTTCAGTAGCTGAATCTACAAAATCCTTGTTGAATACATTATCTAAGTTTCTTCCTAGATGAACAAAATAATTAATTTTATATTCCAAGATTATCACTATGTCTCCCAAAATGTATGAATCAATCCATTCTTCTGCATAAAAAGTTCGTTGCCCCAGAAAGCACGATGTCAGATTAAGCGACACGCGAGTTCCAATACAGGTCTCCTATTTTCCGCCAGCTAATGATGTTGGCATGCAAAATCCACTTGTCACACTCTTTCCGGAGTTGGCAACCCTGCTAGTTTGGAGACACGCTTGGTTTGGCTTGCTTGCCCCTAAATATCAAGCTGAATAATCGTTGTGCTGCCAGATTAGGATATACTTATCTGTAGAGTATTTTGTGGCCAGTTAAAGCCACCAGAAGTTGTGGTACAACCTCAAAGTAATAACAAGTGAAGAAAGGTAAATGGGTGAACAAATAGCTTCAGCACAGCGCGTTAAAAGCTTATATAGAAGAGAACTATATCACTTTTTTGACTTTTAAAGAGTAAACTATGCAGTAGCGTAATGCAAATATATTTTGTTTGACTCCATTAGCCACATCTTTCAAAAAGTGACGAACATCACTGGGATAGCTGTTCTGCATTTTTAAAAGCTATCTTTCCTACATATAGGTTAAATTAACGAATAATATGCCAATTACCGTATCAACAACGTAAACTAACTGAAGGTGATTCAAAGTTGACACCAATAAATAAAAGTTACGATATTATTTCTGATTTTTCTCATACACATGACAAGACCTTTTTTCCAATTTTTGTCATGTCATAGAATAATCAAACAATATTTCATTCCAAATTTATTCAAAAAACGACTCCCAAACCATTTTCAATTTTCAACTCTTGAATTTAGAATATCACTGGTTGAGATAAACATTCCAATCTAACCAGTAAGCTATTAAAAATGCACTCCTCAAATTCGTCGAATTTAGTTTAACAAATAAAAAATCAGGCTTGGAAGCAACTGTTAGTACAATCACTATCGAATGTTATTCAGGTAAAAATGTATAATTTGGCCACAAGGTTTCACAGAATGAACTGTTTTTCTGTAGCATTTCGATGTAATATTTAAATCATTGTCGAAGCATGTCACAAACAGTTTTATTTGTGAAACCTTGTGTTCAGATTACACAATTTCACCTAAATGATGGAACAGTCTTACCCAATAAGATCATTTACAGTCTACATAACTATTGAATTATAAATCAAGGGCACTTTCTGAACAGGTGTGAAACATATAAATCATAAATATCAGGAACATTTAATGTTGTGAAGAGTCTCTATGTTAAGTTATTACAAGGTTGGTTTTAGAAGCATAATTCGATGTACTTTGACAGCGCTATTATTACAATTCATCAAAAAACAAAATGTCCACTTTGTTGCCACTGCCGGTGCAAGTTCGTTGAACCAAGAAACTCAAGCAGATTTCCTGGCACGCGACATCAAATTTCATTTTCCTATTTTTATACGACCGAGGGTGTCGGCATGCAAAACCCACTTGTCACTTTGTATCCGGTGCAGGAAGTTCCGCTACTCTGGAGACATAGTCGGGTTACCCTGCTTACCCCCAAATATCAGGGTGAGTAATCTCCTATTTGATGGATTCACATTTACTATTCCACGCTACTTGAAAGGATTCTTAATAAGTAAAAAAAAGTACTAACACAAGGTGACCATCTTCCGAAGTACAAACGCAGTGTTCTTATCTTTATTTTCTCCCAGGTGACTTACAACACATTGGACTCCGTTATTTTATAGCTATCTTATCGTGCTTCATAAGTGATATCAGAGGATTAATGACAATTCACATTAACCTTGAGACGCTACAATAAGTGAACCTTTCGCTTTTTCGGCAGCATTTTTCTTCTTTACAGTCGGTCTCATTAAGTGATTTGCTTGTCCACTTTCAAAAAATTTATTATCCACAAATTTTGAACAATTTATTACTGATTTCAGTCAATATAAGAAACTGAAATCTTTACATGGTCTTATAATGAATATACCCTTCTACTACACCACAGATATGCTTTGCTAGATATTCGTCCACTGGAAAGACTCCAAAAGCCTTTTCGTCTGTATTCATTCCAAACTGAATATCCGAAAAAATCTATGAGGAAGCAGACTCACTACTAAACATTCTTAAATTGGAGATAAGTCTAAACTTGTTCGAATATCCATGATGATATGACGTTTGAACAACTAATTTGATCATTTGTAGCTGCCATTCATAAATCTATTCAGGATTTTTTGGAAAGGTGAGTATGTGACTACAACTCAGCAAAATATAAAAACGTTTGTATGTTTATTTGTAACATTTTTTCTATAGCTATATTGAGCACAGTGTAAATATTCAAGCATTGTTTGCTCCATTAACATTTGCTACGATTGAGTCGCTCACGATAGATGTTCGAATTAAAAAGGTAAATTAGCCTTCAGCGTGTACTAGCATGTGAAACTTTCTTGAATGATGTCGTCATATGTTGGTCTAAACACCTTTGATATACATTGCCGATGTTTCACACGACTACGTACCTAAAGCGAGATAATTTTCCACCATTATTATATTTCATAATGCTCAATTTGATGAATTCAAATTGCAATCGCATCATGAGTACATTCTAACACGTGTTTTACATACCGGCGTAGTCCACAAATATATATAGCTTAAAAGGATATTTACTAAATATGCTAAATACTGATGCTTGTTTCTATTAATGATGAATGCGAGAATTTTAATGGTGTGTGTTTCAAATCGACAATATTGTATTATTTTAATGACTGTTTACTTCAAATTCTAATGAAAATATTGCCTGTCCTTGTTTTTCTGCTTGTTTTTTCGAAAACATTTCATTAGAACTTCTACATCCACATGCTCCGGTATTTCCCGCTGAAGGAATTAGTCAACAACAATTAATTTTTATTCTAGATGTGGGTGGAATTTCACAATGTCCGTTATCGTTCCTTGGCATTGTATTCAAATTAAGCAAGGTTGTGACATCTGATGGAATTTTACCAAATATATGATAAATAGCTGTATACAGGTTCCAATTTGCGAAATTTGAACCACACACCTCTTGATTGCCTATCTAACTAAGCTAATTAGGTAGTCCTGTCTAGGTAAAATTTTCTAGAGGACAACTGCTTCAGGTTTCATGTACCTGAGTTATCTTCATCGTTCTGTCTGAAAATCTATCTGCGTGTCGGTCTGGCGATGTTTCTGTCTGTTGGTCTGTCGGTATTCAAAGGATAAAGAGTGACATACTGTACTTAACGAGAGTTGAAAAAAATAGGGTTGTTAAGGTCGCAATTCTTGGTCAGAAAAGCATAAATAAGCAAGACCAAAATGAAATCACTCGAAAATATATGAACCTTCAAATCAAAAAGTAGTTATCAAGACCACGGCAACTATTTTAAGTCGCACAAGTTTGGATATCGTGTAGATTGTAGGTGCTCTTATTTGTTGGAACTCTCCCATCAAGCACATAAAAAGATTGTGTATTCAACACACAGTTTCAAAAATTAAACTCTTTTTCCTTCAGTGGTGCATTTCGCTATATTTGAATCATTGTCGGACTATCAGATTAAATTTGACTTTCAACAAAGGCTACCCTGATTACTCGCCAACTAGCTCACTAGATCCTATCATGGATACAAAACTAGGGCTCTCAAATTTAACATAGTATTTAGCCTGTCTAGCTTATTAAATTATTTATTATTTTTTCCTTCTTTTGTCCATCTTAGGGAAAATCCTTTTTGGCGACTGCATTTGCACTAGTGTTGAGGAAAACCCTTACAAATCCTTAAGCATCGTCGTCAAAATATCCTTAAGATATTTCACGTCTTTAGATTTACTATTTCTTTTGTAGTAAATGAACACTGATATTTAAAAATCAATTTGTATCGATCCACAACTAATTATAAGCTTCCTTATATTTGTATTTTGTACTAACTTACTCTTGAAATGTCTTTAGTCATAGAATGTAATAAGAAGAATGAAATAGCTTAAGAAATAAAATAGTTTATCACATGGAAAATCTTAAGGACGTTTTGATTGCGATGTTCAAGGCTTAAAGGAGTTTCCCTTAACACTAGTGTGAATGCGGTCGCCAAAAGAAATTTCCTCTAAGACAGACGAAAGATAAAAAATAATAGAAGGATGTATTAAGAAGAATGAAATAACTTAAGAAATAAAATAGTTTATCACATGGAATATCTTAAGGAAGTTTCAAAAGTGTTAAATACAGAATCCCTTCAACTGCATTTGGATGTCGTATTCTATTCATTTGAATCTAAAAGTACTTTTTGCTTACCTATTTTTGTCCTGTTGTGTAGGTGTGGTATTAATATGTATATTTTATACAACCAATAACGGTATCATCCAAATACTTTGACTTCCGCAAAACACCATACCTATTAAACCCCCAGATAATGAGGTCGGAGCCCAGCTTAATTTAGGTCATTATTAGCAGCCGAATCAGAAATCCTCATACATACATCCAATAATGACGGACCGATGAGGGAGTCAAAGGGAAAATGGAGAGAGGCAACGTCAAGGGCACAGTCGAGCGCTAACGAAAATAAAATATAATTGAAATTGTCCGATGGAAGTCGACCAACCGTATAATTGAATTTGTTCATTAGTTCGTTCTAGCAACGCAGCAAAGTCAATTAAAACGTTAGGTTTTCACTCTTTCTATCCCCATTTCCCCACCCATTGACCATTTAACTCTCTTCTCTTTGTGCTTTACTGGCCGATGTGTCTGCTTCTACTTCCTGGCACATAAGCCAGAAAATCATTATTATCGGGAAAATATCAAATGTAGTCTATTAATAGAAAACTATTGTTATTACAAGAAATTCCAATTTGGAATTGGAGGTTTTTTGTTCCTTGGATATTTTATATATGACAGTTACCACACTTATGGACCCTAGGCTGTGTTTTGAGAATCAGCCGCCAATTCATATTTGATCAAACGCTAACCATCCTGTTTTCTTTCGAATTCCATTGAGTCAACTGAGTTCAAAAAAGTTCATATATTTCATAATCTGCGTGGAGCATGATCCTAATGTTAAAAATATTGCACAAGGTATCATAGTACAATAAACCCGTTGAAGAAAACCCCACTAGTGAAGGAATAAGAGTAACATTTGCATTCATTCTTTAGTGTCCATGAGATGGGCAAGATTTTTGACGTATTTGGGAATAACAATAATTTATTATTCCTTGATACTTAAAGGTGTTTCATGTAGAAAGAGTTAAACAGAAATGTGAAAAGCGTTGTTGTCTATAATTACTGCTATTTCTTCGTTGCGCTATGACTCATAGGTTAACAATTATGACGTTAAAGTTTCAAAAAAATGCTTATTGGATTTTTTATATTGAACCTTGACCCCCCCTGACGATTTACCTATCTGATGTTTGTGCTTTAATGTCCTATGTGTCTGCTTTTACTGCTTTCATTGGGAAAATGTCCGAGATAGATAGAGTTGGTAATTAAAAAAGATATTCTCCTTTTCGATGCCCTATGACTCAGCATAATTTTTACGCTAAGATGCATTTAATGTTACCAAAAAAAGTTTATTGGCATTCATATATTTGAATTCCTAGCTGACACTAGCCGCTGAGCAACCGCACCACGCCAAAGTTAACGGGAATAAATCGAGGCACCTTAATTTTTTCTTCGTCCCTTCCTCCATCCGCTCGAGGCCAGGTTAAAATTTTCCGTACCAGTTCCAACGTTTCTCGTAAAAAGCAAGCCACATACTCCAATGGCGACCGCCTTTGGTGGCTTCTTTTATCCAACTGCCTGAAACGTACGCAGGCTTTGACCTATTTGCTTCATTGTGATTCGCTGCCTCTATATTAAATACCCTGTAACCTTCTAACTCTGCGAACTCTAGCCAAAGCTGGCAGCTGATTTCCTTCTCGTGCAATCGAGCAAACAAGACAAGCGCGATAATTCCTGCGCTGGCCGTTAATCGGCCGCCATTCGAATAACAATATACATTAGGTTGGCAACCGCATGGAGAGCCGTCAGTCGATTTGGCTTGGTCCGGATCGGTATGGTGAAGTATTTATGCCTATGCACGCATATGTATACACGTGGCTTCACGGGTACAATACGGATGCTGGTTAAATGGCCATCGATTATATCTGAGGGTAATGGTTCAAGACCCCACAACACATTGTGCAGGCGCATCAAGAAGATAAATTGGATAGATATTGGCATTCTGCAATAGCAAGTTGATAAAGATTACATGGTGTGATCCTGTTTCATTTCTTCTCTAGGGGCAATCTAAGTGTGACCTAATAAGTAACGCAACATTTTGGGTTATTGCGATCTACTCCATCCTAGCGGTCTTACACTCTGTACCAGTTTGGCAGCATTGGGCTCCATTGGATTCATTTTGTTCCTCTCTCATATATCTGCAGTCCACTAATTAGTTAAATGCTTCCTTCCGCCTGTTAATATGAAAAGGTGGTTCCTATCCAGAAGAAGCCGGCTTGCAGCAATTTTTGGCATGGTGCAATGAAGAATTAATTTACATGTCTGCAGCGTGATACCTTGTGCCAATATTGTTTTAAGTGTGTAAACATCGTCCAAGAATATCTATCAATATGAATATTTTATGTCTCTGCTCCTTCCATCATAACAAAATGGTATGCACCGCTGCCTGAAATGTATGTGCCTGTATATAACAAAAGCTGTAAACCAGGCTTGTAGTTATGAGGTCTTTGATAAATCCAGTCTAGTAGCCTGCTAGATTCTTGAGTTGATCATTATAGCTATTATACAATTTTCTAGCATTAAACGAGAACAATCTGGCTTTCCTCTACCCAAGAATGTTTCAGTAGACCAGGTATCTGACAAGAGTAATGCTTGCTCAAAGACAGGTAAACATGGAAGAGAGTTTGCATTGCTGCTCATTCAACATCGAGACAAATTTTTATTTGAATCCATGCGACTATGGTTTTTATTAAATTTTTGTTTGCATCATAGATATCGTCCAGCTGCTATGATCAGGCGCGAATAGTGTGAGGTTCATCCCCTACTTTGAATCCAGGATACCAATTGGTCTCTGCGACAGCATGGCTGTTAACTTGTTCTTCACCTTCAGAGATTTGGTTAGAAACTGATCAGAGTTTTGGGCATGCCTCGAATTTTATGGACAGAGTATAGCGTATAGCGTAGTTTCATGTCCAAGAACTTGTGTAATAGTAAATACATCGGATGCATTCCGATCTCTTACCTCGAGTAGGAATTGGACCCATGGAAAACCATCTGCTTATTGGAAAGGATCTGGTGGCATTCTATAGGTAGAAAGCTTCTCCAAAAATCCTCCATTCAACACCATAGCGAATGCTATCTACACACATAAGGAAAATCTCAGACCAAGAATATATGCCTTCATTCAGGCATACCTTCCTATATAAGCAAGACTGTATTTTTGATCATATAGAGTAATTATTTTCAATTTAAACATTGAGAAAGTCTTGGAAGTGGGAATATCAAGATTTCAAATTGAGTATATTACAATCTTGGAACAAGACAGAGAAAATCTAACCTAGAACAGTACTATAGTGTTAACTGAGGCATTTTATAAACTTGGATGGTTCCTTAACCTTCAAAAGAAAAACCAGAAAAGTGTCAAAGCTCTACCGATGTGACTTTTCTCTTAGATTTATCTGTATCATATAGTATTTCTTGTAAGTGACCTAGGCTACAAGATCTGCCATGAATCTATGCTTTAAAAATCCCAGCTGGTGAAACTTGATGATGTTATTTTTGTCTTGTTGCTTGAAATGCTGCAAATGATAGTGGACATAACCATGAACGTGATTAAAAGGGAGTCACAGGTCTGTGTTATTACTGCGTTTTTTATAAATAATTACTGTTGGGAGCATTTTTTTTACAATCATAAGGTATCATAGCTCAGAAATCATGTCTCACTAGATCTAATCCAATACGACTCACATCAATGAGCACTGTGACCTTATCCCATATCTACATGCAAACTTCATCAATAAACTCCAGACGGTACAAGCAGGGACAACAGGAAGAGATCTGCACGGAAACCAGTGCAAACTTGTTTACAAGAACACGTTTAGCATGTCCTAGGTATTACTAAATGCCTTGCAGTCCTTGGTGTAATGGTGCAGTTTGCACAATCTCTTTTTTTTATATACTATGAATTCAATGATAAGCTTAAAAAAATACATCCACCTCGTAGATACAATTGCACCACAATTGGATTTGATGTCTTGAAATCGCCATTTGGCACTCCACGATGACGGCGCTGCATGTTCTGTGCTACATCGTTGCCGACGCAAACGGCGGCGCCCGTCGGCATCGCGTCAGGATGAAATATGTCCTATGCGAGATTGCGCTACGCGTACGACACCCAATTAAACGGCCGTAATTTGCGTTAACAAATGGCCCCCGATCATTATTAATTTAACGCGGCCCGCCACTCTACTCGATTTAACATTCTCCGCGAGTCCGCATCCACCCATTCTTCCCGTTAAATGCCGCCTCCCGCTGCCCCGGTTCCAGCGCGGCAGATTCTGCCAGACCTACCTGAATACTAATCGAGATGCTGGATCTCTCTGTCTATATTCACAATACATCAAAAGTTTAGCTCATTCTGTTGACCTAGTCGTTCTAGAGAACAAACGACATTCTTCAATTAGACAATCAATACCACAAAGAACGTCAAATGCATTGGAACTGGTGTTGATTCTTCTGAACAAATTACACACACAAAACTGTCACAGTAAGAATGAAAGTAGGTTAATGAGCAGCACAGAAATATCTTAGAAATATCTTAGAGAGGCAAAAGAAGAGTACAGGTGACCCAAGCGAAAGAGTTTCCTAATAATTATCTTTATTAGGACCAAATTGATGCATTTCAATGGACCCACGGCAGTAGAAGACAAATCGTGCGAGAAAACACTAGAAGCCACCAACAAAAGTCAACCAGTGCAATTGTGACAATGGTCAGAAGAGAGTAATTCAATTTTTTATTATAAATTCGATGTTGAAAAGCTTACCAACTGAAGGAAGCTAGTTTGTCAATACACAAACTTATATACTTTGAAATAACGAATAATATTTTGGAACGAAACTTAAACATTCAGATCTGTCGGCAAAATTTGGCATCAATAGACACAAATACAGGAACAAACCAAGGAGTGTTCATCATTTTCGCATGCACGTGATCGAAAACTTTTCAAAAAAAAAATATTATTACTAAGTTGAAAATGCGCACAATCATGGATGTAATACACATATTATGTACTCAATTCTCTGAGTATCTATGCAATAACGTCATCCGTGTGCGCGTTTCATTCAACCTGTTCATCAACCGTTTACTTTATAAGATATATGCCAAACATTTTCGATTGAAATGTAACCGTTACATAGTCAGTGAATATGTGACTACTACGAATATAATAAGAAACTTGCATCTCTCAGAATAGTTAGGACCTTCAGAAGCATATTATAAAAATGAAGTGCTCCAAATTCAAAAGTAGTAGTAAAGTACTCTTCATCGATTGATGAGGTACCACGTGTCTTCAATCAAATAGTCGATCCTCCCTTGCCAAAACCTCTCAAAAAGGGGTATTATGGAAAGTTTCCAAATTTGCGATCATAAATTCCCAAAAGAAGTTCAAATGTGCCTTAGGAATTTAATACTCAAATATTATGAGATTACTGTTTCTTTTTCAAGACTAAATCAATCGATTTGCGTTGCTTCGAAGTGTTTGTATATTGATAAGTTTAAGGTCGTGGTACCAACACTGACACTGTTATTGACGCAAACATAATAAACACGTAGTAAAAATGTTGTTAATGACCGTTCCATTAAAATTACTTTGAATCATGTTGAAAAAATTGAGCTACATGGATAACTATATTTGATTAATTATTAATGGAACAGCAGACACCAAGATGAGTTCTGAAGTTGCCTTGTTAACATGGATTTGAGTTTCTCTCTCCTTGATTGAGCCACCCTGTATGTATAGAGCAGTTGCCTCCGAACGATTGCGTTGGCTGTGGCGCCGGCATTGCTCCAACAACAATGGCGCATCTATCTGGCTACCAACAGACCGGCATAGTGAGCGGTGAGTGGTAGCTGTAAAAGAATGCAGAATGCGTGTACGTACGGCACTATAGGATTTCCCGATGGAAAACGGCACTTAACGTGCATTTTTATGGGGCTATTTATGAGATGGACGAGGCGTTGGAGCCAATGTCAGGACTGTATCCAGAGAAATAATGGACTTGAATATATGTTGAAGCCGTTACTTTTTCCTGTCTAGACGTTTCAGCCTAACCACTTCGCTTTATTTCTATTTGCTTAAGCGATTTCACTTGTCCAGGCCGCTAATTGTCAAAGTATGACTATTAAAAGACTCTAATAACGTTTCGGCTGCCTTGGCAGCACTCAGCGGTGCACTAAATTGAAGAAACTGTATTTTGAAATCATAATGGTGTTTATAGGTATCAACTGGTTAACTGTATTTTTTATTTCGAAGGAGAAGGAATTGGTATGCCATATGATGAGATGATTTAGATTCCAGATGACTTTCGAAGACATTTACATAGGGAAATTTGAACACAACGTTTCACAAGTAACAGTGGACGATAAGGTATCTAGGTGATCACCATGCTATTCATTTTGGGAGGGTCGATCAAGAGAGCCGAAGGTGGCCGACTTGCCGGGTTTCGAGCAATTTGAAAACTAAAATCTAACATTTTTTATTGATAAAGTTTGATGATCAGAGCTAATCAAAGAACACTCTTATGGATATTTAAAAAAAATATATCTTTTTAACGGTTCCTTCCACTTTCCTGGAAAATACTATTCATATTTCATTGTGAAGCTTCCTAAATTAGATTGTCACAACTTTTCCACTAAAACTTAATTGAAATTACGTAAAAGTGATTATTTTAGGTAAATAGATTGGGAGCAATATTGAAAAAATATGGACAAATAATTCTGGAATAAGATTTCCAAAATTGAATAATTCCTCGGCTGACTAAAAAATCTAGGCTTCTGGTTACTGTCACAATTAAGATGCGTTTCTTGCTGGAAAAATATCTAATCACAGTTTTGAAAGTCTAATAACACACGGTTGTGTAGCACACCGGACTAAAAAGTGAAAAATTGTTTTTCCTCATTTAGGTTTTTTTTAACAAAGTCCACCAAAAATTGACTAAATCTTCTTTACAATAAAATAAGTATTGTGCCAATGACTATGCTTATCTCAAATTTACTGAAAATCATTTAATCATATGAATTGGTAGAGCTGTTCAACACAATGTTAATAATTTAATATATTTTTCACCTTCCAGTAGGGTTTGCTATTGAAGCATGATTTTTGTCAGTATGCTTTAAACTTCAATTTCATTGCACTATTGATTTACCCAATGCTAACGATGGAAAACCTGCAGAATCAATCACAAGATTTGCAGCACAGCTCAATGCGGCAGGAACATTCGCCTATCGTGCGAGATTTGAAACGTCGGCGGCTGCTGCCCGGAACCCGGAAACAGGCTTGCCGTGACTCCGTATACGGAGCTGCACCACGTGTCGTGCACACAGTGACCGGGTCTTGACCTTTGCACCACGATATAATCGATGACTAACAGTCGTTCATATACGAGGAGTGTTTCTCCTTTCTCGTTCTAAAGGGATGGCAATTTTGACTTTCGTTATCAAATAGCAATGGTAGAAGAAACGATAAGGCATACCGTGATGATTGCTGGATACAAATATGCATAAGAAAACATTTGATATCGGTCATCATCTGGTCACATTACTATGTGAACAAATCGATTGAAGGTCAATGCAATGTACAAACTTGATTTGACATTGTTCAATGCCTCCCACAGCTCGAGTTTGAGGTATGGTGTGTCCACCGCCAGATCAGCAGCATCTAGTAATTTTACGCTATCGCCAGAAGTAACTTATACTTCACTTGCATGATTAGGTAAACAATATATTGCTATTATTTTGTTCAGAATGTGCTTCTAGTTGACCTAATCAAGCAAATTGCTGCAGATGAGAACTCGGCAGGCAGTTTATTGAAGTACAAAATGCAAAAACTATTCCGAAAATTACAATGGCATTGACATTCATTGACTTGTTTTCAAATAAGAGCTCACTAGATGCCAGAAATAGCGTCGAGAGTGCTAAATCAATCTATTTTGCCGAGATACAGACCGACAAACAGACCAACCAAAATGAGTGACTTGTATTTCACTGATCTAAACATGATGAAGCAACCAAAAGGCGTATTAGCCTGAATTTTGACGAAAGCAAGTAGCACAATATCTCACCAATGAAAATGAAAACCGTCCACTGATTCGTTCTAAAAACTCAGCTCTAGAAATACGGGAGAATCAGCCTGAGCCCCATGAGATTGTAATCCGAGGTGTCAGGTGTCTGAATAATGGAAAAATAATGCAGATCCGCATTAGAAAAAGGATGTATCTAATCCCCTCAAAGTGTAGGTAGAAACCGACAACGTCAACACAAGAACTGTTTAAAATTAATTTGAAATATGGTAATAAGTCCGTCCGCCTTTCACATCTCTCAGGGATCTCGGCGCTTAAATATTACATTCAAAGCTTCCTGCTACAGAAATGTCGTTTGAATCCATTGTTTGTTTATTCATATTGGGGCGTCTGGAGCGAAGATCTTGGTTTAAGTACGGGAATAGATGAGCTGCATGGGCGTCCTATAGCTTCGGAAACGACAGAACTCAATAATTAACAGAACTATGTTATTTTCTTAAACGCTCAATGCAAAATAGTTTTTGAGTTCTTCAAAACCACCCTACACATGCCTAGATGGCACAAAAATGGATTTTGAGCAATCTCCAGTAGATGATTTCACTTCTTGCGATATATTAAGAATTATCTAGGCTCCGTTATAATCTAATTAGTAGTAGTAGCTTCAATAACAGTGCAGTTTTGTTACATCTTAAAAATTAAGAGTAGTGTATATGAGTATAAGAGCGCCGATCAGCTATATCAAGCGAAGCTATAAATTAAAAACGTCCCCAGTACAAGGGGCTTGTCGATGTAATGGAATTTGGCAGTCAAACCAGAGGGGGTGGTTTTATACTAAGTATAGAAATTCGTTGAGACCCCAGATCAATGCCGTGTACACTGGGAGGCGTTCAAACATAGGCGTAGATATACGAGATGCAGTAGGAAAACTCTTCATTGACGTATAAATGCGCTCTTCAAACCATGAAACGAGACATATTATTGTAGTGAGTAGTGAGAGATAGCTGTATAGTAAAAATTATACAGTAAGAAAACAAAAACTCCATTTTTACTTGCATAAATCATTCAGCAGTAGTAGACGTTGGCATTCATTTGTTATAGACTCTTCACATTTTCTGTTGATTGCTTTGTGGTGTTTGATCATGGTTTGCTTATTACATAAGTGATATTTATATACTATAAGTTATTGTATTTTAATACTTATTGCTTTTTATTTCTTTGAAGTTATAATTTATTATACTTATTTCAATATTTTTGTATTATCGTTCGTATAAAACACAAAGTTTCCCAAACAAGACTCTTTTCCTTTCAGTGACGCATTGCGATTTATATTTCAATCATCGGCGGACTGTCAAATGTCTAAAACGTTGACCTTGAAACGCTGTACATTGTAACCATCGGTAGCTCATTGTTTTGCTTGAAAATGCTAAAATGTTATGGTTATCGGTTTTCAACTTCCAATTTTTCAATCCTTACTCCACTGACGTTAGACCGATTATCAAAATTAAGTAGAGTGTAGAGGTAGGGGTGATATTTAGATATTAAAAAGACAGGAAGAAATTGCATGTCAACCTGTAGTTACCAAAACTACCGTCGCCGTCGCCCAAAACGTCTGCTGGCGGAAAGTAAGAATTATCAATGATAAGTTGTTCTTCACCTCAGTTCACCTGAAGACGATTGAAGATCAGTACATCAATCGAAACGTCGTGACACTCAAAATTTTATAGACAGTGGAAGTCCGAAATCAAACTTTTGATAAATCCACCTTGTCTACAAGTTTCAAACAACAGTTATCAATGATAAGATTGAGTAACCCATGCACAAGGTTTCACTTTAACTTTTGGATCATCCTCGAATTAATGCGAGGCGCACTGCAAATAAACAACTTTCATGTATAAATTGAAGATATTAATCTGAATTATAAAAGAGTCTCTACAAGTCAGAGCATCTGAAATCTATATGAAGCATGCACTATATACTATGCACTAATTTCATTTTCTGGTTTTGTATCCTCCTCCTTGTATTAATATTCTCCACGTCCATGAACAAACATCACAGTTTACCCTAGATGTTTTTTAAAACAAGGGGAGTAGGAGTACGTTTCCCTTTTATTAGTGCAATCCTCCATTCAAAGCAATAATTCAATTGTGGTGTATTGTCTGTATAATTTCATAATGAAAAATGTCAGATGAGATGAAGTGGGGGCTTTATATTATTACTTCATCCCAATTTTATGCAAATAATGAATTTGTAAATTAAATTTCATATTTTCAGTACTTGAATGAGTTATATTCTATATACATTATACATGCATTATATAAAGTGTACATTTTTTTATATAATTGTAGGTCTTACAAACGTGAATATCGACAGTATGCTGCAATGATTGCATAATGAGGACATGTGAAAGTGCCGCGCAAAGTGGCGCTGTCCATTGGCATCATACGAAATCAAATAATTATCTAGAAAAACTACTCTGACTTATATGTTTGGCAGAGAACTGGAGTTTTAATGTGGAGTTCCTGCAGAACGTATTGATATCAGGATTTAAATATAAATAGAAACGCGTCACTGAAAGAAAAAGAGTTTTATTTGTGAAACTGTGGGTTAAATACACAATCCTTTTATCCGCATGATCGAAGAGTTTCACCAAGTAAGAGCATCTACAATCTACAAAATTACACCAATTAAGCGTTAAGATAGTTTTCATAAGATGGAACAATCAAAATACCTGAATCCAATTCCTGATTTCCAGATACTATGAAGCGTGAACAGACATCATGCTCATAATGATTAAAAAGGGACAACCAAATGTATAACGGTCCCAATTTCGAAAGTACATTTACAAATGAGGGTATTAATGTCGTCTGCCACCCAACATATTTCAATCACCGGTGTCGCTCTTAGCCGCCTTTCAAGTTCCCGCCTATTTGTTTATTTTTAGTCGAAAGACCGCATTTTATTTATTTCATTAAATAAGAAACAGGACGTTAACATCTCGACATTTTTCAACGAATAATACAAACGAAATAAATCTCAATTTTAGTCAAAACACAAATCTCATAGATCCATCACTGCCTTCTAATAACTTACAATTTAGATTAGTAGAAACCGCATCCAAATCGCCTTCCACATAGTTCGGTTAACTTAGTGCTTTTTGATCACGATATTTGTTTGGTCATCGTTTATGAGTTGTAACTACCAACATTTCCGGTGTTCCTATCGAAAGAAAGAAACACATCTCTTAAATTTGAAAACCCCTTGTTCATTAACCCAAATATTGTGCTTTGAGACTCAACTCGTAATGTGGTGCTTAGAAAAAAGTCTAACAAGTCTGACCGGATGAGCATATTTTTCCCTGACGAATAAACTATTCCACACTGTTGGTTTAGTCCATATCAATAATGAAACATACATTCATCTTATTCATATAAACAGCCTCAGAAATACCCTACAAAACATGGTAAGCTTACTCGCTCGCATCCAATTTGACTGAACTGGTAAAGAATCTTTTTAGCCTACTTTGTTTTATTAGGCAATCTGAGATTGCAGTGAAAGGAATATTTTTGGAACGCGTTGAAAATTTATAGAAGATCCAAACAGTCCTAAAACAAATGGGAGAGACTAAATTCTACCGGAATGTGCGGCATGAAGAGGACCACTTGACAATTCAAGAATAGACCGTTTTAACAGTGACTGACGCTAAATGGTGGTAACTTAGTGTCACCGCTTGAAAAATAGTGTCGTTCTTTATGTTGGTACACGACCGTTGGATTGAATGATGTTGAAACTGTTCTTTTAAAGCTTGATTTAACTTGTTTTTGAGTAATAAATTGACATTTCATTGATGTAATATACTGGAGTTTAGAGAACTTTAACATAATGGATGTCAACCAAATTGGTCTCTGTTGTACAGCTCAGATGTACATAAAAACTGTTTGATAGAAATTATAATTTGAAAAAGCACCGACCCACTCAATATCACTTCTGCATTTTTGCGTTTCACATTTCACAATGCAATGCACGTGATAAAGCTTGAGGATACCAAAACAGACGACACTTTGTAAAACTCAAAAATTCCCAGTAAACAGTATTATTGAAACATGAAAATTGTCTCGTCCGTGATAAAATGTATGTAAGCCGTAGAAAGCAGTGCCCTGAAACTTCAACATAGTCTACAAATCCAGTCCACTATGATATCTGCAACAGTTTGGCTTTCATATTGCTTAAGAGTTTTTAATTATTTGCATGAATTACCTACAGATGAAAATCTTTAGCCTAGTTTATCTTCTATTCATAACTATTATCTGGTACCTTCCATAATGGAGAATCCATGTTTAATGCGACCGATACTTTTAAATCGAGAAGCACAAGGAACACAGCTGTAATATTTCAAAATCGATTGGAATCTTGAGACATAGCAGGTACCGATATCTGATATGAACCTTGTCATAAACCTAAATGTTCTATTATACCCTATGCATATCATACATAGACAATGGACCATCAACAAGCATACCGTTAGCATCATTTCAAGGCGCGTTTATTCTAATGATCCAATTTGTTAGTGTCTACTGCAAGTTGAGATAATGATTTCGGTTACATACCACATATGCCATTGGCAATTATTCATTCTATTGTTGTGGCAATATTTGGTAGCACTTTAGTGCTATAGAATATACTAGGTACTTTGTGTAAAAGTTGGGTCGAGTAGATTCATTGGGTACTTGCCAGGTACTAATGATATCGTTTTGGCTCGAATGTATGCCTTTGTAAATTGAAATCAAAACTGTATGGGTCCCGTATTGAATGCTCAAAAAAGCAGTATTATTGCTAAACGGCATATTCCGTCACCAAATTACATCAATATCGATGATGCGGTTATTGTGATGATGTGGCGACAGAAATTTCGTAGCCACCCTCAAGAACTGGAAAGTATGGCTTTAATAGTGGGTGACCCTTCACTTCCAAAGATGCTAGACTTTTCAATGTTGCAAACTGTTATCATGTAAATGTGATAATATTTCTTATCAAACCTTGTGTAACTAAATGTCAGATGTGTTATGAAAGCAATATGATGATAGTTATGGGAGCATAGGTAACATTGTATTACCTATGGCTTTCTATGACTGAAGGTAATCAAAATAATTTTCCATTTCTTGTGTATAGATACACTTATCGATTTTCTGAAACACCCTAATGAATTATTACTTTACAGATACTTCCTTTCAACATCCAATCTTCTAAATAATCACAGGAAAGGAATTCCGCGTCGTACAGGACGATAACTCAACGTGCACAGTCTTGGTCGTATTTCCTTCGCTTAGCTGAAAAAATGTTCGGCACATTTATTTTCCTCAAAGAAAATAGCCGGGATAATTTCGTAAAGTATCTTTGGAACTTCCACCCTATTATTTTCTTGTTATCACCAAAGGCTATCTTCGACAAAGCTTTTCAGAGAAATAGAACCAAATCGATAAGGAACTCAGGACAAAAATGTTCAGAGAATAAAAAGTATTTGGTGAGGCCTACATTGGTTTTCTGGTATAACGATGAGCAATCATTCAAGCGATGTGAGTGGTTCTTTGGCGATTATTTTACTAACGTATTATCTTTTTAAGCTTAGGAATAAACATATTTATGATTATTATCTTCAGATTCTTCTTGCAAGATTACGCTATGATCAGGTACTGACGGGCTGTGCCAAGTCAGTAATCACGCTTTTGCTATGTGTTGAAGCAGGACTTACAATTCTACAGGTCTTCAGGATCAGAGACTTTTTGAGGATTTTATACATCAACAAGGACTATTGTAATCTATGGTGTGAATGTGATCAACGTGAGACCCGAAAACGATAAAATGAGGGCGATAATAATAACATTTTCTTGTCTCCAGATTCGTTCCATTTCTATTGGGAGATCTGTATATTTAGATCTCTTACCAGCATAGGTGCTTTGAGGATTGTTATCATTGGAGATAGCAATATCTTTTGAATAGGTATTTTTGTCTGCCTTGGATTCAAAAATGATGTCGGTCTAATGGCTGGGACTGTCTCGTCACCGTACAAACAGGATAAGATTTTAGCAGCATTGCTTTGAGTGAAAAGTCTGTCTAGCATATATATGAATTAGAGCTTCTGGTTCTATGAGTCATTGTTCATTTTTCGGGTAAAGCATTTTGAATGGTCTGTAATGGTATACATCAATACATAAAATCCGCGATTATGCATAGGTCACATCCATAATAAACATTACAGCGTCTGACAGCCAAGTACTACCAAATAATAACAGAAATGATTTCGGTTGACCACAAACTCCAAAAAATCGAGCAAAAAATAATCACCCTCAGATTGTGTTGCTTAATACTAAGTGAATTTATTTGACTTCATTTTTATTTTGTGATGCTTGTATTTTTGACGTGTAGGTATTTTGAAAAGAGCCTATATTAACGCGAGAGGCAAATAATTTATGGATATGAACTGATTGATATTGTTCTCTATGAAGAAAAACAGTTACCATATTGAATGTTGCGGCAGCTTTAAATGCAGAACAACGACCCTCCAAAGTCAGTTTGTTTTTTCAATAGCGCAGCGTTTCGAAACTATCATTCAGTCTGGAAGAAAATGCTATTACCGCGGATACCCGATATACTCGCCTCGAGTTTTTCAGCCTCCCATGGGGCAGAGCTGGTGCATCGTCCGGATTTAAAGTGATCCCTAGACATATGGCCAATTAGTCTTGGAGATGTGCCTTTATGATAAAAGCCGCTTAAGGCCGGCGTTCGCTGCCGCATCATTGAGATTTAGCTGCTATCTCGGGTTTTTGCACGTTTTCTCCTCCTCGGTTGGAGGCAAGAAGGAAAATTGTATCGTTAAGAGTGCGCTGCTGCAAATGCCGGAGTTAATGTAGTTTGCCGGCCCATGGAGGAGTTACTCTGAGGACGCCACCAATAGCGGAGAAAAGGGGAGCACCATGGATGTCGCTCTTTTTCAGTGCCTTGTAATGCACTTTTGTTTCTCTATTTTTACTTCCCACGCCAATATATGGAAGAAGTATTGAAAGTGCAAGAAGGATCAAAATCTAGATACAAGAAATTCCTACCGTCTCATAGCATAAATATCACGGAAAACCATCTCTATCGGCCTGCCTATTTTTCTATCGTCATTGACTTTCTGTGCAGTAATCCTTGGATCTTCGTTAACTCAAGAAGTAAAATTAGTAGTATTAGTAGTAGCAACTTATATTATTGTCAACAATGAAAAAAATTACGGTGCTGAAACTTATTATTTCAGTAGATATAACCACTAAGAGCCGATAAAATAAAATAAATTAAATTTTCATGATACTGTAAAGATTTATATTATAAAAAATATTTTTCAAACCTGAAGCTATCTCTGCTAAATCACATTTTTGGTTGTACAATTCACAAAAAGTGCATAGGTATATAACCAACGTCTATTATTATAAGCAAAACACAGCTTTCAAATAAATATTAAAAATTGTGTTTTTAATAGATACCTTCACAAATAAAACTCTCTAAGAGCAATGGGTTTCGATTTATAATTAAATCATATTCAGATTTCACTGTTCATAAAGTCTACTCAGGTTGCCTGTCTACTAACTTAACTAGATCCTCACAGGTATACAGAACTAGAGCTTTAAAATCTAGCATACTATTTATCCTGTCAGGCTATTTTTCTATTGAACTATTTTTTCTTTTTTCTGTCTTAAGGGAAATTTTTTTTGGAGACTGCATTTGCACTAGTGTTAAATAAACCCCCTTAACAGTCAAAAGTAAGTTAACCTTGATTCAGATAGATTGTAATTCATAGTTGTGTATCGACAGGAATCGATTCGTATAGACTTTGGAGTATACCTAAAAAGATCAGCAATATGGGAAATTTCGTAGAACCACTAACATTTTGATGAATACGCGACTAAATGAGTCATGTAGACCTATCGGTGGGGTTGGAAAGTCTCTTGCCTGTTGAAAAAGCGTGATTGTACTTCCATGTCAAGCTCTGCTAGCGGTTATGGAGTTTCTCGGAGAAATTGTGAAAAATTAACGAGTAATTCGAGGATAATACGGATGGTAACAGTAATGGGAAAGCAAAGAACGTAGAGTAGGTAACAGGAAAGGATAATTGTCTAATCTGTTAGAGCGTTCCAACATACACTACACAATACACTTTTATTCTTGGTTATATTTCATTGATTCAATTAGTAAGTTTTGAAAGATAATTATGTTTAACACGTTCCTTTATATTGATTTTTGTGTATGTAACGGAATGTTTCAACGCAATTTTCACATATTTCAATACTTCTGATTAATCAAAGAATCGGGATATTATTGACCAAATATAATAGGTAAAAAATAAACAAATATATGATGAAATTTGATAACAAACAATAAATGGAAAGTTACTCAAATTAATTCCCAATATAAAATTTTAAATAAAATTTGATTTCTTAAATTTTGAACCAAAGGTGAAAAACATATCATGAGTTCTCCGCTGTTTGCTGACTAAATATCCAGCCTTCTGGTTACTATTTCAGTTCGTTGTAAGAGTGAAAATAAAAAATAAGGCTTAGTTTAATTTAAAAATCATGCTCTAAAAGCAGCCTGCACTGAAAAGTAAATGATTAAATAATAATAATAATAATAATAATAATAATAATAATAATAATAATTATTATTATTATTATTATTATTATTATTATTATTATTATTATTATTATTATTATTATTATTATTATTATTATTATTATTATTATTATTATTATTATTATTATTATTATTATTATTATTATTATTATTATTATTATTATTATTATTATTATTATTGTGACATGAAAATTTGTCGTCGATTGGAGTACTAGTATTTACTTCGTTTGAGAATTAAAAAAATTGAAATCAATCAGATCAAGTTATTTAATTCACTTGTTTATTTACAGAGATCATGCTTTCATATCATTCAAATTGTATAATGACATTAAAAGTTTATAGTAAAAGTTTATTTTATTATTTTAAGCACATTTAAATAAAAGCTTGATTCTAAAAAAGCTTTTTCGCTTTTAATCCATTTTTTACTTTTTAGTTAACACTGGACAGGTCTGCAAAATCCACAGTACACCAAAATTTCCTACGAATTGGAGCAACGAAGTCTATGAACACCATCTTTTTTTGGCTTATATTCGTATTCTCAGCAAGCCCTTTCATTTGATACCCATATTGTAGGACTGCATTGAAAATAGCTGGTCTGCTACCTTGGGTGGTGGATTCAGGAGCTTCAATAATCGTGCATGTATGGTGTTGCATATTATAGTGGAATGAACATCCAACCTGTAATTAGAGAAACCCAATTTCGTTCTCCAAATAAACCATATCTACAAGATGTATCCTGTATACTGAAAGCTGGTGATGCAGAACTCCCAACACATAGCTTTGTGTCCCATGAAATTGTTATGGAACTTTAGAAACGACTACGACTCAGAAAAGGAATACTTACCTACAGCTGGCCATGGAAGTGTAACCGGATTCGGAACTTACCTGGAATGGAGGGAGAAAGAAGTATTATTATTGGAATATGTACAAGGGTCTATTGAACAACGGGACTTGATTCTAGATGACTATGCAGTATTGAGATAATTCCATATGCAGTATTTGTGCTGCGTTATTTTAGAATGGGTTGCGTTATCTTCGTTGCTCAATTGACACATTGACAGTTATTGCTATACAAATGGTTCCAGTGGTTCCACCAGCCTTATTTTGCTTTGAAGTCTGTCAAGAGTGTCAAGTGTCAAAATTCTAACCTTGCATTTTCTGATATCCTTCATTTTTCTTCCTCCAAATATCCAATAATAAAAACAAATGTTTTTTCGGTGTTTTCGATATTGTTTTCATATTTTCATGAACAAGATTCCAATTGTGGGGTTTTCTATTGGATTGTGCCCTAACACTTCTTCTAATGAGCACAAATCATCCTCAGCGGTAAAGCGTACTCTCTCAGAAGTATTAATTGTGTGATTTGTCAAAAAGCAGACAAAAGTGTATTTCACAATTCAGGTGTAATGAACCACACATTTTGTAACATCACTTGATTGGGATAAACATCACATTTGGTCCTCGAAAAATAGCACATGCAGTAGTACCGCTCGACATATTTAGGTACCGCAATATCTTTCTATCAGTTCCAATGATTCGCCACTCAAACATAGTTACAGAGCTTTACAATAAAGAAAAGTACTGCTTCAAAACCACTTATCATGTGAGTGGAGCCATGGTATTGCATCAAAAGGGGACAAAAGGAGAAACCGCTCCTCGATCGAATATGCAATATTTGTCGCCTTTAAATCTAACTCCGCTTCGTAAATGTCTCGAAGTATTGTTGTTTTATTGTTCGCGAACAGCAAACGTATGCCTTTAAGTGGCGACTTATAAATAGCCCGGCCACCCAGTCTACGAGGAAACGTCGTTGTCTGGCGAACAAATTGATAAATATTGCAGGAGAACCGTAATTTATGGATTTTCCAGTCGGGCTTAGTTGTAATTGTTGGTAGTACATTGATCAGTAAGGCACATAAATAATTTCTACAACCACGCGATGGCCTTATAGGAAATCCATGCGGTTTTTGCAAATTAGAAAGCTTAGCGTTACTTGTAGCAACGGGCTATGCAAAACGGCTGTACGTTTACAGATTATGTGTTTAAACGAGTTTGGAAGGTGTGATTACAGATAATGACGTCAAGGAAATTTATGCTGTACTTCTCACACAATGGTATCAGTTCGGAAAGAATGATTTGGATCGAAACTGTTGAAATTTTGTAATTAGAAAATATGACAACACCGCGTACTGTGCTGAAGAAATTGTTGTTTTTTGCTACGTCCTATTATAAGTTTTATGCACTCTGCCCATTAGGATAAAAAGTTCCCTCAAATTCATTTCTTTGTTATTTGCGGGGTTATTTGAGTTACTTAATAAAAAAATATTAAACCATATAAATAAGATATGTCAAAATATTTCTATGTATAAAATATCAGTTGATGGCAAAACTTTTCTGAATAAATTGTCATTGAAATATACCTACTTATAGTAGGACTTCCAAACATTCAAATATTTAAAATTAAAATTGCTGGTAGCTCTGTGGTTAGCATGAGTGCAATATTTTCGTTTTTCTCAGAAAGTGAACTCATAGATCGGGGTGAAAACTCAGACATACAAGGTGGAGTTGAGTTTAGCGTCTTTATGTTGCATACCTACTTGGAAAGCGATCTTTTACAGATTTAGATAAACTACATGCAACATGCAAATGGTAGGCAATTTGTAGTGTTTTTATCTTGTCTCTACTGTGTACTGCATCCTCAAGCTAACTAGGTCCTTCTTGCCAACATCAAGCTCTCCCTTACTTCCTCTAGATAAACCAGAGCTACCTTGGGCATGGATCTCTTGCATGATATGTAGATTTATTCTTTCCATGTATCTCTTACAGGCGAGAGCTCTACCGAAAGTGAGTTTTCTCTACAGACTGAAAAGATTTTTAATTTCTCTCCACCGTGTCCACATAAATCCCGGAAAAATTTGCAACCCGAACTCCTCTTTTCGGGCGAACCACCTTGAAACACAGCTCCCAGCACATTGCTAGCAGCATATATTTCACGCTCTGTTTGAAAGTTTTTCCCATCTTCGCGATGCTCTTACAGTCTAGTTGGTTTTGTGCTTTTTGCGCCACTGCTACTTTTCAATTTCAGTGAGAAGAGCAGAGCAGGCCTCAGTCAGTATGTTTGTTGATATACAGTAGCATCGTATTCAAGTAGTATGCGAAAAACTTATAATAATAGAGTGGAATTTACATTTGCTTCTGTTATCGCGTAAATTCAACGTGACAGTCACGTGACACCTGGCACTGCAAAGATGAATTTAATGCGACAATTTTTTATTTCCCCATCTTGACTTCATCTATTTTGTTTGCCTATCAAATTATGTACGGCAAAATCTACAAATGCCGCACATCACCATCTCTAACAGAAACAAAATACCATCAGTACTCCATTCGTTGACAGATCAAAGCTCCATGGCCAACACAGATTTATTTGCAGTCACTCCTGCTGACGAGCTGAAGAATTAATAGTGCAGTGCTTTAAGCTAGTGTACATCAAGAAATAATAGAAGGGCGAATTCATGGTTGTTGAGATAAATAAACTAAGAATTTGAAACTGTTAGCATATGCTGACTGTAAGAATAGGGGATTTGATTACATTCGATTATAGTGGAAATACGGAACGAATATGTGAAAGTTTGACCTCTGACATGCAACCAGGGTATAGGGAACCGTATAGTGAAGTGGTAGTACGAAGGTCAAATTCTCTAGGCAAAACTAAGGCAACTTATAACAAATATATGGAGTGGCATTGCTATTCGTTCAACCATTATCAGATTCTAATAATTCCGAATGATCTATTCCCTTCGAGGTTCATGTGGAACTGCGTAAGTACAAAAAGAACATTTATAAATCAACAGCCACTACTATATGAAGCGCGATTTCTCCAGATAAATAGAAGCCAGACCTACATTGTTCAATACCACTACTGCAAATCCTGAACAGTAATGAAATTAACTACTTGGACAGGAACTAGTTAACATTAGAATTCACTGAAGAATTGTGATTATATTAATTGAAGAACCAAGTGGACAAACGTCATACGTCTATTTTTGGGAAGATGTGTTTTATCGTTTATTTAGGCTCCTGATAAGTCTAATGCACAAATCAGAAATAACAAGTAATGCTTGAACAACGATACCTGTTTTTATTAATTTATCTAAATAAAAAAAGTGTATTAGGGACCACAGTAATATGAGAGGCAATCCTTCCAGAATTTGGTTATATCATTGTCTTGGGACTTCAGTTATCAGGTAATAGAATCTATATAGACTGTACTATGAATATGTCATGTTGGCCGCGGAAGACAACCTTGTGTGCAGCACATCAGCGATGCTCTTTTGTTTCGTTCGGCCGCGTCATGGTAAACAATGCGGGCAACGGCGAAAAAAAAACAAACGAAGACCAGAGCCAGAGTGTGAGCTGGCTGTTTGTTACCAGAGCCCAATTATCAACACTTCATGTTCCGCCCCGCTCACACATACTGATATGAGTCAGTTTTGCCGACATATTCTAGTGACTTCAAGATAATTGTTGCGATAGGTTGGCTGTTGTGGTGGAACACTTTTCAGTAAACAGTAATTCGCACTATGTTGTATTGCTGATGATTGGTACCTACTTTCTTTAAGATTCATATATAATTTCAAGGAATTGCGCTATCAGAAAGAAGATAATGAATATTTGCTTTAGTAAGCTAATTTTACTAGATATATTTACTATACAAAATAGAGAAACCATATATCTATCTGTTACTGGTAAACAATGCCGACAGATGTTACATGACTATATATTCCCATGCAAATCAAATATTGACTAAGTTATGTCACATCTAAGAATCATCATGTGTCTGATTCATTATAATTTATTTACCGACGTTTCGGTTCTCTCGTCAGCCTTTATAAAAATACAAATCAGAATGAAAAAAATTGAAATTGATAATATTAATGTCCTTGATATTTATATATTAATGAAATGTAAATATAAATATTAATGTCATTATATTTTCAAAATATTTTTTTCATTCTGTTTTGTACTTAAACAATGCTGCAGAGGCAGCCGAAACATCAGTAAATAGCCTTTCATACGTAGGTAATATCAATTTGGCTCCAGCGGATAATATAATGATCATAAAGTAATTCAAAACATGATTTTCATGCAAGATACAGCACCGCGGCATATTTACTCGTCAGTTAAATAATTCTTAAATCGTGTTAGCCTATTAGGGAGCAATTTCCTGTAATTAAACTAGAAATTCTGAATAATGCTGTGAAAATATTAAACATTTGCATTGAACACTGCTGGACATAAATGTCAATATTTGAGAAATCAAATTTCTCTCACATCATGCTTTCAACCCATTTTTTTGAGGACAGATAATAAGTTGGAATATATCTTTGATGACTTTCTAAGTATATTTGAATAAATCTTTTATATTTTCAATAATTACTCCTTCGGCAGTGATGGCTGGCATCGAAATGTCCGAATACAAAGCTCGATGGATTCTATACTTTTCTTATAATTTCCCCCTAAAATATCTACCAACAAGGATATATTAATTAAAAGTAAAAAATTTTAGCTTCGGAGGTGTTGGAGAGCCTTTTGAGAAAATACCAGCTTTTTTGATACCTCTTGATGGTGAGAATTATCAGTTTAGACTCTGGCGCATACCTTTTAAGGATAGTAAGAGAAATCAAGTCCTTATCCCAACTCCTCTAAATTTTAGCTTCTTGCTATATTAACGAAATAAATATGCCCGCCACTGTTCCCATATAATTCCTATAGCACCTAGCTGGAGCAGTTGGCTCTCCCGTGTTAAACGTTCGCATAAAACTGCTTGCTTTCAGCGCCAGGGAAGCAGGAAAAACTGGGAAACGTGCAAAAGCCGTAATTTTAAAAGTTGCTGGAACTTTTTGTGCTCCCTAATAGGGGGATAAAATATACCAGTTTTCATAAAGCACAGGAAACTTTCGCGTATCTTGTACCGACTATTCTTTCCATATGCTTTGTAAGCTTTTACTTTCTCTGCTTGTTGAGCATCAACGAAGTTTTTGGGAAAGAAAGCAGAGAAAAATTTCAAAGCTTATATTTTATTCCATATGAATACTTTTATTACATCACGTCAATTTATCCATAATATTCTATACGCCTCTGTTGAAGCGATTATGACCTGTGTTTGAGTTTATTTGGATTTATTTCTTCCTAACGAGAGACCGAGAAACCGGGAGACCGAGATTGACCGAAAGGGACGGATAGATTGAAAAAAACTGAGAGAAGCCGAGAGACCGAGAGACCGAGAGACCGAGAGACCGAGAGACCGAGAGACCGAGAGACCGAGAGACCGAGAGACCGAGAGACCGAGAGACCGAGAGACCGAGAGACCGAGAGACCGAGAGACCGAGAGACCGAGAGACCGAGAGACCGAGAGACCGAGAGACCGAGAGACCGAGAGACCGAGAGACCGAGAGACCGAGAGACCGAGAGACCGAGAGACCGAGAGACCGAGAGACCGAGAGACCGAGAGACCGAGAGACCGAGAGACCGAGAGACCGAGAGACCGAGAGACCGAGAGACCGAGAGACCGAGAGACCGAGAGACCGAGAGACCGAGAGACCGAGAGACCGAGAGACCGAGAGACCGAGAGACCGAGAGACCGAGAGACCGAGAGACCGAGAGACCGAGAGACCGAGAGACCGAGAGACCGGGAGACCGAGAGACCGAGAGACCGAGATACCGAGAGACCGAGAGACCGAGAGACCGAGAGACCGAGAGACCGAGATACCGAGATACCGAGAGACCAAGAGACCGAGAGACCGTGAGACCGAGAGACCGAGAGACCGAGATACCAAGATACCAAGATACCAAGATACCAAGATACCGAAAGACCAAGAGACCGAGAGACCCAGAGACCGAGAGACCGTGAGACCGAGAGACCGAGAGACCAAGAGACCGAGAGACCGAGAGACCGAGAGACCGAGATACCAAGATACCAAGATACCGAGAGACCCAGAGACCGAGAGACCGAGAGACCGAGAGACCGAGAGACCGAGATACCAAGATACCAAGATACCGAGAGACCAAGAGACCGAGAGACCGAGAGACCGTGAGACCGAGAAACCGAGAGACCCAGATACCGGCGGACCGAGAGTCCGAGAGACCGAGAGACCGAACTACGGAGAGACCGAGAGACTGAGAGACCGAGAATCCGAGAGATCGGGAGACCGAGATAGATAGACCAAAATACATCTCTCGCGGTTGAATTAGGGAAAACAAAACACTTTTTATGCTGAAAAATATAATTATATTCCCTAATTAGAAACAGCTCTCAATAAAGGACCAGCTAATTGATAATTGCGTCAAAGTTACTCGTGTATTTCCATATGAACGGAAAGTGATCACGATGATTAAAATGTATCAGATTTGGGAGGTGTTACACGTTATTTAAAAGACTGCAAAACTGATTATTAATAGTCTATGGAGGGAGGTCTACCTAGGTACGGATCTTACACTATGACAAAATAGCGACGCTGAGATAAATTCTGTTAACAGGTCCAATAAACATCGGAGCGATAATATTTACTCATAAATTAAGGCAGTTAAGCTACGAAGTTGTTACCGACAAAGCAGACTGCATCCGTTGTACGGTTATTCTGTTCATGTAGAGGAAACGGGCTTTTAGCATAACACAATATATAGTTTGTGGGAACAAAAAATGACTATTTTCACTTCACTTTCATCTCAGGGAGAAAATAATTTTACTTTTTGCCGTTTTTAGCATTTTCCGAGTACCTAGTTCCTTTGGCAGCTTCACCACAGAAACCAATGCCAATTATATCCTTGCAAAAACGTGTGCAGTCTTCTGGACAAAAAGCGAACTCCTTGCTCGATACTTCCAACCCCATCCGAATTTATTGGGACTAGCATTGTACGTGCGGCAATAGAGATCCTCCAATAGACCATTGACAAACTGATTATCGACCATTGTTTGACGCCATAGTAAAAACCAAATCGAACGCAAATTCCTGCATTGATCACCACATGAGGACGGCAGTGGTGTTTACCTTATCCCGACCCGTTGTGCCGGAACAACGGGACCTGCATTGCTCGCAATCGACGTGATGTCATGTTTGTGCTGGTAATGATAAGTTTATCGGGAATCATGCCGTGGAGCACTGCGCCGACTGCCCACTATCGTGTTTGTTTTGTCAGGTACACACTGGATACTAATTCGGTAATTCGCTAATACTGACGGGGACGTTGCCATCGGACAACATGCTCTTGCTGCTGCTGATTTGTTTGCTGAAGGCTTGAGCCTTGCTGCCCAGAATTTGATTCGTGTGTGGACAACTTTAATGGATAATCCGTTGATGGATAAGTGGTAGGATCAGGAATAGTGGTTCGAGAATAACCACAAGAATACAGGTTGCATTGCAAATGCTATACAGCTCAAAACGTTTTAAAACTGGACGACACGAAGATGTTCCTACGCTATGACGTCATGGATAACTGGGATGAATTTTGTAAGACTCATTAATAGCTTTGGTGAGAGATTTTACAATTCCATCTTGGTATACTCAGACATTGTAAATATCCTTTAGCATCGATTAATGCAGAAAAGTGGCACTGTACAAAATGAGGACACTAGGCTATTCCATATAAATTCAATGTAATTAAGTTTATGGTAATCGGAATGATAATGAATTTGAAATATGATGCGCTCATTTTGTATTACTGATGTAAATAAAGTAGAGATCGCATTAATATGGCTGTTATTATGTATGTAAATCAGCTTGTATTTGGTTTCAGCTGCAAGGGGTTTGGCGCGCAAATTTTACATCAAAGGAATTAAGTATTCATATCTAGTTGATTTAGAGTATATGTGTGCGGTTTATTTGGTTCTCTAATTGCAAAATTATGGTGATAGTGCGGAAAATATTGTTTATTCAAGCATGAAACTTACAGGAATATAATTTTGCATTCACTGGGTCATAATGGGGGATTGTTCTCCTGCACTCTAGAGTACTGCGAGCAGTAAGACATAACGAACTTTGGAACCCTAGAAAATTGTTTTGAATACTCCTTAAATAGCTAATAACATTAAAAGCGATTCACAATGGTAATAATATGGAAACGCGAAAATATATCGACCATATCTCAAAATAATGAACACAAGAAATTCATTAGATCAGAAATACGACGTATTCGCTTATGCTTGGGAAGCGAAAAACATTTGCTTTCAGTTCAATGAAATCTCAGAACAAAATCCCAGTTATAAAAGCTCCAAATCCCCGTGAACATCCGAAATCCGCCCGAAGTTGCCTAAGTTCTACAAAGAAAAGTAGCAACTTTTTCGGCAAACGACATGTTGCTCTCCCTTTGCCACCCCCAAATTTAAATAAAAGGAGATTGAATTACCGTGTTCCAATTTATTTTGTTTCCTTATAAATCTACGGCGCCTAAAACAGAAAAACTTCGTCTAATTAAATTTTGTGGCCCCAAAGATGGCCAGACCATGGACGTGCTCCTCGAGAATTTAGTTCAAACTGCACTTATTGAAACATAGCTGCAGCTGTCAGCTGTATGTGACTGAAGTACTATACTGAAAGGTATTTTGAGTTCACTCGCTACAGGAAGGAGATCAATCCAGACGAGGCTAATAAGGCTTTGGGTATGTCGAGTGTGAAGATTGGAGACTCTTCATGAAGTTCTACTGCTCTCTAATATTACATAGTATGTGTATCGTAGTCTACATCTCACGTGGATGTATACTCACAAAAGCCGTACTGGCAATCATTAATGATGTTATTTTTTTCAGCTTCTTCAGATTATGCACATTAATATGAGTCTGTTATAGTTCTGTTAAAAAACTATTTTTCAGGGAAGTCGCGCAAGGTCTTGAACACATTATACCTGGCCATTATCAATTCCTCCATAAATATGGTATATTGCCAAAGCTTTTACTTGATGAAGCTCCTGATATCGTTGAGCATAAAATGTCTGGCAAGGTACTGAATTCCATACTGAGAATGTCAGACTGTTAACATCAGATGACCCAAATGATGCAGATAGCAAGTTGAAGATATAACTTTGGTTTGCTTTAATAATTTGGCACTCTAATGATGTTATTTCATATAGTAGAACACTCATTACAACTTTTAGGATTTCTTCATTGTGAAACATACAAGTATTCTGATTAATTACATAAAACTGATAATATTCGTACACATTACCACTTCATGTATATAATAATTATGTATAGAATGGAATAGCCCTCTCCTTTATAAACTGGAATTCAGCTACGACCATGGACCCCATGAGAAGGGCCTGTGAACAATTTTCATCAAAAGTTTCCTCATTTAGCCAGTATCTGGTAGGGAGATCTTAATGAGAAATTTGTGTGGCCCAATGCCGGACGAAGAATAGCTCGGCTAGAAAAAGGACTCTATTATCTCGAAATGAATTTTAATTCTGACGAGAAGCATGAGTTCAGTAGAATTAGTGAGTTTACTCCTTGGACGGCACTGATGAACTTGTGAAGTTGAGTAAAATATGTCAGGAATAAAGTAAAGTTATTTTCATGAATAGCATGGAGACATGAGATGAAGATGTAGAGCTTACATCCAGTGACAGGATAACTGGTTGGGTTTAAGGGGCATTTTCTTATAATTCCTTGGTAACTTATGAACAGGTTGAATAGTGTTTAATTAGTTAGCTGAAGGGCTGAAATTGATCAAGATACAGATTAATTTTTTCTTTATTTTCCATATTATGGGTTCAGTCCTATTACGTTATGTAATAGAGACCGATATAATAATAGTTTTTAGTATTTTCTAATGGCTGTTTTGCACTTGGTTCAACAGTGGTGGAGTTTTGACGAATTCGACTGAAGTCACTGGCAGCTATATGTATAAACAGGGTTGGAGATGTTTACAACTCAAAAGGGTGGGAGGAGGAATTGAGCGGAACAAAACGGTTCACCGTCAGCTAGACAGGAAAATGTTGGCTAGCTAATTAATAAGTTTAGTTTCTCTTGTGGAGGGTAGTCGAACCCGATATACAAATCTGTCACAGATTGATAGGTTCTATGTTATACGAGTATGCTGTGTATGCTTGTGTGATACTGTCAACTACCTTTCTAATCTTCCTTTATAACCTGCTAGTGCTGTTAAGAGTAGCTGCTGCAAGCATCGGATTGAACAGTTCATTGATTTACAGAAAGACGTTTAAAAAATACAAATTCCTGGAAAACTTCGGAGTTCTGTGTAAAATCGAGCAGATTTACTCACGAAAATGTTATATCCGCTAAGTAAAAGTTGAGGTGTTGCTTATAATCAACACCTACGATGACACTCCTATTGGAAGCAAATATCGCATCGCCTCATGCAAATACCTTGTCTCATAAACAACGTATTAGCAAGCGGTATTCCTAGCGTCATTGTATCTACTCATTTCGTCCTAATATCTGCATTTAATGACTTTTACCTCTTCCGTCGAAATAGGAGTTTATTTGAGGTACACTAGGTACGCCTCTGCTTCGCAAATGTAATACCGTCGTATCAGAACGAGGTATGCCGACTGCATCGATGCAAATTGCTTGTTCGATACTGCCGACCGAGCTGTTTCCGAGGTTTTATTGGAAAGAATCGCCAGTGCGAACTGCTCCATAATTGTTATTGTTTCCACGATGATCATAATCGTCAATTTCCGCCAGTTTAATAACTGCCCTTTATTATTTTCAAACGTTACATTATTCCATTGCCGTTTATTCAATTGACGCCGGAAAGCAATTTTCGTTTGCCTATTTTCATAGGGCATCATGTTAAGGGATGTTCTCATCTTGGCTCAATCTTTTTGTCGTGAAGTCATGAAGCTCATTGAACACAAATGTAACAAAAGTGCTATAGAGGTAATAATAAACTTTAATTAATTTCTATGGAATCAGGTGATAAAGTATTTTGAGTGCTATAGGAGCAAATTCCAGTCAGTTATTAAAGCAAAGCAAAGACTGCATTGAAATGGAATGTACTTGAATGAAGACTACGTCTGGTAGCCCAATGCTCCAAACAAGAGGCGAAATCATAAAAAAGCTCTGAAGAACAAAAATGGTTCATCAAACGCTCTTCTCACTATACTAACTTTTGAAAATAACATCTTATCTTACCTTCAGCCTACAGGTGGTATCACCCTTATTTCCTGTATGGAAGCAGGCAAACAACTGACTCCCTAGAGACCCTACTTCGTCGAGGGCAACATGCTGCCCAGATCAATGAGGACATAGGAGTAATTATCGAGAGGGAAACTACAAATGGAATTAATTCCAACGTTCAGAAGACCCAGACCTCAACCTCGCGAAAAACACCACATACTGATCTACCAGCCATAAAGTTGCATGGTGGTCCAATGCTTCAGTCACCTTCCATCAAGCCTCTGGGAATGATCATCAACAAGAACATGTCCTTTTGATAATATATACAGTCTAAAACATGTCGAAAGCTGCCGAATTGGTGGTGTAAGACTCTTCAGGTGAAAGCACGAGCTCTTGTGACTGACGGCATTGTGTTCGTCAATTCAGCGCAACAATTTGCTCGTGTCACGATTATCTTCGGTTTATTACTTACCTGTTTATTCATCTATTTATTAGAACACACACACATACACTAGAGGAGTTAAAGTTTTACTAGTAATTGTCCCTTATGCGCTTCACTTTTCATTAACATGCTAAGTAACTATTCATAACTAGTAGCAAATAGTTTTAACAGTGTCATTTTATATGTCAAAATCGTTATTTTGATCCAGCGGGGTCTAACAAAGTTTCCTAAATTGATAAGAATTAGTATGAATTATTATATTCATTTAAGAAAGATGAAAATGAGAATATTCCAGTACCTATTGATCAGGCGTTAACATACACAAACTGAATGACGCATGTAAGTAATCCAAATAGTATAAACTAGTCATTTCCTGATTAAGCAGCATAAATACTGCAGCTCCTGCAAAATAAAGCACAAGTTTTCTACCTCCAAAAACACTAACTATGCCAGTACCCGGCAGCACACAACAAATTAAAAATAAATCCGCAGGACACATGATCATGCAAGGCGTCCTCCACTACAACGTCATGGTTGGTAATGAGTACAAATGCATGAAGACTTCGTTATACTCATTAACTACTTAATTCTTATAAATCTTTTTACATTCTGAATAATTGTCGTTCACATGCTCTCTGACGATTCAGGCATTCAAGATTGTCGTCAGTGCTGGCTTGATAAACCAATTATATTTTAATTGAAAATGATGGAGCGGTGACCCGTCTGATCCTTGCTTCCGTCAGTACATTCATTTGTTTGTGTATTTCATTTAAAACGCAGGCAAATTTATAGTCAACAATATTCAAGAACAATCACGACAGTACAGTTAAAACAGGTACATACTTGGGCCCGTTGAGAAAACATGCGGAGCCTGAAGAAAATTTGAAAATTGGGTCATCTAGACACCTGAAGAGCAAACATAAGAAACAAAACAACAGACTCTGTTGGCCGCTCCTGAGATAAGTAGGCGACAAATGAAAACCTGAGATATGTCAAGATTAGACTTATTAAAGAAGTATTTACAAATTAGGTATATCCAAGAAAAACTATTTAGTTGCTTCAAGACAATAGGTGATTCTCCTAAGCCGAGCTCGTTAAGGCGTAACAATAATTCTTAATTTTGCATGACCTGCGTAAAGTAAAATGAATGCCATTTAAAGTCGAGAACCAGAAAGTGGTGAAGTTAAACTCAAAATGTTAAAACTAGTCCAAACTTTGTTATATGATGCTTTATGCTATACTATTACTTCAAATCCTTCCTATCATCCTGTTCCCACGATTACAGATGTACGGTTCTACTTGGTTACATTCCTCATTCCTCTAAAACGTAAATAGTATAAGTGCTACAGCAAATCTCACACAGAATTAATGACGCATTTCACCATACTTAATAGCATCACCAGTAGTTTAACTACTGAGATTAACATATCAGCTATACACTATTTAAGTTTTACTCACGGCGTGGCGTATCAAAAAAATATGTGCACACAAAGATTGATGTATGATTTTTTCTGTCTAATTTCCGCTAAGAAATATTAAATATATACTTTAATATGTGCATAATTGATTTTGTTAATTCGTTTTCAAGCGACCCCAAAAAAGTGGAAGCAGCAGATTCACAATAACAAAGTATACATATTTTATAAATTCATGGTCTACTCGCTTCATCTCAGCCCTGCAGATTACTTGCGCTGTGAAGTTACTTAAATACTTATCCATTTAGAACACGATCAATGACGTTGGATGGACTAAAAGACTGTCTTACTCAGCAAGTTGCTGGAATCCAACTAGAAATGCTATATAATTCTTTATACGAGTTGGAGGACAGCAGCAAATTGGTCTACTAGCAGAACGTTGGATATAAGGAATACTGTTATTTAAGCAATCTGAATCCACTCACATCCTGGTGTTTGCTTAATTTGTTAAAAATACATCATAGGCTGAAATATATCTTTACTTCATAATAACTTGTGTATGTAATTCCTATGTGAATACGACAAGTAGATTGGCACAACAACAACAATAATGGGGAGTTTTATAGACTAGCTTGGATAAGTGGTATTTTCTAAGTGTACAGGGAATTATAAAAAAAACCTCCCTATGTACAAGCAACTTATATATGGTCTTCCAAATAACATATCTCATTCAAAGCAAGTACAGATGCCGGCGCTCAGTTACAATACAATTACTCTTATCCGGCCTTGCAGTAAAGGAAGTAAACCGGACCGAAACAAGCGCATACAACATCGAGGTCTCTTAGGGCCGGACAAAACACATAATACACACGGTTTATGTATGTATCTGGAAGGCAAGCGTAGTGGAGCTCGCTTTGTGTCCTTGAGCAAATCCCTACGGTAAATACGGGTAATGCCAACCACCTTTTATTCCGATTGTTTGCTAGATATCGCGGTGGAAAGTAAATCGCTTGCGTATTGTCGGTTTGTGTATATCGGAAAGGCTGAGTAGGTATGTCAGTATGTTGACAAATCCAAACAGACACAATTGTTAATATGATACTATTGGCCATCTAGAGTGCATTTACAGATTAACACTACAATAGATGATCTTAATCAATGGTAGAATAGATGAGAATTATTATTTATGTGGTGCATGACTCAAATTATTCTGAATCATTATTATTGAATAGTATGCAGAGAAGTTTAGAATGGGTGATTGAATTAATATATATACACATTGAGGATATTCATTACTCTTATGAACTGTATTTGCAGTGGAGTGGAAGGGTTAAGGAAAACCCAAAAAAAACCTCAAACATCGCCCTCAACTATATTTTTCTAAGACGCAGAGAAAATACAAAAATTAACGGATACAATAGAACAACAGCGAGTTAAGCAGAATCCAAGATTTTAGAAATTTATAATTATATTCATGATAAGATTGACTTTGTGGCTTGACACGTGACCTGGGTAGTCATTGTTGGCTTTCTGACCAAATTTGAAAATCTTGAAATAGATTTGGTTGCTTTTGTAACATAAATCAGGTTCATTCGTCGAAGGTAAAGCAAACAGAGGATCAATATGAATCCCTCACTTAACTGACAAGCATCTTTACGTCGCCTGCTCTAATCGTTCCTCCCCAGCTATTAATTTTTCCGATTATCGTTCAGGCGTTGCTAAAACTCGCCAAAACTGCTAACAACCTCCCCATCTGTGACTTCACCGTCACGCTTTGCTCATAATCAACAAACTTCTGACGTTTACTTGACGAGATACGCTTTAACTAAAACGCACTCTAATTGCAATTAAATTAGCTGCGACCCTGTGTTCATTAGGAGCACCGCAGCCGATATCAAGTAGTCTGGGTGCGTCATCTCTGACAATACGGGGGTGCGGTAATACGTTCGTCACTATAGACAGCATGTAATGGGTCAGGATAAGTTTTGGAGAACTGGATTTTGTTTATCATCACTCAGTTATATTTAAGATAATACTTTTTTTTATTGAAAACCTCTCTGAGAGCCATTTGAGCGAAGCTCGTCCATCAAAACATGCTGCAGCTTCTTAGTTTCATCGATGGCAGACACTCCTGTAAAAGTGTTTATAATAACAAACAACCAGAAAATTAATAACAAACTCGTCTTGTGCCCTAACTCATCCACATCATTTTGGTCTATAGCTGAGGCTCTTACCAGAACTTCTTCACTCGTCCATATCACCAATAGTGAGAGGGGATAGAGGTTCATAGCCTCCGCTGCCATGAAAAAGCAGATACCTTGGGGTGGATATTTGCTGATAATCCTACAATAAGCTTCGAAAGAGGTAATACATCCACTACCATCAGTTTGGGTCAAACATGCCAAGTGAGGTTCCAGCACCAATATATAAAAATTTGAACACTCGAACCTCGCACAGCTTAACCAGTCCTCTACAAATTCTGCAGATTGTTCTATCTGCGAAGCATACTTGAGAAGTGCATAAAAAACGAGCAAAGCACCTATAGACCTGTAACTCTACTATGCACCATGTTCAAGATACTGGAAACTGTGCTTGACGTGTAGTATCTGAAGTACCTCGACAAAGATAACATCATCAATGATCGCCAATATGGTTTACTGCCAAACATTTCAGATATGGCATAACCACAAGTTGTGAGTACGCCCCTGGTTTAGCGCCATCTTCCTGTTCGCGCTTTGTGCTACCTCTAAATTTATGGCTGTTTTGTGTGTCTTTATTATAATCTGCTTCACTTTACGACATAGCGCACAGACTGTGCTAACGGCGCAGCTGTAGGTGGGTTGGCGTTCATAATTTTTGAACTGTCGTCTTGAAATAAGAGACATTGAACGCATCATGTGCAAGGTTATGGAGACTGTTATTATCGTACAGCTTCTGAAGTATCTGGACAAAAATAATATCATCAGTGATCGCCAATATAATCTCCACGAGCATAGATTCACGAGAGATCTTCTGGTCTACATCACACATAGAATTCATGGAGAGTCTCGAGTCGTTGCGCTATATATATGGAAGGCCTTTGATAGGGTGTGGTAACTTTTGATCAAGCTTCCACCGGATCTGTGCAACTGGCTGGATAGTTTTCTCAGAGATCGCTGCTTATTTGTAGTGGTGGATGGATATTATTCCAATATACACACCACCAACGCGGGTGTTCCTCAAGTATCAGTCCTTTCTCCGACGTTCTTCTTGCTGTACATCAACGATTTGTTGGATATAACATACAACCCTATCTACAGCTTCGCCCTCATTTACTGCATGTATCCGGGAAAACCATGGTAAAGATACCGTATCTCGGCGAGGGCAGCATACAATTCAGATCAATAAGGACATTGAGAAAATTGTGGAACGGCGATATACATACGGAATTCAATTCAACGCATAGAAGACTCAGGCTACAACCCTGACAAAAGAGTCTCATGCCATCCCATGGAGATGGAGGGACACACAACATCAACAATAACATGTCATAACCTCCAGAAACCGTCACCAACGAAGAAGTCCTTCGAAGAATGAAGAAAACCACGGAGATAATAACCACCATAAAAACACCCAAGTTAGAATACCTGGGTCATATTATGCGTAACGAAAAAAGATATAGTCTACTACAGCAAATACTGCAAGGGAAAATCCCAAGTAAACGTGGCCCAGGCCGCAGAAGGATCTCTTGGTTGAAAAATCTGAGAACATGATTCTCTCTGACAACCACCGGGCTTTTTAGAGCAGCCGTGAATAAGATTACGATAGCCAGAATGATGGCCAACATACGGACCGGATAGGCACCGAAAGAAGAAGAAGTCCTCCAGGAAATTATATTCTTTGGAACATCTACTGCTACTATACAAGGCCCAGATCGCACCATCGCTGGACTACTGCTTGCATGTGTGGGGATGCACCCCAAAGCATTCCCTGAAGCTTCTGGACACAATCCACCCTCATCAGGTCGAGCTTACAACGTCTCGAACAAGCCTGTTCCAAAAGTATTTCTTCTGGAGAACCTCAGCGTTGTGGAATGGACCACCGCGGACAGTTTTACCCGATGGTTACAATCTACAGCATTTTAAGATCCCGATAGGCTATCTGCCTTTGCGTGAGGTTATCTATAAGAAAAAGAGCTAGCATTCGTCACTATATTGGACTATGTATCATATCAGTTCATTATACCTTATCTAACATTTCTTACGCAGTGCGGAACATTGTATGTGTGCGCCGTAATCAGTAATAAATCCACATGTAGCCAGACCGACAGATCGGCCGATGGAAGGGATTGATATAGATATTTGTTATGTAAAATATAGGTATCATAATTCCAAATTCTTAAACCTTGCATTTAAAATGGTGAAAGGCGATTCTGTATGCTCCTTCGCCTTTCTGAAGGAGAAAGAAAGGAATAGAGCAAGAGAGACATCTTTATAAGTACAAATTCTAGCTTATGCGAAGAGGTCACCGTTAATTCAGCCAGACCGGGAATTAATCACTGAAATTTGCCACCCTTCCAGGTCCTATTCCTAGAGTCGATATATTTTATAAGTTATAACCACAGTGGAGCAGGAGCTCTCACCACAAGCATCGGAAAGCTGCCATATAAATCCAGAGCGGCTGTAGAGATCGCGATGTTGCCATAAAGTTCGGGATTTGGGTCAACGAAAGAGGTTATAAAACAGTTTCACTTTGGCTTCTTTGTTCTGAAATAGGTTCTGATATCATTGGTATCGGTGATAGAGGTTTTTCAGTTTTATGTTCATGCTATGATTGAGCTATTTTACTAATGAATTGGGTAGCCTTTGTAATTATAATAAGTAGTGTCACAATTTTTTTCAATCCAGAAACTACACTGTTTAACCCCAGAGACCGAAGATGTTCAACAAATAAAGGGAAATATAATCTAGATTGTATAAACATCCCAATGTCCAAAATATTTGCCAGGTCTTGTTTGTTCATTGTCTACTCTACTAAGCAATGCTGACCTATTTAACTTAAATAAAAACTAACGTACAGCGATTTCACAGGAGAAGTACGGTATTGAGTATTAAACTTACTATGAATCTAGTACAATAGACCATCAAATTCAGCTGTGACAACTAACTAATGAAATAAATAAAGCTTGGCAACGCTGCATCCTATCTCATCTCATCAAGATGTTCAACATCTTATGAATTGTGAGGCACGTGCTCTCTAGTGTTTGGCGACTCTGGGCTGCTACTAACGACGCAGCGACACTCTATATAGTGATTAAAATTTTTAGTCGAAGGGCGGGCAGCAAGCATGTAATCTCCATTCTGGGGCACTAGGGCAATGGAACTGCCAGCTGAGGCATTGCTGGAGAAGAACGTGCCACTTCGGTCGGTGAATGTGCTGCACAGTCATGCTTTTCAATAACTCAGCAGATAAAAAACTTGTCCTAAAAACGAAGTTACAACCCAGATTCACCAAAATCCAATCGTGCATATAAAAAGATTGTGTAATTAACACAATGTTTCAAAAATAAAACTCTTTCTTGTCGAACACGTGGCGTCCCACATTAATGTAGGGTGATTGGTATTTTTATCAGCAACTCCGGTATGGTCTAGTGGCTAGGATACCTGGCTCTCACCCAGGAGGCTCGGGTTCGATTCCCGGTACCGGAATACATTTTTTTAACTTATAAATGCTTAAACAGATTATTCAACCTATGCTTATAGCTTCTGATGTGGATGAACCGAGATAACGGTAGTGTTTACGAAGAACAAGAGATGTTGTGAATCAGTGCACTGTTATTTCAAGGCAGTCCAAGTGTTAGGACCTTTGACTTCGTAAGCTGTCGATGGGCGTCACTATACAGAGGTTGGAGATAAGTTAATAAATAAATTGGTTTGAAACATGCGAAATATGCACATTAACAGAAGCTGAAAAAAAGATTTACGAGTAATGAAAGATAATAATATAAGAGTATATCCAGTATTCTAGGAAATACAAATTGATTAATGTCATGGTTAGCAGTGAGGCTTGAGTCAAAAGTATTGAAATTTATCAACAAGTATTTTAAAAAAAATGATAATAAATATATCAGCTTTAACTAGGGAACTTAATTTTCTCAGTTTTTTTACCACGATCTTGGTTAAAACTATTTATAATTCTTACATCTTGTTTGCAGCTATATTTCTGACTTGTTAGACATATTGTGACAGTACTGTCATAAACACTGCAAGACTTCTATAATAGTAATGGGTACTTGCGGACTAGAAAGTATTTCAAATATTTTTGTATTTTGAATTCAATGAATACTTGATCAAACACCAGAATGGGTTAACTTTAATAAATATATAGCGAAACCAGGCATACAATTTTTCAATTTTAATGAAATATAAGTATTGCTACTTCCAAGGCAACGCCTTCTAAGAGGCAGAGGGATGTAGAAAATATACAGTCTCCAATTTCAACAACTTTTTTTAATTTTTTTTACTGAGAGTGAGATTTTATTTGCCACCTTATATAATTTTTGGCACTATAATAACTATAATGGACACTAACAATAGTGATACTAGGCCATATAATGACACACTTCCAATCAAATTGATGCGTAAAATTTCTAATAAGCCTCAATCAATATGAGATAGATCAAGTAACCAGTGCTAACTATATTCAGTATTTGTTAGTACTACTCATTAGAAAGAGATGCTGAGATGCACGTATGACCCAAAAAACGTAACGATATTCAAGACGTGAACCTAATCCTAGACACGACCCTTTTATCCTAGGCCCATAACGAGACGCGTAACAGCGCCTAACGAACCTCTCTTTACGTCGCGAAACAACGCCGCAGTTAATAATTTGGAAGTCGTCAAGTATGAGAGGGACCTTAATTAATTCTCGCGAAGGCGCGCGTCGTGACACAATGGCCATTGTCCTTACGAGACGCCCTTCGCGTTCGGACCTTAATAAGGGACGGGTGCTCTTTTATGCATACGTGCCTGAGCGCGTAACGTGTGGTCCTTTGACTTGATTTGAGGGTCGGAAGGAAACGAAGGACCATAATTTATTCAAATAATTTCAGAATTTTAATTCGAAACAGTTCAGGAGGTCATACAAAATGTAGGTTGCTTGTGTTTTGCTTCCGTGGAGTAACTGGGGAACGAGCCAAAGTATCTTATACGGAAAAAATGATCCTTAAATAATGTATCTTACCTATTGTGGCTAATACTTGACTTACTTCAATACTGATATGAACTTTATTAACGATTAAGCTCGCTTTTTGAAAATGGGTAGATTTTAATGGTTCCAGTATTATCGCTTGATTCGCATGTCTCCAGGACAACAGTGTTTTGTTTTCAAATTAGAACCTTGTTTCATTTCCTAGGAACCATCTGATGATGATGTCCCCTTTAATATATCAGCCTTTAGGCACCCATTGTAGCATCCTTTAACCCTGTATCAATTTGTACAATTCTCTTCTGGTACTGTACTCAACACTACTGGTTCTAGCCGAGGCTTCCCAAAGAACTGCTTCCTTTTATGATCTACCTCGTGGTACTCACAAAGGACGTGAAAGCTGACTCTGTTCCTTCCCCGTGTTATATGTAGTTAAGATCCCCGTTATAGAGCCTCAGTTTGTTCAGGTCCTGCTTCAGGCCTCAGTGTCCTGTGAAGAGTCCAGTATCTATAGGAAGCTATTCCCTGTTTGAAATGAGTCCTCCAGCCGTTTAGAGCATGGTACTTGAATGAAAATAAATTTTATAACAAATTAATCAGAACACAGTGTAAATCATTACGAGATGCTGGTATACAGAGTGCGAGATCGTTTTGATCCTGATTATTATTTACATCGCTTTAAATATTTTTCGGTAATTTCCAGTAAATCAAAGACTTCATACCTTCCCGTGAGACTGGTTTCCACCAGGTGTATAATTTATTTGAAGCAAGTAAATGGATAAAACCTTAGAGTACCATATAAGCTAATTAAACGTTTGGTTTAGAAAGCCCTGCTGTAACTCCAAAGCAGTGTGGCATTTCTTTAGATATTCCCTTCTCAAGCAATACCTTTGGAAGGACATGAGATAATTGTCACTATCGGTAAAACTTCCACGTTCACAAGACAAGCCAAAGCCGAATTCATTGAAGAATCAGCGGATGTTTGCAGATATGATAATCAAACCGCTATCAAAAAATGCACATCATATCAGAGAAATTGAATTGAAATTATGAGATCGTTTATGTAAGACTTGGTGCTTCAAATATGAGGGATGAGTCCAAGACACATAAATTGATTCAAATTGGTCTCAGTCTCTCATAACCATGGCAGTTGAAGGATTAAAGACAGCATCGATGGTATAAAGATCTAAAGCAGCCAAGTAGCAGAAGTTCTTTTAAACTGCTAGAGGAACTGTGATGAATTATTAACAGTCAAATTTAAATGTAACGTTCATCAGCCCATACCCTCTTACAAGGGTCGCCATTGTGTATTCATTACAATAAATTTTTATGTCAACCACCCCGGGTAAAATTCATCAATGAAATACTATTTCAGCAATTATTAAATAACACATTGTTTATGCTACTAAATAATGTGCAAATCTAATAAAAATTATTGTATTGTTATGCGATATCGATGTTTTGCTTTGTGTATAATTACGAACACATTAAATGGAATAATAGCGTACCATAACACGCACTCGTTATTTATGGATCAGTTTTGGATTCGCATATATACAGATCGATGGGTCATACAGTCAGTAGGATGATTATTTTATTGTCTGAGATTAATATGCTCTTTATCGAAGCTAGTGGTATGTACCTTCATAAAAATCTTGAATAATTTAATATAGGGATAGTCTGCAGCCTTCATAGTATTAGCAGGCCAAAGGTATGTGGAATTTGCAACAGACCATACGTGGTACGTAATACAATGGGCATATTCAAAATCAATGTCATAACCTTATTAATAGATTGAATACGTTGCTTACCACAAATTGGGTGATCGAGGGATAACCTCAGAATAAATTTCCCGAGATTGGTCAAGAATGCATGTTACTTTATCTCCTACCTACTAGTGTATTATGTTAGAAACATATTTATAACTATTTTTCGTTCATCTTCCGAACTTGACGTAGTGAAGGGAGATTTAATGTTCAAAAAGCAACCAGCAAAGGTAATGGTTTGGAAATAATCTCAGTTGTGAAGCAGCGATGCGCGCAAGTCTTTGTATTCTTAATTACCTAATTAGGGTCTAATAGGGCACCGTACAGTCGTTTATCAGGCGACCACGCAAGGGGTGCGAAAATGGACGGCCATTGTGTAACTGCTGATGAGACACCACGTATAGGTCGTGACGAATATATTTTGTTATTGGAATTGGACGAAAAATGACGATTAACTGAAACCTACTACATAAAAGACCTTCGTAGTTTTTATATTACGAGAAGGTTCATTCCAACAGATGGTTCTCCGGTGTTAGTAACTTCAGAATTACTTTATTTTGGTTTCAGTGAAATTCCTATTATTTATTTCGAAAATCAGAGTTGTTAAAAAATACGAAGAATACGGATATGATGGCACAAAAGGGCTGAAATAAGAATAAATCATGTATTGGTCTATTATTTTCATGTATTTGCAACGCAATGCATAGAAATAAATACCCATTAGCAATAAGTTTCTATAAAGATCACGTTACTCAAATTGAAATATGGACCATTCATTCCTTGGTGAAAAAGTAAATTGAATAAAATATTTCATCAAAAATTTGGAAGGTTACTTACCCCCACTACCCCCCGTCCCTGTGACAATATGCATTTCCGGTTTGTCGTTTTTACTTATCTTCCAGTGCTTCTAGAAGCCAATCTGCTGAAAACTGGATAGGGAAAAATATTTGTGCAGTCAATTCAAATAAATTTTTGATAATTAACAGTTTTCTTCGCAACCGCCCTAAGTTCTCTTATTAGAAATTGTATTAACATCCGACAACAGTGCAAAGAGGTGACAAAAAAGTGGATCACTCCAGTTGTTGCAAACGTAACGACTTTCTGATTACAAAGTTTATCTCGACAGCAGCGATTGGACGCCTCGACAACTGAGAATTTCTTTTCGGCTTTTATCAGCGCCTGTTTATCAAACTTTTTTGTTTGCCGCCAAGAAAAAGAGGCCTTCTCGAAAGCGTGAAAACCCCCCGAGGGATGTGTTTTGTACAAGAAGATTGAGATGAGTTTCTCGAGTAACGGTATTCTTTGCATTCGCATTGATTTATGGTGAATTAGGTCATAAACGGGATAATTGAGGAATAAATGTACAAAATGCATTAAATCCATTTTTTATAATTATTTAAGTAACTATAAAAATGTAGTGCATTTTAGTCATTAGTCAGGACAATCTAGTTTGATCAAAATTCTTTCGATTAATAATACCATCTTAAATCGAAGCCCAATAAATTATATATATATATATATATATATATATATATATATATATATATATATATATATATATGTGTGTGTGTGTATAATATTTACCTACTACTAACTTCACTAGAGAATGATAAAACAAAAAAGCATTTACATTTCTGTATTTTATTTTTGTTAATAAAATAAGTTTTTCAATGAAGTTTTATGTTATTGACTTAAAAAGTGATGTGAAATTAATTATTTCAAACAAAACGGAATAAATACAAATGAAAATTAAGTAAAATTGCATAAAACCACAAGCTAGTTGAGCAAAGCGAAATAAATCCATTAAAAAATATACAAATTGATGTGATGACGTTAATTTAAACTAAACCTGGGAATATCTCTCATTAAAACTATTATCTAAACTATTCTACACCAGATAAAGATGGTAGATTCTCTCCTAATTCTTTTTGCTAGATTTGCTCAAGTTAAGCTCTTGATAGCATATAAAGGATTCAATGGATATTTGGTAGTTATACTAATATCTACAGGTATTTATTATCAACAAAAGAGGCAGGTTTGTAAGTGAATATTGGTCATAATTATATATAATGTATTGACAGAAATTTGCAAATTCAAGTACCTTAAACCGATATTTTCGAAAATTTTCATCAGACAACCTAACAGGTGTTGAATATTTCAAAGCTGATGAAAAAATCATAATGGGAAAATAGCCAGTAAATATAAAGACATGATTTTATGAAGACTGAAGCACATAAAGATTCTGAAAGTCTCAAGAAGGTATTTTTATATGTTTATAAACTAATGCGGACTCAACAGACAACAAAAGCCATTGATATTTCTTAGACATCTAGGATGATTTCAATATAAATCGAAACGCGTCACTGAACGTAAAAGAGTTCTTTTTAAGAAACAGCTTGTTAATATACATTTATTTTATTTATTTTGGATACCTTTTAAGCAGGACGAAACCTTAGAAACGTTTTCCAATACAAACAATACACCCTCTAGAAACTTCAGCACAAAACAAGGTCCAGCGTCCAAGGGTTAGTTTTCAGACTAACAGAAATCTTATTGCACTCGTTAGTAGGGGAATGTCAAGTGAATACGCAATATGGATTCATGGATATCCATCAATAATCAAATAGCCTTGATAATATGTTCTAAAATTTGCTGTAAAATCAACTGTGGAGTCAGGCATCAACAAATATGAGAAAATTCGGCATCGCAAAGATGCACAGATGTCTTGAGTATCTCTAAAGCAATATAAAATATTAGACATGTTTTAAGACTGAAAATTATTACTGATTTTTTTGAATCCTTCTAAAAAGTAATTTAGGCTACATTTACCACCTAACGTAGCGTAACGTTAAAACACACAAAAAGAAGTTTGAAGGTTTTCGTCTGTGGCGTTGGATGTAAACCTCAATCTGCTGACTCTAATCTAAACATTAATATTCTTGGTCGTATATCTGAGGTAGCACTTTTCAAGTATTGAAGTATGTTAATCAAAGTGCTCCCGAGATATCAATAATTATCATTTTTCTTGGACACCCTCTAGTATTCACACCTGTACATTATAATAATTTACGTAAACAGAATTGGGACATTATGCAGACGCTGCAAAGGAAGCGAGCTCGTCATAAATAACCTGTCGGTGATCCTGGAATAGCTGCGATATCAGGGCGAAATCCTTCGAAAGCAGCGACAAAAACTTAATCATTCCGCCGTTCGGCAAAGCTGAGCTGAGCTGAGAGATGCTAGCGGCTGTAATGGCATCGGCTGCAGATGCAAGACGGCAGGACAGGACTGCATTGCACCATTCTCAAACACGCCGATGACTAGCAGACTACAGAAATGCAATGGCAGGATTCTTGCTCACTTGGCACTGCGCTCTCAACACACAACTGAAGCAGAGTCGATCGGATTTATTGTTTGTACCAATAAGCTATTTATCAGGAAACTGGGTTTGGCATTGTCAGGGTGAATGTTTGGAGATTGGGTTATCCAACTCGGTTTTTGAAACGTATGACAAATTTGGATGGGTTTCTGCTGCAATCTGTATTTGAGGTCTATCTAATCATTTGGAAAATTAAAAATAAAAATGTTTCACCAACGTGGATCGAACCCACAACCCCTCGCATTCTAGGCAAACAGAATGGCAAATACGCTATTGAGGTACCTCCCCAGGTGCGATTCTTACGTTGGAGCTGTCTTAGGATAGGTATTTAAAAGTTTGAAGTAAGAAGATTCATTTTTTAACTATTTAAATTTTTTTATTAAAATCTAAAACGTATAACGTGCACGTTTCTGTATAATAAGGATTATTACACAATGTTTATACATTTTCCTTTTAATATTCCCAAAATAGTAGTAATGGGTACCTCGGTCATAACGCCACAATTATACTAAATTATTTATTCTTTGTTCTGGAGATACGGAGTGCGCCATTAACACTTTTGGACTGAAACTTAAAAAATACCGTTCATGACCTGAACCAAACATTGCATGTCGTTCCATTTCTATAAATCGCAGTCATGCCAAAAACTAAGCAAACTACCTTTTCCCAGTCCGCATTTGCTTGAAGGTAATAAAATAAAACACAACGACATTATCGAACTGGTCTGTTCACCTTCAACTGCACCAAGAATGAAACTCATTTAAGAAACTCAAAAAGGAATATTATGGCAAATTTGATTTTGAGTTACCTACTTGTATAATATATAATATTTTATTATCTTTGAGGCAGCTAAAATGAATGCCGTGCTTTATTTTTTCCTAAGAGGCATGCTTAAAATAATTAGACAATGATCTAAATCAATTACTTGTTCTTGGAATAATTGGTTTGAATTGTGATATATTTTCGTTTGGACTTATCGCACATTGGCTTTCGAGGTAACACGGGTCAGACCAAAATGCAAGAATCTCAGCATACAAAGATATAACAATACCCCCTTGAGAAACAAAAAGTCACCTAACTAATATGATATATCAGACGTGGAATAGCATGTGGTCGAACAAAATCTCTAAGCTCTTAGAACTAGGGTCTTCTATATGGCTGCATTACCAATAACAGAAGACACCAAACAGACTACGACTTCCAGACATCCCGCTCAAGCATCAACAATGAACCACCATCAACCTGAAACATATGTGAGGTGACACTAATGGTCATATTTCAGTGGAGTGCCCCTTGCTGAAAAGTGAAAGACTGCAACAAAAAGCTGAGGTCGTTATAGTAGATAAATGATGGTAACGAAGTGAAATTCATGATATTCATAATATTATATCACTAATAACCGGTATAGGTTCATGCACCATTTTTCTGAAATAAAAAATACAAATATAGTGTATCCCCTCGCGCCTGAGTGGCTGTCAAACTTGAGCCACTGTCACACGCGTCTGATTTGTAAACTGAATATTCGCATCACATTAGCAAATATATGCGATAAATTCTCGAAAATGCCTGAAAACTGCCATTCCATCACCAATATGAACACACTGACCCATTTATATTGGAGCACTGACGGATGGAGAGGCCAAACACAGCAGGCGATCGCGACGGGCCAGCCAGCCGGTGGCATGGAATGCAATGGAGGTATATCAGATTAATGTATTAATTTTAGCCAGCGCACTGGTTTATTTTATGCTGGCGGTTATGATTTTAATCGGTTTCAGACGTCATCCGGCCTATGCCCCGTGCATGTGGGTCGCACGAATTGTTATGAAACTGTCTGAATTGAAATGTGTCATGAAATACTGCCAGTGGTTCATGATAAAACGGAATTTAGAAATTATAGTGATTAAAGTCAGAGGTTTGTGATAGCAATAGACGGTAAATGGGAAAAATGCATGTGTAAGAGGCAATCAAGAATTGAATTAAGAATTGACTATCCTGCGATGGACCAATGAGGGTCTAAAAAGGTGGATGTTGCTAAAGTTAATTTGAATTGTACATTTGTAAGAATTCTATCGACTTTTTGTATCGGAAGTACAAAATGGAGATAAACGAAGACCCTTCTACTTATCATGCACTAATCCAGAATCTGATTTATTGAAGTTTCAGCTGAGTCGAATCTGACAGTCCTTCCATGATTTAAATACAAATAGAAATGCACCACATATGCAAAAATGCTAAATACTATATTCTTGAAGCATATACTACCGACAACGAACCACTTTTCAATGCGAAATATCATTGCTGCAAGCACCTGCAGCATAAAAGCTTGGAAACGTTCAAAATATATGCTGCCATAACTTCAAATATTCTCTAAATGTTCGTTGGAGGCTATTGAATGATTTTGAAGCAGTCTTTTTTTGAATTACGTACCATTCAAGACCATGAAGACCTGCAGTATTTTCATATTTTCCGTCATGTCATTATCTGGATGCCAGCTTCACATTCATACTATTTAACACCTTTGTATTTACCAATAATGACAATCGCACTTTATTGTTTCAAACTTTTAGAACAGGCATAGTAAATCTCTCAGTGCCTGTCGTCTGTCGGCAATTTGCAGTTAACCCTTCAACTAATGCCTGTTTGCGTCGGAGTCTGCGTCTGCAAGCCAAGTGGTCAGTTGGGCAGTGATTTATCAGAGTCTAAGTAGGACCGCAATTAATTCTGAGAACTATGGGACGCCTCTACCACACATGCACAGACACATACACACGTGTATACACAATGGGCATTGTCCTGTCTCTCCTATTAAATTAAACACGGCGACTCGTTGGGATGATGTGTATCCGACGGTTGACTAGATGCTGTACTACAAGCTGCTAAAGTATAGTTAGAAAGTCATGCAAAAATTTCTAATAAATATTTGCACATATTGAGTGTCTTCCGGCATTCAATGTAATACATACTAAAGATTATCAATGCTGACCCTCAATGGCAATGAAAGAAGCGGCGCTCTTCATTTTTTACCTACCCCTTAAGCGTTTAATTTTCCAAACCAGTGGAAAGAATTTTAATTGCTTTATTCATTCATAGGTAATTTCTGTTCCTCAACACTCCTAGCGTCGCGCACGGTGGCGCTTCCCATCTCGGCTAATGCTTTCACTGTGTCGCTAAGTATTTGTAACTTCCTCCAGTTAAGACATCGTGAGCTCTCGCAAACGTCTGTATCTACCATCTATCTTTGTTACAATAGTGACAGGTGTTCATCCACTGCACCGTTACAGAGTAGCAACGTCAAGTGAAGTAAACTGGAGCCAGTGCCTCTAGAGATATAAAAAATTCAGAGTTCACGCCAGCACGGGCCACTACTGACCTCTTCCACCAGGAACAATCGCATTTCCATTCGCTTCCTCCATTGCAAACCGTAGAAGTATAGCTCTCTGGGGTCCACTTTCCTATCACTTACTTATTTTTCCGGCTGTTCGAGGAAGACCAGCATAATACGGAACATAACGCAAAAAGTCAACTGGAAGGAAATAAGTTTCTATGTTTGAAATGCCCAGCGAGACAAACCTTAGAAATTGAGTTTTAAATGCAGTTTGTACAACAAAAGACATAGAGTAGTATAAGTATATGCTCATATGTGACTGGAATATTTTCAAAACTAATCTTTGTAGTGAAAATAATCTTGAACAACATACACCAAACCTTAAGTAGCTTTGAGAAAAATATTCTTTCATGAAGTGATGTTCAGTGTTGAGAGCTTTTACGACGATAACGCAGTATTTCTAACACGCCTCATATTAGCTTCACCTGTATGTATGTATGTTTGTTTGCTACTAAATATTTGAATGCTATTTTCACCCACTTCGAAACGTCAGATTAATTTGAAATTGTGCAGGACCGATAACGATACAATGGGTACTTTTAATAGGTTTGTCCCATTAATCTGTGTAAAATATTAACTTTGAAGCATATGGTTTGCGTTATATCTGATCACCACTAGTATACCCGCATAACCTCCCTTGCTGTGTTGAATAAAACTACAAATACGCTTTTCGCTCATATTCCACCCAAGTGACAAAATCAATATTTTCCAACAAGCTAAAAATGATTTTAGGTGAGCTTAGGTCCATTCCAAATTGTTTTTCTATACCGCCTCTCTGACTACACCGTTTTCAACTCGGCTTACGTTCCTCTGTCCTGAGCAGTTTTGTTTTTCTTGCCCGGATGATAATAGGGATAATACTAACAGGCTCCGACTTGCCTCAGAAAAATAACAGAAGTGCTTTTAATGGACCTTTTTGTTTGGCCTGATTTTTTCTGACAAGTGGTTAACTGAAAGAGTAGCGTAAGCTGCACGTGGGAATAAACTCTGGATTTACGGGAGAAGCGGGTTATTGAACATGTCATCGCTCTGTAAATACGCATCCGTAACTTTTCAGTTATTTTTTTAGCTTCGATATTTGTCCTTATGGATATATACAGAGTGAGTGATTAGAGCGGAAACCCGTACCCAGTGTATTTCCTCGTAGTGTCATGTCGATATCTTCGATTCGAATTAAAGAATATGTTGGAAACATTGGACATTTTGAAATGGTTTAGAATTAAGCAAGTTCTCAAAGTCTCAGGTTTTATGAAAATTCTATAATTTTATATGTCCCAAAAACTCACTTCTGGTTCAACAGTTAAATTACAGTAAAATTCAGTAAACTGTGGTAATAGCTCAGTGGATACTCTCCACTATGCATCAGAACTGAAATACACATGCATGTTTCGTCTTTAGCCTAGACTGGTCAGCAAAGCCTGACTAACTAACTGTAGAGAGCAATTAATCCAGTGAGGCAGTCCAAGTGTTAAGACTTTGACTTCGTAAGTTTCCAATGGGCAGTGCCACCGTGTGCGACGCTTGGAAATTAGTATTGATGTAGTAGTAGCTGCTAAAACGGAAGCACATCAATGATTAAATGTCCTTTACTAGTGAAAAATTCATATTTCCCCTTCCTTACATGTTACCATCGCAAACATAGCCGCTTAATGCATGTGGCTGTAGCTTCCTGCTATTAAGCTATTCCCTTTAAAAATGTACGTATATTAGGCCTCCGGCGAATTTTCGCGCGGGAGTCTCTGGTCTGAAAATTCAGCAGCCCACAAATTTGAATTGCCTCGGGTTACAGCGAACACTCTCGAGCTGCTTTTGGCACACAAGTGCCATTTAGAGCAGTCTGGTGTATGCAGAAAAAATCTTTGTTGAGCTCTCTCAGAGAAAAGATATCGTTGTATGATTTTTTTTTACTTCCTGCAGCATAGGCCACTAAACTGTTGTGTAAAAATTCGGAACCTTTTTACCATTTTCCGTCCCTTTGTCCTTCTGTTACCGATCTACTTCATAATCCAATACGTGAAGTATTGTAATCAAGAAATAATACAAATTCGAGATATTATGTTTTTCTTCATGTTCTGACGCATCAGGAAGTCGTGAGAAGAAATAATTTTTTTTTCGATATGAAGATAGTTCCTCCAGCTATCCGCATAGAACGTGAAATGCTTTTATTTTTTGAAACTTAACAAAATTTTAATAAAAAATACGTTCTGATAACTTTGGACTTTACGTATGGAAAGTTTCTGAGCAGGCAATGTAGTACCGAAGAGCAGGAGGAAGGGAGGTATTGAATTTAATCTTAATTAGCCCTCAGTTGTGAAATATATCATTTGTATATGCTCCTGCTTGCATAGGCTTGGCTGTATTGTAATGCCAAAATAGCCTTGTAGGTATCCAGGAAATATCATATACAGTATCGTTAAACTCAGTGTGTGCCACAAAATCAGCTCAAGTTATTCTTGGAGAAGCTAACTTTCCGGGGGCCAAGCTGCGATGCCAACTCCACTGCAGCTACAGCTAATTTCGAAAAAAAACTTGCGCTAACGACAAGGAATCTGCCATGGCAAAATTACTCGTTTTCGGATTCTACACACGATTTTAACATCGCAAATTGTCGCACCCGTACTCGGTTCTATGACTGAACTGTTTTCACGTTATTTCCGCTTGAATACTCAGTTCGTTACTCCTGAAATAGATAAAAGTTGCGTCACCTATCTGGGAGATGCCAAATCTGGAACTAGGTACATACTCTTGACAGTGAAAAAATCAGTACTCAAAAAAAAGCAGCGATGGAAAGGCATGATCTCAATATTTTTTTTAGAGGCTGAACGAGGAAGTATCCATCCGATACTTGAATGAAGCTTGTGACTTGTGAATTGTCTGTCTGTTAGTCTATCGGTCAGTTTGTCGGTTAATCTATGGTCTGTCTATCGATCGATCTGTCGAGCTATCTGTTGGTTGGGCCATAGCATTTTGGTGCCGCATTTCCGCTATCATGTTGTCAATAATAGCAAGAAAAGTCTCTTATTTTGGAGTCCCAAAGGCTTTACGAACAACGCATATAGTGCTGTAAGTTTTGGCCGTTCCAGGGATAATATTAATAACTGTGTCCTCATTATACAGTATAACATCGAGACGATACATCACATAGTTCCTTTGGCGTATATTCAGAGCACAGGAAGTCACTTATTTACTACAGCCATAAACCTGTCAAATGAATTTTACAACTTTCAAAGTTAGTTCTGCTTATTTACTTTGCAAACATCCGAACGATTTCGTTTTGCTCCCACGGATTGCTACCGAACTTACAAACATAAATTCTCTAGAGGAAGTTAAGAGGTATAAACGTGCTCGTGATAAGGTATGAAATCAAAGAGATTATGTAGTTTCAGGTCATTCGAGAGAACTTTCCAGGCCGGGAATAGTGGAAGTGTTACGACGATGCATCTTGTTCGACCCTACAGACTTCAAGGAATCTTTGTAGATTTGATTTGAAGAACGCGCAGATTATTCTGGAAAACTATACATAGTGCTTACATGTGATCCCCAAGAAAGTGTAATGGCTTGTAAATTCCCGTATGCATAGAAGCTCTTCGTTAGATAAATAAATTTTTGTTTACATATAAAAAAACAGCATCTTAATAGCAAATCCAACTAAAGAGTTACAGAAATAGTTTTCATCATTAAGATTTCTTGCGATGTTCTTGCATTGAAGCAGTTGCTAACACAAGTCTCACAAAATAATACTCGTTGAACAAAATGAGTGATTTCAAGACCGGTTACATGATTATTTTAAATCTATTTACATACTGTTTTTGTTAACGGGCTCTACCTTTTGATAATCAGTCTATTCAAAACAGTAACTATGCAAGCAATACTGCTCTAGTTAATTCAGTTTTATTAAATTTGCAACGTTAACTTTTCGCGTCACTGTGCGTTGAATTAGTGCAGCTTCAGCGAATTGTGCACGTATGTGTACGTGTCCAGGATTTTCAGCGTTTATTCGAACAAGTGTTTAACTGAATTGCTTTGCTAAAATAACGTAATTACACCAACTGGTATTACATGTCTAGCACAAATTCCATTTGAAACGAGGCGAAATTGCACAGTGACGTGGTTATCCATGAACTGGAAAATGGGTCAGGGCTACAATTCTCAATCTTTGGGGCGCGCTAGAGATATGGCTGATTCAAGGGCGCAGAAATATCAAAAAAATGTACCAATTTGTTTACTAGAAAAAATAAATGGAGCTACAATCTGAACATAATGGTAAACTACAAGTTCAGAATGATATAAGATATTTAATTAGTTTGACTTCTGAAACTAACCCTGTGGTTGTCCTACTGGTACATTATATTTTATAGTGACCTATAATTAAAACTACAAATGATGCTTTGGTTGGAAGGATTTTTTAATGTACAAAATATGAAAAATTATTGACATCTTTTACTGCTTCTAGATGAATTGTTTTATTTTCGAAAAAGACGTTAGTATGAGTTTATATCAGAGATTACAACTCCAACTAGAAAACGAAGTAGGCTGTAAGATTTCTGCGCTGACTTAAGAGCATTAACATCAAAATGACAGATCTAGTTTTTCATGGCATACGTCAAGGAAGGGGGTACTGCGATATTGTAAATTTTTGATAACATGCGATGGTTCATGGTGTATGTGTTAAGCCTAATAGACAAAATCGCCCAGTGCCCGATATTTTTGCACACAACGCGTTATGGGTATGGTAGTTAACTTATGATGCGTCCAAATACATTTTACCAAGCAGTGAGTAAGACGAATTAGCCAGAACGCGTTGTGGGTACATTATACTAGCCACGATATAAAATTATTGTTCGCGAGCTGCTGTTTTGCTTTCTAGTTATTTATTTTTTGCTATCAGGCTGAGTACTTAAAATTACAAAGGCCTACAATAAATAACTTTTTTTGGTGCCTTGGATTTTATAGCTAATTTTATCTACATCTGGGACTTTTTTTGTATTAGCTCCGCTTGAGATTTTGATTTGGATTAGGCGTATGTGTTCAGTTCTTGAGAAGAAAATATATCGCAATCAAAGACATTGAGATTTCATATCTTAGCAATTTGGGCAAAAAATAACACCATATTTGAGTTCGACGTATCAAATTCAAACAAAATCAGCTGAAATACCTCTACACTAAAACCATTTTATGCCAGTATTATATAAGACTGAGATATATCCCTCATTTTATGATGACCCCCATGCTCAATGATAACAAGCTCGTGACTGATTTTATAATTATTGGGAACAAATAGCTATTACGAACAATCCATCATACTGTTTGATGAACCTTATTCTGATTGATATCCTAGTCATGCTAATATAAACAACAAACTTTGTTCGCAGCGGGAGGTGGAAACAGATCAAAGCACTACTCTGCTCGCCACCCATGAGATTACTTGCTGATAGTTTGATGCTCTTCGCGATCGGTTTGAGATTCGAGACAGGTCCCGTACAGGGTGGAGTAGGTAGAGAGTTAGGAACTCCTCCAGTAAGACTGCTTCCAACTTTAGAATTATTTAACACTACCTTTTGCAGTATCGTTACGACAAACAATCCTAATGACGAACATATAAAGTCATGAAATAGAGTCAAATTGGTATATCCGAAAGTTCAATGAGTCAGCTTTTAATGCTTGCAATGACAATGCTTACAGCCAACCAACCGTGGGACTGCATTTAAATAGAGACGATTTAGCAGCGCTTACACATCCGTCGTTGGATGGGATGAAGCTCGAAGACCGGGGGAAATACAAATACAGCATTGGAAGAGACAGTCTGTCCGTTCACCTGAAGATGATTGCAGATATCGCATCACCCGAAACGTAGTGAAATCTCAAAATTTATCAAGATAATGGAAGCCCGAAAGACGTTATTGCATATCTATAACATAACAAATGACATTGTATACAAGTTTCAAACAAGCATTTTCATAAACTGGTGATTGAACAAAGTAACTTTTCACTGAAATTATCTGATACTGTTATTTTAAAATCAGTCGTATTACATTATAAGATCGTCAAGATTGCCTATTGATGCACGTGTGGTTTACGTTTAATTAGGTGTGATTGTGTGTATAAGCATTTATCCGCTCTTAGCGCTTTTGGAACGCGATATGCTTTCTGCTTTTGTTGGAGGATGTCCTTAAAAGAGTAGGGATTTACAAAAATCAAATAATCATTGATTATAAACTTATAACTAATACAAGATTGAGATTAGAAAATCCTCAATATGAAGTTCTGAAGTATCTGTATATATTCAATCACTCTTAAAGATAAAAACGACCCTTAATCCTACTCAATCCACCCAGTACCCGAAATTTTCATCTGCGTGATGTTTCCATGCTGAAAAGCGTTAATCAAAGATGCTATAGTATCGTTTTAACGAAACAACTGGAAGGAAATGTAATTAGCATCTTTGCGAGCAGCCCAATTTCTAACTCAATAGAACCCTTCATAACTCCGTTTAATATTCAAAACGCACTCCTAACTCGATTAAGTGGCACAAAGAAAAACACCAACCGTGAAAGAACAGCTACCGTTAATTGTCTAATATTAGTTTGCAGTTATTTGGTTTCTTGGGACAGTATTAAACCCGAGTAAAGCGGCAGCCCTGGGGTGGCTGGGTTTTGTTCCACTTTGCAAACTAATAATTCGGTACTGGAGAAAACGATAGCTGAAAATACTATGAATTTTCTGGAACATCGTCTTAGTTGTTTATGAGAATTTGGCATCTACTATTTGAAAATATAGATGTCCAAGATCATCAATCACATCCTCTAGATGAACTAGTGAGGGTACGAATATCTTGTCATTCGTACCACATTCGATGTCTAGGCTATTTTTACTAATACGAGGGCCGTCCTTTTTCCGCTAAGGTTGTCTAGTGAACCATGCCATTTTTGCGACAAATTTTGTCTGACAGACTATGCAGATTTACACTACATAGTTTGAATCATGGACCATTTATAATCTGGTGTTTAACATCACAGGTGATGGTTGGTGGATATACCGAAAAAAATCAACAACTGTCAGTTTGCTCCTGAGAAGGGATCGGATTCGACAAGTAGCTCGTGAAGGAAGCCAAAACAAAAAACCAAAAAGACGGTGGCTTCTTCTTTGTATTACTATCCATGGTTCCACTATAACATTGGGGGATTCACTGTTGAATCATGATGGTACACTTCCGTTTCTTGCTCCAGGTTGTACAAAATGTTCAAGAAGAAAGATCATCTTGCATCAAGATGAAGGTAACGCTCACACTCACACTGCTGGACCAACAAGTAAGTATGTATTATGCTTTAATTTATCGGGTAAAGAACAAGTTACAGGGTTGCCATTTTATATTTTCCGAAAAAGCGGTTGAGCCATAAAAAAAATGCATTAAACTATGAAACTAGGCCAAAAAATTACAGAAAAAGGTCTCAGGAATAGTTTTGGCAGCTGCAAACATAGATTAACTCTGGAGGAGTATACTTGGAAAAATTTAAATAAATGTGATTTGTTATTAAAATGTATTTCACTTTACTGGATATATTCTGTTATGTATGGCAAAAACTTATTCTCAAACTAGATACAAATACAACGGGTTCATCTTGATTTGGTATTACTGCAACTTGATATCGGTAAAGCTTAATAAAATTATGATTCGTATACTGCACCCGCCTTCCTGCCTGATAAATCATCCTCTCATTAGTAAACAGATTGTATTTCTACAAATCGATGCTCAGTTTTCTTTGGCTCGCTTCCTATCACAGACGCTCATGGATTTTTCTTGTCGAGCGCGACCAGTCTGGCTTTCCCAGAATACTCAATTGACAATGCGTACCGCGTCTTCGTAGCAGTCGCCCATATATATTTCCTTTACCTATCGCAGTTTTTTTTCTTGCTTAAACGTACATCTCTGAGAATCTAAGACCGTTACTCCTTCCACAAGCTGTGCATTGCCTTCGAACGATTCTTGAATGCGAATGGTTGTATCGCAATGTTCGTTTTTACCAGCTCCACTCTTAATGACCCTCGATATGTAAAAAATGGTGTCAAGTAGATTGACTTAGTACTTCTCACGTTGTAATTATAGCTGTCTGTGTTCGGAAATATAATTATCCATTTGACTTTTCCTGTAATTAGTCTGCGTAGGATAAAACACGTATTTAGTGTAGTTAAGATAATGCTGATTAAGAATATCGAATGCTGGTTGTCTAACCTTGAAGAAGAGGAGGTGAAAGATTTAAAATTAGCTGAATTTGATACTTTAAGAAAAACAAGATATCCTGAAATATGCAATTCCATATAAAAGACTCAAAAATAATTAGTTAAGCTCCAACGCAAAATGTTCTACAGGTATGGAGATACAAGACCTTATGCGGTAGTAAATTGGCTTTGTTGAATAACTAATACATCTTTACATCTCGGGTTTCTGTGACTATTCATTGAAATATGCTTAAATGTCCCCTGAATATAGTGTGATACGTTCGACGGATTTCCTAGTATCTCCTCAGCTTCCTACGACTTCGTATACAATATCACACGAATCTTCACAAAAATCTTAAACATAGAATATCGATTGTAGCTAATTCCGATTTCTTCAATTTCAGAACTTGATTTGTAAATTAAAATCTGACCACGCAGACAATTTACGAAGTGATGATTGTTCATACTGCTATTATGCAATAACTGTCACCTTTTGTCGGTGTGTTGGCAACAAGCTATTGACTCTCAAAAGGCGGGGTTAATGTCTCCAATATCAGTTATAATTCTAATTCAAATCGTCATTTAAAGGCCTTGCTTAAAGTTTTATCCACTAAACGTTGTTTGATGTTGGTCTTTGAAAAACCATCAACTCACCTCCAAGTGTCACCTATTGGCAAATCACGAAATCAAAGGTCCTATCACCCCTGGACTACTTTGAAGTGGTTAAAGACAAAACATTCATGTCTTTAGGAGGTCTGATGTATGGTGTTATGACATTCTGTACAAAAGGTGTACTGGAAGTAGCTTGATTCATTCAATAGATCTCCTACTGAAAGCAGAAACCTAAAAATAATGCTACTTCTGAAACTTATACTGTGGTTGTCTCTGGTTCATCTTACGTCTTCTTCTACTGGCCCGTACTCAAAACCACATATCGATTCACGCCCTGATTTTTGTACTTTTCCAATATCAGTTCACTGTTCAATGGCAGCGCAGTTGGCGTCAAAAAAATTTAAAAAAAATGAAATTTTTTGGAGGTCTCCATGCCCCGGACGTGAAGATCTCAAAAAATGTGGTGTCGGAAGCCCACGCACTTGTCATCTTTAAAATTTTAACAAATATATCATGAAAGTAAAAGATACTCCAAAGTAACTGTGGTCTAATGATTATACCTAATATAATTTTTTTTTTTATATTTTAATAAAATGTAGATACACAATATAATATAACTTTGCAACTTCTTAGCATGTAGTTCACCTTTTTTTTTGTTTTAGTTTTAGTGACTTTCACTACAGGTTGCTGCATTTTAGGCTGAATAGGAATCTAAAATTGTATCAAATGTGATATTAAGTATCTTTAAAGCTACAACAAATAAGTTAAAACTGTGATATTGGAACCAAAAGGACTACAGTTTTACCACGCAATAAGCAAATTTTTTAAATACCGACACGTGTTTAGCAGTTCGCAAACTTCAGGTAATGATTTAAACTGGTTGAATTCGTGTCAATTGGTTTGAAGAGTGGTAAATCACTGTAGAGTGTCCACTTGTATCTTTTTATGAGTTTTTGGTCGAATTTTACAGCTGATAATAGCCTTGAAGCAAGGTCGAAGATAATTGTTTTTTTTTCGGAAACTTTTTTGAGTGATATTAGATTTATATGTTTTAAATTTCTGTTCAATTGCAACTCACAGCTATTAACACTTGCAAAATTCTATCCCAATCCTTATTTCTTAACTAATACCTTTCTGTGGGAAGTAGAGTGTGAAGTAGCTAGACGCTACTTTTTTAACCATTATGGCATATAACAAAGCGAATGCTCAATTATTTTGATTTAATGTTGGGTTCTGTTCAGCTACGGGATATTCTCCAAGTCATCGTGTCTGTAGTTTGCTGATAAATTCAATAACATCAAACATTCATCATTGGATGAACTAAATGCTAAATGAAAGATAAAGATAAACTGTAAGTAAACAAAAAGTCCAACCAGTTATAATAATCTTAATCATACTTGCTTATTTCACGTTGTACTAGACTTACAAGTAAAAAGTTACCATCACACACCTGCATCCGGACATCAAAGCTCCCCAGACTATTTAGCATGATCGGTGTCGTCCAGGAGGAGATTAAAATTCCTGGGAGGTGTGGATAATTTGTCGCAATAATTATTTTGTTTGGTAGCTCGACGTCTGGGACAACGTTGAGTCGTTCGACGCCCGATCATTAATATTCATTAGCCGAGACCGACGGGTGCAAAACCGGCAAAGAAAAACGACTACATACTCTCCGGTACTTGCTGCACGGCTACTGGTTAGTCTGTATTTTGATGGAGGGAAGCCACGTGCTCCAGGATGATGTATGCCACATTGAGCTCCTCTCCATGCAGTGCTACTGACATAGTGACAAACCTCCGTCATGCACAAACATGCTAATGTCTAACTTTTTCTGGAAAGGGATAGCAGAGGGATTACATACATTCATGGGATACATACATTATCTATCAAGCTCCATTTATATGACAAAGTGGAAGTAATGGCAATACTACACACACATCACTATTGCGTAGTGGCTTAGATCAGACCAACTCCTCAATACAGCTCACTTATGTGGGGATGCACCACCAAGCAGTGAAGCTGCTGGTTGAACAAGTATCTGCAAATAGAGACCAGTTCATCCAGAAGACTAATACAACTACCCACTACTATCAAGAAAATTATGGTATGGTCTGTCAGCCGGGGAGGTGGTTGGCACCCAGTACTTAAGTCATCTTCCATCAAGCTTCTGGGGAAAACCATCAACAATAACAACGAAGTAGCTTATTTGAAGGTTTGACCAAACTGTTTCGCATATAACACCAAAAGTCATCAGCACAACACACACTACGCGTCCTTGAGAAAACGTACTCATACCTTTGAAGATAACTCGTCCATAAGTCAATGTTTTGGGGAACCTCAGATTCAAGGAATGGGCTTGCTTGTAGTTTGTCCCCAGATAGTAATAGTTTACACCATTTTAAGGTCAATGTGAATGGATTTGTATCCTCTGACAGCGCTTTTGGAGTACCATAGGATTGTTTGGCTGTGTGAGGCGTTACATAATATTAACATGAAACTGGAAGCAGCGTGATTAGAATCAGTCATGTGCTTTTTAATTATTCTTACACGCAAAACGAAAATAATTTCTGTAATTAGTTCAGTAGTAAAAAAATTCCTCTATCTCCTTTTGTCTCAATATATGCAATTGCATCGCAGGTAAATATTAAATATTTAATGTCAGTAAAAACAGAAATGCCACATTTCAGGTATTAGGTATTATTGCACTCTGATTTCGGGTCGGAAAAGCGGCAAACTAAAAGAATCTAGTTAGACTAGCCTATAGGTTTATACCGGTTGGCTAGAGAGTAAAGGAAAAGAACTGTAAGAGAGAGGCCATGGCGCTTGGCCCAGAGCCAAAACTCACTACCACTGACAGCGTTAAGTTTAGTCTCTCCAGCTCGAAAACATAGACATCCCTAGATATTTTGTTCAGGGCTTTGTGTTCTTTTGACTAACTGCCGGTTCACCCTCATTAGACAATGGTAATACATCTGAGATATTCTAGACACATAACACAACATAAAAAATGCAGGTTTGGTATATACTACATTTATTTCCCGCGTATGAGTGGACATGTAATGTGATCATTCTATAATTTGGGATATGCTTTTTGAATGTCTTATCATGTGGTATGAAAATAGTGGCTGTAAATGCACATAGTCAGTTTGTCGATGTCTAGAGTTCTCCTACATTTAACTTCACAATCATAAGGGAAGTAAGGGAAGTATTGTGATAGTGAAATATTTGTATTTTGTGAGAATCCACGCGTCTATTGGAGTGTGAAGTAAAAATAAATATATGTCTGTGATTTTATCAACATCAATTTACTAGGGAGTTCATAAAATCCCCGCTATCTTCATTACACCTGAAAATTATATTTTCGAACAGAATACGGTATCCTTAAAGGGTGGGGGAAACATAGTAAAAAACATCTTTTCTACATTTTTGTTGTTGTATTTATCACTGTGGTGAAGCATTCCTGTATTTAGATTTAATATAAAATTATATTTTTGAACCTACGTAACAGTTTTCTCTATAGTTGATGCAGCAGCTGCAATTACAAAATGTGGGTATGGTTAGACCAGCAGAGATTGGTAGTATCTTAGACTGGACATTTTATGTTACCGGACAATTGTAGAGGAATTGTGAAAGCCCCTTGTGTAACTTAGTATTATCCCAGTTTTGATTCAGTGGATTCAAATACTGTGGACGGAAGGCTGTGAAAGGACTTCCAATTTCTCTTAGCATTACTAAGACTATGGTCTATGAACTTTTGACTCCGGTAATCCATCGTACTTGTGAGACCTAGATGATTGCTTACACATTTACCCTCAAAACACATAAGTGATTTACTTTATTCCAATAATTGCGGACTTTTCACATTCCACTCATAAACGTTACAAATTATATATGTCATTCGAATGCTTCAAACGATTGAAAAAGGATATTTTTTACAATTTGTACATATGAAAAATTTTGGGGGTAATTACTCCCATCACCCCTCCTTGCGGTCGCGCCTCTTTGGATGTGTGTGTCTGACGACAGGAGCGCATCCGGAAAACCTGTGCACGATTTCGGCAGCCGGACTGACCAAGAATAATAACAAGGTGCAGTCGGAAAAAATTTATATTGCAAGACAGTTCCAGGACGTCTTCTTTTTTCCTGGCTCTTTCTAGTGCTTCCCTGCCATGCCGTTTCGGGTCGTTAAGGCGAAGGAAAATGCCGGAAAATAGGTGAGGGAGAGGGGGAAGGGAGGGGTCGCTCTGCAGCTGCAGGGACTGCGGATACTCCATCAGCAAATAGTTCGATTTGCTGCGGTCACTGGGTCTACAGGAGTGGAGTGACTTACTTTGGCTGCTTGGTGGAATAATTGGCTTTATATTGGACAGGTTGGAGTTATAGTGGTGAAAGATATTAACGCGGATTAAGCTCGTATTTAGAAGTACAGGTTGAAGCATTAATCTGCATTTTGTGAAACATCCCTCGACACCTTAAAATGAATCCCAGTTTTGGAATCAAGTTTTCATAATTATCAGCCCTCCTGTTAACAAGTATGCTTTGAAAAAATAATGATTTTTGAAGAAGTTTCAAATTCGAGATATTGTCAGCAGACTGACTCTCTCACGTGCAGTGGCAGAATTTGATCGGAGTTTAGAACTTAACAATTTTTGGAATGGTTGATGTGATTCAAGGATTTTCAAGAAATATCAATATTTCCCAAATTTCATTGAAAAAGAACAACAGTTGGTAAGTCCGATCCTAATATTCATTTATAAATTAGAACCATTGGCTGGAAGGTACCGAGCCAACCGACTTGGCTACTTTTCAAGTCAGATCGATGATGATTATTAGTTGAGTTGATTCGAAACGTTTGCCGTTACATGACATATGCTCATAAAAATACGTGTTCCTAGCTTATTTGCCGAATATAATTTGAAAATTCTTAAGTAAGTACATATTCAACCGATATCTACAGAATATGGCAAATAGCCGGTATGAAAGAACATCTTTCAAAAACGGATAACATATGGGTTTCAGCGTGCTTTGAAGAAACAGCTGTATTGGAGCTTCCCCATTATTCCGCTTTGGATAACTCTGTGCTTCCGATCATCTCTAGTATGATGTTTTTGGGAGCCATAACCATAACCACCACCTTCTGGATATACATCATCTCCACACCATTTCCACACCCATAGATCAGGATCTCTACCAGGAATTAAGCTTTGAGATGCTGCCTTCAGTATGAAAATATTAATTACCAAGTCTTTTAAATACATTTTTGATTGAATATACTTATCTCTGTTGCACATTCTTCCCATTCATGACCAACAGCTATAACTGACCCCCTTTTTCTCATGTAGTGCCATTGATGACTAACCTAAGCTACATAACATACTTTGTGAACATAGAAATAAAAAAATAACTCCATTCAGTTTTGTCATTTCGGTTTATTTTTGTGTCGTTTTTAACTGGTGTATAATGCAAATTCCATAATCAGTGTAACCGCAGCAATGATTATGCTGTAATACTTGTAATATGTTGGATTGGGTCGATTCGCTGTTATCGCTACAGTTGCTGTTATAGTTTGTGAATGTGTTTGCTCAACGGATAAAGTCAAGTGCATAGCTTCGTTTACACTGGGTTATACATAATATCGGGTATACGAACGAGCTCGCGTCGCATTTATGGACTTTGTTGCAGTTAATGGATACCTCGGCCTGCAAGCTATTTTCGAAAAGCTCTAAAATTTATTTGAAAAACTATATTGCTATACTATACGTAGTTATAGACATATAGTCTATATTCTATTCCTGATACGGTGAATATGCGACACTTATGATTCAAAACCTCAGAGTAGGTCACATGAAGCCAAGAGCAATGAGCAGCTTTATGAACATGTAGGTTATAAAAGCTCTTGTGAAACCCTTCAGTCAATAAAATTGCAACAGGTATCGCCTTAATCTTTTAAGTATCGAAACGAAACGAGTCACAAGAACTGCCATTGCATTCTTAAAACCATGTGTGTACTTTGCACAGTTTTATCTTAATTTTCTGTACATTTTGGGTACCACTAGTAGCTTGTCATCAGTTTTATAATAGTTGTAAATGAAAAAAATTAGTTAACTTTATACTTCCTTAGCAATCTGTATCGCTTTAAGCATTACTGTTAATATTATTACTATTTCGTATGTATGTTTCTATTTCCCGAGCTATTATATTAGCTTAGAGCTTAGCTTAGTTTGATTCAATGAGACATACATTTTTTAAACATGTTAAGCTCAACTTTGCTGCATTTCTCTAGTCTCTAGTTATTGAAAGCCATAATAAAAGATAAAGCTACTTCCCTTCTTAACCCCGTTTTCATAATTCAATATTACTTAGGTAGGTATGTTTAAAAAATGTAATGATTTGAACCTGTACCTTTTTACGTTGCAAAATCAGCTAAAAAGGAACAAGAGGCAGACACTGATGAAACGTTGTCCTAAAAACGCATGCAAAAATACCAGAAAACCGAGGGACCGGCTGGCCACATCATAAAACTAGTATCGATCGACCAAAACTTAATAAACGTAATTAAATTAAAACCTATGCAATATTTCACCTTCAGATTTAATTAAATCCGCATCCTTTGCCCTTGCTGCAGCATTGCGACCGCTGCGATGGAAAGGAAAAAATGGATGATATAGCAGGCGCGTATACAATGAAAGGTTAACAGGGTTACTAATTTCATTCTGCTGTAACTTTTCCCCCCACAAGAAGTCGTTTTTCAGTCAAGATCATAATGCCATCGTTCATGAGTTTTTAGGGTAGTTTTCGCACTTTGTTAATTACAGAGTTGCGTAAAATCGTGTGTTATGTCAATTGCTCTACAGGTGATTTTATTCAGTTGTGCACAACTGTAACTGTGAAGAAACGTTTTAGTAAAATCAACTGATGAATTAGAAATATTAAATACTGGTATATTGGATTGCATTTTACAGGAAAACATTGCCGGAACTATTTTTGGCAAAAATTTGTTTGATACATCTGGTTAATTGAATCTATGAAGAACACACGACACAGCAGAGTAAGTTGCATAAAATGAGTGGTCATGCATTAAGACTCATTTATCTGGCAGTAGAGTTTAACTGAAGCAGGTAAGTACCAAGCTTGCATATTTGTTAGCAACTATTGAACTGATCGATGGCGTGAACAAATCATTTTCTATGCTAAAAAATCCTGGCTCAAGTAAAAGCGTGGATTCCTGACAAACATTTATAAATGGCGAAAACATCCTTCTTTGTGTTCTTATCTATTCTTTATTTAAATTTCACGTTCTGAACAGAAATTTCTAAAATCAAATATTTATCATGGATCTATATTGTACCTGGTCAGATTTCCGATTTATATTGAGCTTTATCTTCCTTTCTATACACGTAGTGTGAACACGGCAAGAGAACGTAACAAAGAAAAGAGGAAACTTTGACATATTGCGAGCAGCTGGAACTGAGTGGCCCGGCAAATGCTGCAAAGAGTACAAAGACATTCTATTAGCACCTTTTTCTATAAATCGCTGCTCTCGTAAGATAACCTTCCCGGATGCGCTGTTTATCTTCTCGCTCAGACAATGATAGCGAAGCGTTGCAGCCTTAGCACAGTTGATATCTTCTTTTACTTGCAGAAGGTAGTCCAGCTTAGATACTATTACTATACGATTGAAATCTACATATATTCAAAACTATAATATTCTTTAATTTTCCTTGTAAGAGGAATAGTTCTTTGGACCCTGCAGTTACCCTAAGTCTGAATAAATACCCCTGTCTTAATTCCCTTAAGATATTTCATGGATTTATATAATCAATTCCTTAAGATTCTCCATTACTTGGGATATTTTTGAGAGTAAATTAACGTAAGTATACCCCAAGCCATATTGAAGGGTTTCTATTAAAATTTCGTTTGAAGGATCTTGGTTTTGTACTTATTTATTTTATATTTTTTGCTGACCACATAAGATTGACTTTTTCCAGTTTTAGGATATACATGGGGCACTCAGTAAATTCTCATTTGATTACATCGGAAGATACTCTTTCCTGAGCGAATTGCTGCCAGGCAAGTACCGAGTTAATCTACTTGACTCCATTTTTTATTTGTTGCCAGTTATATTTAAGTGCACTGGTTTCCTATAAGCAATTTCCTTTGGAAAATTAACCCTCGATTTCCTCCTTTCGACTTCTCTCGCCGAAGCAGGCACAAGCGAAAAAAATTGAATCGTTTATAATTCAAACGCCAGCCAAGTCCCGAAAACCTCATCGCGTTCGCGTTTTCCGGGGCGGGAGACTCTCTCCACCAGAATTTTCCGCTTTTCACAAAAGAGTTGTCGTGCGGAGAATGCGGCGCAGCGAGCGAAATAAAAATATATAAGCTGTCACATTGCGACGATGCCGTATTTGTTGTGAAAGGAATTAATTTATGAACGAAACAGCCGGCATGCGGGCTGTCGCGAACGCGCACACATGCCACATGCCGACGGATGAAAAGTTTTTCAGAATAATTTAATCTAACCCACAGGACAAGTTGCTGCTAAAATTTCCTGCTGAATGCTCTGAATTCCAATCACTAACATCATATACGTGTATCTACGTAGACTGAAGGAACACGCAAATAGGAAATGCGGAGGGTTATTTGTTTAATAGCTTTTTATATTTTCTTTTTGAAGTAACAAAATAGAACCAAAAACAAAAAGTGCATTGAATTTTTGTATAAGCACTTTAAAAATGGCACCCAGTAGGGTGTCACAAACTGTCAGTTCACCTGAAGACGATTGAAGATAGCACATCAATCGAAACGTCATGATACTCAAAATTTTATAGACAATGGAAGTCCGAAAGCAAACTTTTGATATGTGAATTACTAAAGTGATATAGTCCAATGAGGTTACAACATTTCACTAGACCAAGTATTTTACCTTTTAGCGACAGAAACTATTAAATAATGATGATTTTGTTCATTTTAGAATATACATACTCAGAGTTCAGCATTACGGATACTCTTTCACATACCTTAACATAGATTGCTGATGCTTAGGTGCTATAGCTGAAAACTAAGTGAAAATAATAATTACACTAATGCCAATAGTATAAAAACCACTTGAAGTATAAACCAAACACTTCAATTGGCATATGAGTAATGGCATTAATGAAAACAGATGTTCTTTGCAATTACATGGGACAGCAAAGTTATCTTATGAGATATGAGAATGCTTCATTGAAAAAATTCTTCACCTTCATTTTATGTCAACCTCTGGCACTCAGCGCTTGAGCCGTCACAGGGCACCAGCCAAATTCAAAGTTAATTCTTGCTCCTATGTATGCAGCATATGCATCATACGAAATTGCCAAGCAAACATCAACAAGTGAAACATCATTTTCTCACCATCACAATCATATCACCCGCGTAATAACAGAGATATTTGTACAATCAAAGTTGCGTATGGAACTATGAGAATGCCGGATTTAATTTCATTTTGCAAATGAAATAATTTTGTATTTTACACACAGTCTTACAAAATATACTCTCTTTCTCACAGTGAAGCATCTCGATTCATATTTAAATCATCTTCGGACCATCAGATTTCACTGTTTATAAAGGCTACCCAGGTTACTTGTCAACTAGCATCTAGATACGAAAATGGAGCTGTCAAATCTAGCATGCCATTTTTCCTGTCTATTTTTCATTTTGTCTGCCTTAGGGAAATATTTTTTTTGGAAACAGCATTTACACTGTAAGAAAGAGAATTTTACTTGTAAAAATTGGTCTTAAATTACCCACAATTTTTTGATCTGCATGATGGAAGAGCTTCAACAAGTAAGAGCGTCTATAGTCTACATGATTCATTCCATTTGTCCGTCCAAAGCATTTCAGTTGTCAGGAGTCATGAATTTAATGGTGTCCTCCTCACAGACTAGCATTATGATGTATTCTTGTGAGATAGGAAGCATCTTGTGATACTCAACAAACTGACTTTTGGTGCGATAGATGGCGCACATACTTTCTGGCATCTGTCTATCATCGTCGCTGCGTCAGATTCCTCTATTTTAAATACTGCGTAACTAAATTATATACCAAAAAGTAATAAACAGACTCGCCCTCAAACTGTATGGAAAAAATGCCTGTCATGGCTGTGACCAGTGGCATGGGGACAATCATAAAAATGATACAACGCACCACAATCTCTAAATCTTTGAAATGTCAGATAATTTGGGCATGTGACCATATTAAATTCCAATAACCAGCGGAATTTAATCGATAAATCTCTGTGTACACATACACCCAGTGGTGGAGCGATCATCATCGCAATAGATATTGCGCCTATTACGTATTTTGGACGTACGTGTAAATAGAATAGCCCAATTTAGTTTTGTTAGCATGAGATTGGTGTGTAAAGACTGATTGAATTGATTGGTTTTAATGTTACAACTGTGGATAATTGTCACCTGTATCAACATCTTGATATAAAACAGCAAATCTTTTAGTAGAGCTGAAGTCATGCTTCTTTTTGTTAGAGTCTTACTGCAAGTATGTAGCTATATGTGAGATAATTCTATATGCAAGAATTCTTATCCATAGTTCAGGTCATTTGTTTAATAAGTTGGCTTGCTATCGTATTTCTCAACTGGAACGTAAGTGAAAGGAACGCCTCATCGCACTTAAATTCACAGGATGATTGAATATGTTTCTTAGACCCATCGGAATTTTCTGCCCGAAGTGGGTGACTTTCCAAGATTCAGGCATACCCGCCAAACCATGCCGTTATCCGCTATGTATTCCACCATGGCAGATTTAAACGCATTCCTTTATGATTGCAAGCGTTTTCTAATATGGCTATGGTACAATATGTGTCTTTTCGCATTATTGAATTACATATCTGTACATCAACTCGGAAAAATCACTATAAAAATATACCTCATACAGCTCATTTGCATTTTCTCATAAAACTGGGGAATTTACTGCCAATCCCAGTCGACTATGATCGTCGTTACATTCATGTACATGGTTTTGAGTATCTTCACCGTTATAATAATAATAATATACCCAATAATCCTTGTCCGTTAGTCTTGCTGTCAGTATAGTCAGTCTTTAAAAGGGGGACCCAATTACTTGTCCCGTATCGCATAGACGGATATTCGTATCACCTTTGTCATTCAGTGAACATCTCTTCTGACTTATTGGCCTCTGCTCTATAAACACAACACATTTTCATCACTAGTCAAACCACTTTTTCAAAAAATACGACAGGTGTTGCACTCACTATGTTATCATCTTCAGTGTATGATTAAAACTGCATGTTGACCTTTCACCTCCATAATCCAGCCAGCTGCGATAATTACATAATCAGGAAGAAGCGCTGTTGAACAGAATCATCACTGCATTCATGTTTACGGACCACTAATGTTTGAAATTGAGGGAGGGTAGCATGGTTGCATTTCAAAGGACTATTATAATGACTTCAACAAAACCCTGCAATTATTTTACAAAATGTGCTAATTGTCTCCAACTTAATTGCAATTACCCGTCCTTCTGCTTGGAGAAAATTACATTTATAAAAATCTTTTACAACAGTTTTCACTTGGGTGAATCTATTCACAAAGGATATGGACACGGCAATTTGATTTTCTTCGAAAAGTAACTATTCTAGGCTTACTGAGCGAAACTACTCCAGAAAGTTGAGAATGGAGATTTGGAGCACTTCAATCCAATCTCATAGATGAAGTACACATCGATTATATCGATAATGCATATAGTCAAGTAAATCACCGTTTTATACTACATATACTACAAAAAAAAGTCCTACATAAAAATATAAAAGGTTGAATTCAGTATTTAAAAGACAATAATGACCACATGAAACCAAACAAAACTATAGTCGACTGGTATACGCAATATGCATCATTGAAAAGTTCTAGTAGTATTCATATAACAACTGTATGACAGATAACTCAATTTTTCGCCAGAAACCGTCCATCACTATAAACGTATTTATACATTTTTCTCAAGCGTTTGCTAGCAACCTGAGACAACATGTGCTTTTGATAACTTCACTAACCTAAATATTTAGATATCTAAGATATGCAACTTATGATGGTTGATTGAGGCTGAGATCCCTGGAATCCCAAAATACTGCAGTAATCAGATCTAGAAGTTTTCTTATAATACCAAGCCTCCATCTATTGATAATTTCAGCTACGAATATTTGCATTTTTTGTTATATCAGTAAATAGATTCAAATTACCGATTGAGTCAGAATTCCAAGTCGATGGTGAAAACAGAATATGGCTAAGGCACCGTAATTAGCTACCTATAATTAATAACTGCCATACAGCATTTTTGAAGTAATTAGAGCATCACTAACTTATAGAGTGTCGTCGTAACCATGAAGCCGTAGCTTTATTATAAAATATTAGGATGAAAATATAAATGGATGAATCACACACATCCTTCTAAAGGCTTGAGATCTATACAGTAATGCGTTACATTTCTAATTTTAATTAATTCAAACAAAATATAGCCTGGAACGGTACATAAAATATCACCATCGAAACAATGATGTCTCATATATGGGATACTCCGTTGTTTTCCGTTTGGGATGTCGTATTCGATTTGCAAAAGCTTTCGTAGATGTCTAGGATCTGTTGGAAGCAATAAGGATGACGCTTATACATTTTGGCACAGCATTTCATTGTGGCCAGGCGTCTTTGTTGGATGACAAATCTGATACTGACTAAAATCAAAATGTTCAACTTGTTACATTTGTACTGCCTATATAATCAAAGGATAAGCAGCCAGATGCAACAGTTATTCGGTGTTATGAAGTGACTCACTGAAAATATGGAAACAATTTTCAGGCGCCTCAATAAAAAAAAATACTTTATCTCACAGGGCTTGATCCATCAATGCTGTACCAGTAGATTTAATTTTCTTTGGAATAATCCATGCTCTATGGCATAACCCAAATTATGGGAATGAAAGGAATTGAATAATATGATACGTACTCTGCGATAACTGAGTTAACAGCTGTTTGGTGTTCAAACCGTTACTTTGCACCTATGTACAAAATGAAGACCAACCTGATGTGCAACCTGTTGTTTTCACAAAATATATTCGCTGTTTTAGTTTTTCAATGTGAGAAGAGTTAAAGAAGAAACTTGTGTGAAGTGACTTTGAGTGGATAAAAATTAGTTTTGGCATGCTGTGTTCGAACTACATTCTTGAAACATGCATCGCTACCCTGAATCTGGACTCACCAGCCACGGTGAAGATTAGAGGAGATGTCTCCCCTCGTCCTTCAGAGTTGCCGGAAGAGTACAGCTACTAACCAACAAACAGAAATCAACTTTCAAAAATTTACAGTCACACACTTATAGTTCTAAAGTTTCAATGTCATCTGAATGAAATGACGTACACTGAATGAGTCTCGGCACCGGACAGAGCATAGAGTCAGTATTGTACCGACGAGTTGAGCGACCGCATGCCTGAATAATTTATGGGATATACAAGTGAGTAGCGGGAGTTGTATAGAGAGAGAGTTGAAACTCAAGTTCCGTTGGAGTTTCAGAGCACACTGCCGGTCGGTCGGTTGAAGAGGAAATTTGTTGAGGCCGGCATAGCCGGCGTGCACACAGAATCAATGCGCGGATTTTGCTCCTGCGCCTGCTGAGTGCAGGACCGGGCCACGATAAACTGCAGTGGATGAGAATTATTTGATGATTGATATACTATGGAAGTGTTGAAGATTATAGATGCTCTTACTTGGTGAAAAGGGTTTTATTTGTAAAACTGTATGTTAATTACACAATCTTTTTATCTATTATGAAAGTGCTCTGCTCTGCTATAGACTTGCATACTTTCCCTATAACCAACACCCTTCTTTTAAGATGTGATTTTGAGTCACAGGAAGTGTTTCCGAAGAACAAGGAATGTCGCTGTAAATAAACTAATCTTTATTAAATTATTATTAATATGTCAACGCTATTAAACGGGTGTCCAATACAGATTACAGAGGTATAGCTTTGAATTCGTAAAGCTGCCAATGTACAGCGCCACTTAGCACAACACTTAACTTGAATGTTACTATTACACCCTTACCTGGGTTAGATATATAGAACCTAGTTATTATCTACCATCAAACCGATGGGCTATACTAATTCTAGGTTCGAGACGAAACATTACTGACTATTGCAGGTCACAAATATAGTGGAGAGCATATATTTAACATCAGTCATCAAATTCAGAAGGAAATATTTTCGTGATATCCTCAGATATCCAGTTAGAGCTCAATATTTTTCCTTGTAACCATTTCTGCGAATTGTTAAGCTTGAATTGTAGAAATTCTGATACTTAATCAGTTTCTCTTCTTATACACAGTGTGCTTAGTATCATTAACCTTTCCCAGAAGAGCAGAAACGGTGTGTACTTTTAAAACAAACTTCTCAACATCTCCAAAGTTATTTTTGACATATCCCTAACTTCCTTCTAATTTCATATTTCGCTCGAAACTAAGAAGGTGGGGATTTCAATTTATATGCAAACTGGAAAAGTTGTGCTAGGGTTGTGAAGCATACAGGGTCGTTCCGTTTTAGTATTCATCTATACTTGTGAGGATGTAGTTGATGTTACACTTTTTATACGCCTGTAAACGTAAGGTTAGTAATTTTGGCATTGCTGTTATAATAATTAATGTAGATTTGACAGAGAGATATGTTATAAATTTCATCTGTAAATGTGAAAAGCTGATAATGTGAAGATTTTAAACATCTATCGGCCAGCTGTCAATCCCGGACAACAATGGCTCATACTCTTATACAAGATAAAGTAGAGTAATTTTATTTTCAATTTTAATGGTGGCTTTGCTACATGCTGTGCAAATTGATTATTTACACTAACAACGATAATAATGTTAAAGACTTGATGTGATGTGCCCCATAACTCGATCGACAAGGTTATGCTGTAGTTTATATGGATGGCCTGAAGCTTTATGCTTCCGGACAACCTCATTCACAATGGTAGTTAAACATTGTGCAGGAATCCATTAATGTTTTGGTATAGAGTTCAAATCAAGAAAAACCGATACAGTGGGTGAAGATAAGAGTCCCTACAGTGCCATATTAAGGAGGCGAATACTATCTCCACCAAATTCTGAACTGGAGATTAGGACTGTCAGTTAAAAACATAATTGGTGCATTCAATATTTTAGGGTCCCTTTTTCTTTATATACCTTTAGTGCCATGAATTGTGCACGAGGTGCGACAATAATTATAAGTCACATGATGCTATGGACATGGACAGGCCAGTCGATATTTATTCCGGACCCTAGGGGTGGTCTAGGAAACAGGCGAACTGAAAACTTTATGACCAATAAAGCCACTTAAAACCTGGAGAGTAAAATAGAAAATGACATTTGACGGAGTATCCCGCAAAAGCTCGAGCCCAGAGGATTTCCTCCCACCCACTCCTCTTGTCTGGTTGGCCATGGTTAGAGATTCGCATCCTAAGTAATCAATCCTTCCAAGACACCTGGAGGGTCTGCATAGGAAAGTGATACTGGGTACAGTTGTGACGCTATAAGAAGCACATATCCCCTCACTTGCTTGGTGCATTAGCTCGAGAATGTGAGTAGTGGAGTTTTACTTGTTAGGACAGCAAGCAGAACAGCCTGAAAACTCAGCATGACACTTAACATCAAGCGGGAAGATGATCAGTCTACTGTTGGAGTCACTTTTCTTCTAAGCGTTGATAAAGACAAGCCCATGCATAGAATATTCTAAGCATGGCTTGTTTGAGCAGTTGACCAGAGTCCAGGTCAGTAATGCGCTAGATGATTGAGTATATATAACGAACTAGCAACAGTAGGTCCCAGCAAGTCTAGGGAACTGTGGTTGCTGAGCAGAAAAGGGGATTCGCTCCAACTGTTGGTAGGGATCCTCACAGGCCACTGCAGATTGAATCAGAAGTTCTAGATGGAGGACGAGACCTCGGCCCACCTTCTAGGATGCGATATACCGCGGTCTTAGAGTGCTGAGGTGTTCGGCACAACGGAGTTTAACAAATGACCGAGTAGATTATACATGCACCTATTTGGTTAAATTAATGCATTATCCTAATTGAATTTCCTCAAAGTCACATTAAGTTCCACAAGTAGAAAAATTGTATGGCTGTAACGTTTTTCACTTTATTCCAAAATATTTATTAGGCTGAACACCACTATAACATATGGTCTATGAAGGTTTGAATCTATTCTACGCTCACATGGTGAAATAATTTATTTAATCTCATGGGATTATAAGCCAACAACAAAAATGAACGAAGTACGAATTAGCAATGTTATACTTTTTTCTGCAAGCTAATTGAAACTGCATGCGATTGACTGAATAGCTTTACTAGAAAGTAAGTTAAACTGGATCTAAACAAAAGTATTGAAATTTCGGGAATCTTGCTTATGCTTATTATATTATTAAGTTTGGAGCATACACAGGGCAGGTTGAGGTTGTTACATTAATGGAATGTACAGATTTTGTGAAGAATATATAAACATTCCGTCTGTCAACGCTCCTGGATAAAGTGCTAACCACTAAAGCTCCATATTATCAGCATAATAAATTCGTTACCTAAACCAGCTGAACAGCATAAATAAAAATGTGTATGTATATATATATATATATATATATATATATATATATATATATATATATATATACACTTACTTTTTTTCTTAAACAAGCTAATACAATGTCTATATTGCTCCTCGTTTTCACCAACATTTTTATATATGTGATTCCCAAGGAAAAATTTTCAACGTATAGACGAATAACCCTATAGAGAACTTAACGCAACTTTGTCTCGTTTTCGTCACCCTGCCGCTACTCCGCCATCTGTCGAAATCAAGCCGGTTCGTTTACCTGCTGTGTACTTTTTAATTATTCAAATGAACGCTTTATTCTTGTGAATTAAACATGTTACAGGAGCGTAGGAGGCGGATTTAGTTTCAGCATTTTCCCGCCGCCATGCCCTGGTGTATTTCCGCTTGAGCATTTAAGGTTTAGGATAGCATAAAAAGAGCTCGCAAGAAAGCAGAATTACCATTAAAGTATAACATGCAACGGATTTTACTTGGTGAAACACTTCCGTCATGCAGATAAAAAGATTGTGTAATTAACACACAATTTCACAAATAAAACTCTTTTTCTTTCAGTGACGCGCTTCGATTGATATTTAAATCATCGTCGAACTGTCAGATTTGACTGCTAACAAGGCTACCTAGATTACTTGCCAACTAGCTAACTAGAAAATCCCCAGTGTTTATCATGGATACAACACTAGGGAAATATTTTTTTGGGACTACATTCACACTGGTGTTAAGACAAACCCCTACAAAACCTTAACCATGGCTGTCGAAATTAAAGATATTCTATGTGGTAAACTGTTTCATTTCGTAAGATATTTTATTTCTTTAGCTACAGATAAAAATTGAGTTTAGATGGTCAGTCGGATCATTTACTACAATGAAGTCAATGTTTCGCAGGATTTTTGAATCTCTAATCCTTCCATGAAGCTTGAATCCTGTATTTTGTCACAAGTATGAAGTAAACTAATTCTGTTTTCATTGCCAACTGCATGAGCAGTATCCAGTAAGTGTTTGGCAAAATTTGATCTTGCTGGATGGTGGTATGTACCATCTCACCACAATCATCCGCTAGGGATTTGTTCTCTAACGCTGTTCTTGTTGTACCCAAGGGATTATTGGAATTAACATCTAGTCCAATCTATATCTTCGCAGACAAGATGGAGATGAAGATGGAGAGACACTCGAGCCATCCACAATCAATCAAAATCAACACTAACATGATCTATACGATCACGCTACAGGACTGTCAGGTCGGCATACCAGAAACTGGGAGCCCTGTTCTGCTCAGAAAATATCATTACGTCCAGTGGACTTATCTAACCTAATAATGAACCTCCACAGCCTAGAACCTCGAAGGAAAGTAGTTGATCTGATCCTACAGATTCTGACATGTTAAATCTTAATCGACTTCTTCCATATAGTAACACCAAAATCATCAATACCAAGAACATAAGCGGGGCCCAAGATGCGCATCCTCACCAGGCCAAACTTCCTCAGCGTTGAGGAATGGACTACCTGGGAATTTGTTCTGTACAACTACAGTTTATAGCTCTCTGAAGTCAATGTATAATGGGCATTCAACCTATCACAGACCTTCTAAAGGATTATAAAATATGTCCCTCCGTGATAAGTTATGTATAAAAAAATCTGCAATTAGAAATAAGAAACTATCCCTGATTGCTCACTCGTATGTCCTGCCATTGCGAGGGGACAGACTTTGCTGCATTGTGCAACCCCAATTTCACACCCTGTCGAGCACGCCGCGCTGCCGTTGCAATTCATATCGATGCCCCTTCTCCTCTCTCCCCCTTGTAGCCCACCAGCCCCCCATCAGCTCGACCGCGCAGCTAAAATTCATTACATGCCGCCGTCCCTTTGCCTACTCGAGCGTTCGTTTGCACAAAAAATACGTTCTACCACCAACAGTCACACTTGCTCTTTTTACCCGGTTCCATGTCTAAATTTACCCCTCTTTCGCCTATCTCTAAATTTACTCTTCCATTTGTCGCGTAAAAGCTCTAACAGATTGGACTTACCATGGAATGCATCAGATCTATTTTAACCTAGTATAAATAGTTCAATCAATACTAATATCATCCTAATCTCAATACTTGATTTTAAATTTCTTGTGATTTGATAAAGGCTCGCGAGGCAGCAGAAAAGTTGATAGAATTATTTAAAATTTATTCATCAACTTCGTGAGTTTCTAATTAGCAGCCAGTTCAATATGAACTAGTAAAAATATATTTTCAGGAATAACGATTTTGTCTGAAAAGCAGCTCACTGAATTCTGTAATATAACGATGAAACATAATGTATACAAAAAACGTGCTTACTCCTAATTAAACATGTCACTGCTATTAAATATCAGCAAATCTGCTAGAACTATTTGACCCCGTAAAGATAACAATGTGGAGCAACACATGTTACAAAAGACACTTTTATATAATACATTCATATTATAGATGAAATAATTGATTAATCATTAATCATCTATGATATATTGTCTTATGCACTTCTTCAACATTATTTTATACTTTTTCCATATACTCCGATCTATTTCCCACATTTTAGCATTTAGGACATAACGTACGTATATTTAAAGCTTGAGTGAACCATTATCGCACTATATTGTAGTCGATTTCGTACAAGTATTGTAACGTTCATTAAACACTAAATTATTTCAACTACTAGCACATCTTACACGCTAATTTATGTTCACGATTTCTAGTTCTTGACTGTTTGACTTCTGAAGATTGACTAACTGACGCCTGTCAACATACTGTGTGCAAATAGTAGGGCAGACATATCAGACAAAAAAATAACATTATTCTGTCTCAGAATATACCACTCTAGATTTCAAATTTCAATTTGTTTTAAATATGTCCTTGGACAGTTTAGACAATCTATTCAAACAACAGCAACTCAGTTAGTTATAAATCTTACCGTATAAGACGTGCACAGCTTTTCCGACGCTTCTCTCCGAAGCTACAATCACATCAATAAAGCATAACCCTTCACTGCAATTGTACCTGTGCAGCTACGTCTTCGATTCCAATAGACAGTCATTGTTTATTTCGTAGCGTTCTCCGTTCATTGATGTATGATGTTGCCATCATCGAAAGTTTATACGTTGCTATAATTCAACGAAGGCGTCAGGCATTCGATCACCTTTAAATCACGGACTGTGTTTGATTTAAGTAGGCTATTCTCTGCTTAGAGTAACAACTTAACATAGAGAAGTTTATTTTAGTCGAGTAAATTTGAAAGACTGTAGTGTTTTATTCAAGTGTAGTTTTATCGTTTCTCGTGATTTGTGTCCAGAAAATTTCATTTTTTGTAGGAAACTCGAAAAGACAAGTCGCTGCAGGCTATAATGTTTATATATGAAAGTCCTGTCAGTAATTTTTTACTTCTAAGAGATTTTTCAATGAAGATGATAAATTTTCTGACAGCAATGATTCGATTTTTATATCTACAGTTTAGTAGATATGATTTCTTCGCTAGCTTTATTATTAGAACACTTTTTTGAGGAGACACAGAATGGATAAAATGTGTCTATAACTAATACTGGTGAACCGACTCACATAGGCAGCAGCAACATGTCATCCAGATGAACGAAAACGTTGACTTGCTTCAGGACTTCTCAGGAATTGGAGATTCTGTTCTGCTGCAGTAAATCATATAACAACCCCTACTCTAAAGGACTCGGGTCACACCATCCCTATAATGGTCTAGTGGACGCTCTTGTTATTAGAAAGGATATTTACTATCGGAAGAATCGAAGAAAAGTGGCTCATCTCCATCTGTCTCATCGTCAACAGGTCAAACTTCCATCATTCCGAACAAGCATCCTCAAAAAGCCATTCCTTTGCTGAACATCAGCATTGTCAACTGCCTAGGAGTTGATTCCCCAATATTCACAGTTTGACGCAAAGCTATATTAATGTGAATAGACATTTATCCTCCCACAGCACATTTAGAGGTTGTCTATAAGAAAAGTAAACACCGCATTCGCTTGTGGTATTACAGCGGCACCCATTCATAACACTACCATATATAAAAGGTAAGAGTCCCCACCTCCTTTACATAACAATGGCGCCTCCCGCGATTCGAACTCATATCCAGGTCATAATCACCGCCTATTATACGCTCACCCATTGACACCGACAAGGAGAGAAAAATAGTAAAAAGGATCTGTGGGGCGCTCCCCCTGTTCGACAGACCCCCCTCGAATCACGGCCGTCACGTCGCGTACCATCGACCGCCCATACAAATAATACTGCGTCCATTTACATGGAATAACATAGAACTTTACAATGGCTCACGGGTCATTAAAAAAGATACATGACATGTGGCCACCCCGAGGGTTAGACATATACCTAACTGAATTACAATCGCGCTGCTGGATTGTGTTGTATCATGTACACTCGTCAGCAGAAATCCATTAATTATGTATCTCAGTCGGATCGCTTATTAATTTTATAGAGCATTCCATTTCCAATATATCAGAATTTTAGTATAAAAAGCGACAGAAATATCTATAGATTACTACAAACATACCTAGAAGAGTAACGTCCATGAGGAAAACTAGAGTGACCTAGTATTTTGGGAAATGCTCAAATTCTGAAATGTATATAATAGAATCCATGGAAATTTGCTCAAATAAAGACTAATGTAGGATGAAATGCGAGATGAGAAATTCACATTGCTTTGAAACACTGTTCATTCTAACCACAACAAGCCAAACTATCTGGTAGCCCATTTAAAGATGCTGGGGTTTTACGAAATAACGAACTTTGGATGAGATCTCTTCAAGAGGATGGAAGTTGACTTGAGGATGCACCCTTTGCGCCTGCACCAAAGTGTTTGGTTTCACCTGTTGTGTAAGGAACTTAAGCAGTTTGTTTTGTACAAGATAGTACGTATTACGTTGAATGAATAAATACTGTACAGCAGTTGGAAGTTAATTATTACCACGAGCGTTACCAAGGTAAATAATTTAATCAACCTATAAAAGATATAGGCAAGGTCATGATAGTAAAACAGTTTCCAAACTATTCATGAAAAGTCTTCGCAAGTCCAGCCAGAAATTACATGAATCAGCCTTATCAATGCTGACTTGTTATTTGTCGATGAATATTTCCCATTGTATGTGTTTTACCTCTAAGGCTGTTCCAAGAGCTGTTGCCCCTAGTTGCCCTTTTGACATGTGGAGTGAACTGATAACAAAATTTAACAATAAGCACACTGACCTTATAGTTTATTTCCTTCATTCAAATATTACATAAGTTTCATACCTCATCTCTAAAATTACCTTTGTAAATAAGCCCATACACAAAACCTACTAACTATCAGAAAAATGTTTGTTGAGTTAATACTATGATTTCAATATTCTCAACAGACAACATGCATCATAATCTAGGTGAGACAATTTTCTGATACTTAAACACCTGCTGTTCTATATATGCGACATAAGTCCATTTACATAAAAGAAATATTCATATCATTGGGATTATCCATGATGATTCTAATGCAAATAAATTCTACGGCCAATAATCATACCCTAACTAAAACCGCACCACGGAGTGTACTTGAAAAATTAGCCTTGTCGAGACCATCCAATAAACATACAAATTAAGATATTTGTTCTGCAAGCCTTGCGACCCAGTAACTCTGAAAAATCGCAAGTGTATAGTTTCAAAGGCAACCCCTTTCGTACAAACAACTGTCGCTTGGCGAGGAAATTAGAGGGTTGTCCTGTATGCAACAGTGGCAGCGTGGATGTATAAAGTCTGAAATGACTAATTTCTCAGACGAACTATTTATAGTGAGTTCACCTCGTATTGTACGTATATTATCCAATTTTTAAAATGCAAAAAAGCTTTTGCGTACCCCAAAAAAATGTCTTCGTTACTACGCCCCCGACTAGCTAGCAATCATAGTGAGATGCATAAGAGTTTGCCACTTCCCAAAACACTGACCTGTACGTACTAGCCTTGCGTTTTAAATGTTTTTGAAGTACTATTTTATACGGGTTATGTACCAAAGTAATGCCACAATTAGTTTGAAACGGCTTTGAAGAAAAAGCAATGTATGGGGAATGCCGGTATCTAAAGCAAATACATCAGGAGCAACCACCATGAATAAGGATCTGTCCCTGAAAAGACTATCCAACCAATGGCAAAGACTGAGTAGAAGCCACAACGTTTCGGAAATGTCCATGAAGTTATATTGCACTTTATGCTTGTGGAAGCCATTATGGAATGGTAACAGCTTTTGTCCAGATATTTAAAACGCTCCACCATTTTGAAAAGTTTGTAAATTTTGGGATATCTGGACAATGGCCAGTATTTGATCTCAATCTAGAATTTAATTTTTTGAGGGTGCACTTCACGTCACAGTAAAGGAACCTTACGTTTAGCTGACAGTAGTGGATCGACTAGCTGCTTGAGGTTTATCATATTTTTGAGAGTGGACGTGATAGCTTCATCATCTGTCCTCAGTGACGGTCTAGGAATTCTGGCTGATAGCCTTGGATACAGACCACAATGTAATTCTTCTCTTTGCTGTTATAGACAACTAGTGTATGTGTTTAGTGCATCGATGACGCTGCCGTGATTATCAAATAACATAACAAGTTATCAAGCAATACATACTGGAAACAACAAAAGCAACAACAAATTTGTATACTAGAAAAAATACTCTATTCGGTGACCTTTTTAAATGCATTTCGATTCAAAACAAGGAATTGAGGTACAATGTGGTGGTGACACCATCTCTTAATCTATCTCTGATGACATCCACCAAAACAGGCACCACATAAAGTGATATACTTGTACTTCATCGTGTAACCAAAACGTTACCAATACTAATACGAAAAATATCCTACAGCCTCCACTGTTTGCCACATCCCCTTATAGAGAGAAAAACCATTAGGACAAATGTTTCGTTTTCTGTTTGCGATATTAATCAGCACCCATATTGAAGGGAGAGTGAAGATATTGTTACTCTAATAATGAAAGAGATGAGGGGTGAACGGAAATCGAACTACATTATATTACCTAATCAGATATGTACCCGTAGATGTATATAATAATATATTATCGCCTACACTTAAGTTGTATATTCAATTGCATCTGTTTTTCCATTGTCCATTAAATTCATGAAAAAAATCAACATGCGTACAATTTATGACCTCAAAAAACAGGAACAATCTAAGAGTGCTAGTTTGGCGAATATCCTGTAATGGATTCAATTTCGGTATCATTTTCTATGTCGGTGAAAGCTGCACGATTGAAATTCGGAAGAATGGCTTTAGGGGGATTCTGCTTAACATATCATCCGCACTCTGTAACGACTGACCAGCTACCCGGTTGGTTCAGTTGGTCACAGCGTCCGACATGAAATCGGAAGATGCAGGTTCGAATCCCGCACTGAGTATTCTTTTCGGATTTCTAAATGCGAATATGTGTATGAATGTATGTGCAGCCACTCAATTGTATGTCATATCTTTGCGCCATAACATGGAATTGCTATAATGGCAGGTAGACATTCACTTCATGATGTCAACATCATATTCGTAAAAGTCATATCTATAAATATCTCCTGGACTCTGACCATCAAACATCTGACCATAAAAATAGATCCAACAGACGAGTATTCTGGTATTCTGTGAAACGAATACTATTTCCCTCGTGAGACTATGGAACAGAAAACCCGTAGGGCACAAAGTTCGTGCTGAAAAAGAGCTCCATACAAAACTCAGAAAAAGTTGCCGCTGGAAAAAAGTAGAAGCGACAGACATCATCGCAAATCAATCGGCCGCTATTTGCTCTGCACAATCTGACGGGCTTTGCTTGTTTGCAAAAGTTCACCATCGACAAATGAAACGGAAATAATTATTGAGAGTGGCTGATGAAAGCGAAACTATGTACCGTTGCGTTTATACAAAAGATCGTTCGGGTCTGGCCGAGCCTGGCGAAGTTTTTTGCCAGTATTTTGTTTATTAAGCACTCGCAGATGTCGGTACACAGTGTAGCAGCGAGTGGAAGTTTGACAGATATGAAAACCTCCTGAGCAAGCTCGATTAGCATAAATGGCAACAATGTTTAGAGACATTTCGATTTAGCACAAGGCAGTCCATTGATATACTGACCAATGTTGGTGTTATTATGCAAGAAAACTCGGTCGCATATTTACCATGATAGGATCTACAGAACAGGGATATATCAGCCAACCTTCTTTGATTTCCCTTTAGCGACGCACAGTGGATAAATTTCTGAAATAGCTGGTAAAAGTAAGATAGCATTGTTCAGTTTTACTGAAAAATGGTAGACTAATGTTTTGGTTTTCGCTGATTCCAAAAATAAAATAAACAATAACAAAAACAAAATGGCGGTACAAAATGGCAAATCTAAATGTGAAAAACCATAATAATATTATGACTTCCAGCTTCAAAAGGGTATAATGAAATTACATATTTTTAATATTAACGGAAATTGATTGAAATAACACAAAAGCAAAATCGCGGAATTTAATGAGGAAAAAAGGAATTTCAATGCAATTTAATTTTGAAGCAATTTATAAGATTAATCCATAAGATTGATTTTGAAAAAGTGAAGAGAGTTTCTTTATAGATAACCTGACGCAAACGCAAATAGCCCATCGCGCTTCATAATATATTGAAATTCACATTTAATAAATGCATACGCAGGAATTGACATTGAGACGGGTAGATTAGAAACTATCTATCATTTTTATGATTAATACACCTTTATATACATAATTTAAATGATAAGATTGATAAACTATTGTAGAAATACACTTTCTCTTGATCAAAAGTAGGACGTTAGCTCTTTCATCATGCAGTCTTGATGCTAAAAGCTCTAAAACTTGTTCGCATAGTCCTCATTTTCTTACAAAATCATTCACTCATGCTGCTCAAATTACATACGAACGTATTTATCTTCAATTAACAAAACCTTTATTGCTTGGCACTCGTATACCTGTGTTTCTAAAGAGATGGTACTTCCCTAATTACTGGCACTGGTATTTCAGCTGAATCAGAAATTGTCCGTACAGCTGATGCTAAACTAGGAAAACTCCATTTTCCATTTGTTTTGTACTGACGTTTTCACTATACAAAAATAAATATCACTTGATTGGTCTATCTCTATGGGATCTCTCCATAACATAGTAGGTATACCAAATAGCAATTAATCTCGCGTTTTCTCGTTCGTAAGCTGGACAAACTGCTTACACACTTTGTGGAGATTCATTTTGAAATGAACAAAGTTGGGTTAGCTGAAAATGTAGTGATGTTAGCCTTTTGACTGGGAATTGTAGCACTAACACATGTATTACATAACGAATTGGGGCTATTTAAATAATGCAAACTACTAAAAGCAGACATAAGGAACGGTTACAGCTGACATATATAAATAATATAGCCTATAAAAACAAGAACTGTCACTGTCACTGTCAAATGTGGTAGGTGTAGACAGTTGACGTGATAGAACAAAACTAAATGACAGGTTTGAATGGAACAAACTTTAATACAGCTAAGAAATCAAACTCAATAAAAATTGTGTTACAAATTGTTCCCCAAATATTGTACTATAAAAATACTATAAAAATAAATAGAACATTCTACATCTTTACACAAAGGTCCAATTACCCAATATCGCTTTATTTGATATGGCAACCCTGTCCTTTAATAATGGTTTCATATCCGACAATTTCTTCTAGTATTTGTTATATTGCATTTTATTATGGAAGCCCGTATATAGCTTCAATTGCGCGCATGGAAAGAAGTAAAATTAGGTGTCTTAGGAAAAGTGGAACAGATTTTAAATCCGTTTTAGAGTATACGCGAACGTTCAATTTAAAAGAGCTTATTTCTTATTTTACCTTTTCTTCTTCGTCAATCGATTTCTCGATTGGTTTAGGATTATAATTACGAATACATAGTATAGTATACGAACATAGACGTGCGATGTGGTAGGGGTGAGACTCAAAGGGACATTCCACTACATCCATTTCAAGATGATATTGAAATTTTGGGAGGTGGTTTCACAGATACATGGCGGTACTTTCACTTATTCCACGATTTTAATGGAATAATATACTTAAGGCCCAATGGTAGGTAATTCTACCTTACTCTTGAAAATTGATTTGATGGCGGTGAAGTAGTTACCAAAATATAAAATGTTTAAGGTATACTCCCAATCGGTATTTTTTAATGTTCTGTACTATAAATATTACCAAATACTATTTTCCTACATTGCTCAAGTCTCTAGTCATGTTAAGGCGTAACCAAGAAACTATAGAAACTCGGTTTATGTACGTTTCGTCTTGAATGACCTTAGCAGTTCCAAGGATTCTGACAACTAGTGTATTATAGTACCTATTGCTTCAGTCGCCTTGTTCCACTTTTATTTATGTTATGATAAAATATATCAAGGAATGAACACTTCACTTTCCATATAGTACTGTAATTTTCTAAAATCTGCCTGTCGGTTCCTTGGCGTTCTTCTCATCACGTGACCTCAGTAACCGCTGCATCGAGCCATATGAAAGCTTGGGATCAGTTGAGAATGAGGCACTGTTTTTCGAAATCGATTAATTGTTAACGAAATAATTGACAAAAAATATGCTTTTCGAGTTTCCAGTTATTTTGGGCATATGTGAAAAAATATTTTCCATTATCAAATCTTTTTCAAAACTGCAAACAATAATGTTCGACGTGATTTGGGTTATTTTGACATACAACTTCATTTTTGATTGATATTTATGCAACGGTTCACTTCAGATGTACATAACAATAGAATGTGTATACTTTAATTATTCTTAAAACTAGTAAGCGAAAATACAGTAAAATCATAAATATAATTCTTCCTGTATTAAAATAATCCAGAAAATTCCCGTACTTGTAACTGAACTCGTTAGACCAAATAATGGTGCTTTCAAAGGTAAACAGAATCCTTACAACGTGGAAGGTACTGAGTTAGCCGCTTTGACTGAATTTTTTTAGTTCCTGCCCTTTCAGTATAGATCTTTTTCTTTTTCAGTTTTATCTAGTGTGACGATTAAAAAAATTGCGGTGAAATCTCGCATCTCATGTTAACCCCTTTTCGACGCTAATGTAGTTCTTAGATCGTGCAGTTCCTCAATCCGTCCTCCAGGGACAGTGACAGAATGAAGAGAAAATTGAAAGAAATAAAGGGAGGAGGTCCTCTAATAGAGCCGGTAAAAAAAGAAATTGTTCGTATGTAGAAGGCAGACGAAAAGACGGGAAGACGCAGGAGCAAGCGGAGCACCCGATTAGATGACTTGTCAACCTTATAGAGGAAATTTCATTTCGGAAACTTTGATAAAGGCAAGCTCGAAGGGCGGAGAATTGAAGTCTACGGTCCCGAAAATTGGGGATTACGCTGAATAATGGCGCACTTTGACAAACTCGCTCGATCCTGTTTATTCTTCGATCGAGCTATATGTGCAACGTTGCAAAGGCTTACGTTTGTCAGATGCCCTCACGGTCAGTCAGATAAAGGATCCAATATTTATGACTTTGTGTATCGGGAAAGACAATATTACGTACAGCTGGCTGAACTTTCTATTTTCCTGAGATTCTTCTACCTATGCTGGACGTTTGTATATATTTTACTCTTCAGGGACTGGCAACATCAGGGTATTAATGACCCAAAGACTGTTGAATCCGATTATTTCACGACAAGAATGAAATCAACATCTATTTAGCAATTAAGTCGATGGATTGATTAATTAATGGATCAAAACATCAAAATCCCCGATACGTCTCTGTTTAGACTAAGCGCATGCAGAATACAGCACGTGTGTGGAGACACTTTAAAAAAGAAATTTGAAATAACCCAAAGCAGTTTATTGAATTATCAGTTGAAGCGCTCTGTCACGAAGTCTTGCAAGACCAAAGCTGGATGGAAAACAACTGTTCAACGAATCCAATCAATCTTAAATTCATAATTAAGAGAGCCCCTTTCTCTTCTGAACCCCAACCCTCCTACCAAAGATGATCGATCTCCCTCGGTGATAGCGAGACAACAGCTTCTGAGAGCTTCAAAAACATCCCTCGATTTCGCATATTCATCAAATCAGCTCGCTACATCAATAACAAAACACGGTCTGCAGCATTCTCTGCTGATTCATGGCCTACGATGATCGCTAATGGAAATGCATTTAAAACAAAAAACCAACTATGGAGATTCATTGGCGCATTAGTGGGGCTTACAAGAGATCAACTGATTGCTCCCCATTTTATACACACAAAATGGAATACATTTTTGGAGAATAAATTATAGTTAAAAAACTGTAATAAAAATCAAAAAACAACAATCGAATATATTCGTGTATCTCTGCTTATCCATTGAGGGCATTAGTGTAAGCCATTTTTGTAGCTAAGTTTATAAGGTTGCTTCAAAGGATGTGGGTTACTCATGAACTTAAATATAAGACAAGCTTTCTTCTTTCGATATTCAACACAATATTATCTGCAGTAAAAGCTTGTAATAAACACGGAAACTAATACGGTCTCTATCACTATCAAAATTCAAATATTTAGAGATTCGCTTCATTCATTTTGCATCGCCCTCTAAGTCAATGGCATTTCAGCTGTACGCGTATGTCTGTTTCTTCTTATTTTCGCCTATTATTTTCCCTTGGTTTTTGTTTGTATCAACCTCTTCTCAAGATGGATGAGCTGTAAAAAGTTGTGACTGTTGTGAGGAACTGTACAGGTGTATAGGTGTTGATGTGATATATAAGTTGTCAATACACTCCATTATGTAGATGATAATTTGTGTAATTATCTCACAGTTTCACAAATAAAACTATTCTTTTAGTGACGCGTTTCGATTTTTATCAAAATCATCGTCGGACTGCCAGATTTGACTGCTAACAAGGCTACCCAGATTACTTGCCAAATAACTATAACTAGTTCTATCATGGATACAAAACTAGAGCTCCCAAAACTAGCATACTATCTGTCCTGTCTAGTTATTTTCTATTAAATTATGTTTTCATTTGTTGTGGCGACGGTTCAGATTTGGTAGGGGTTTAACTTAACACTAGTGTAAATGCAGTCGCAAAATATGTCCCCTAAGACGAACAACTAACGAGGCTATCTACTTCTCTATTTCTCCGATACAGACATGAGTTTACCTTAGAAAAAACAGCACTTTACGTCCATGTTCCCCCAATATGTGGGTCTATCCACCCGAAAAGAACTAATATAACAGCGGGAGCATAGTAGGCAACTGTAATGTGTCGAATTTTGCGCGGTAGCCAGAGACGTAATGACTGGACCTGCCACTCATCTCGCTTTGTTGGAGCCGATCTCACATCGAACGCACACAGACACATCAGGGTATTCATCGACACATTTGTAACGCGCCATTACAGCTGAGGTCTATATTTTATTGTCTGGAATGGTGAGGGGATCGGAAGGAGAACGAACACTATATGTATAAATTGAACAAATTGTGCGTTATTGTGGGGTTCATACATTATTTTATTACAAAGTAATACTATGTTATTAGACGAGAGAAAAACCATTTCACCGGAAATACTGCAGATGTCTGAATTTTTCATGACAGCTTTGATTGGACAACAGAAATGATCACTCTTAGAATTATTTGCCCATAATCAAACGTGTTGCAAGAAAATGCTTCCAAAAATTTGGATAATGTTCACCAATCAAAAACAGAACAAATCAATAAACCTTAAGAGAGAACCATAAGATTAATTTTTGGTGGCTGATATTCTATAACAACTATTGAATTAAGTTTTGTGGTAAAAACTATTATTAGATACAATATATGAATATTGTATGCTATTAAAGTACTGAAAAAACTCGTCACTTCGTTCCTGAATGTTCATCTTGTATCGATTGAAAAATGCTATTTCTATCAAGGTTTGTTCATAAACTGGTGTGAACTGACAGCAAGGCGTATACAAGGGGGGTAATGAGGGTAATTGCCCCAGATTTCAGACCAACTATATAATTCAATTTTCTTTCTGAAGGGATTGATTGTTCATATTCATATTTGAGTAACGTAATCTTCAGAAAAACGCATTGCTAATTCGGTATCTATTCCTATACATTGCTTTGCATTAAAAAATAACAGACCAATACATGAAGTATTTCTATTTTATCCATTTTGTGCATTTCCGTTTTCTTTTTTGAGCAACTCTGATTTTTGAAATAAATTGTAGTGGTCTGGTATCATAGTTATCAAAATAAAATTTCGCAAACACATGCTTTTGGTATGCGTATAGGGCATTATGAAACCCAGAAGTCTGCCAGGAAAATCCTGTGCAAAAGTGCATCAACTAATTATTGAAAAATCAAAAACTCTTGAATTTAACATGATACCTAATTGAATAAGAAAATACACAAGTTTATAGGGAATCCCTTTCTGAGGGAAGGCGTAGTTTCAAAAGTGATAATATTGATCATTTATTGTTAATACTACACTGATATCAGCGGAAGCAGCTAAGAAAAGATCTCCCTATATGTGAATCATCAGAAATGTGTGAGCAGTTATCTTGAATGTCAAGAATGTTCGAAGTTTGGTTATGGAACATTCGAGATGGGCATTTTTCTATGTATTGCAGCATCGAGCAGTGACAGCAATCATTCCTTCTTCAGACGTCAACCACTTAAGAACTATTAATCGTGTATGTAAATTTTTGCACAGATTTGGGGTTTCATAATACGCATACTAAACGCGTGTGTAATTCTCATTTGAATGCGCAATGACGTAGGATCGATTGTCACTCGCTCTTAGACTATAAATTCCATAGCGCAATCGGAAATAAAATTCTGCAAGGTAAGTGCACATTTGTACGTATGAGAAAGACAAGATGAACGTAAATTTTTCTGCTCCCTCTTTTAAATGGACTAAAGCACATGGTATTTATCGTGTTCATCTCATTTCAAAAAAATATCACGATGCCTCCTTTGTGGCGTCTCAGAGCTCAAAGACCCTGTTTCACTTGCTGTTAGCTTTTCCTTCATTATTATGATTACTGTTAACATATTCCTTTTTCTGTTGCCTCAACTACCTCGACAAAAGTAGCGCTAATAGTTCGCTTAGCGTTGAGTGGCATTCGCCAAACTGGAGCTCCGGTAAAATGCAGCTCATTTCCACGTGACAACTATCTTCGAATCCTCGTTCGTACCTTTGCAATGTTACTAACGGCGTCTTCCCATCACCCTAAGCACCGTTGAAATCGGAAAATCATAAATTTTTATAGCACATTTGCTAAGAAAATTGTATCGATTCCACTTGGATGGGAGGTAATTTCCTAAAAAGAGGGTGACCGGTATCAGCTTGGGATTTCGGAAATAGCCGTCCTTCCAGGGCGGAGAGCTGTACCTGCGTTCTGGACAAAGAATTTAGGTGAGGTGGATGATGGATCTAGTATTTATTTAATGCTCATCTCTATCATGATCAGGAGCTGTAACTCTATCTATCTATCTTAAAATAAGAAGAGGATCTCACCTTAGTGACTTCCTTCAGGAAATTGGATCAAGGTCTTTTAAAGGTCTATTTAAAGCTTCTTTATATAAAAAGTACTACCGTTGAATTGGCATTGTCTTTCTGCATTATACCCTTCATCTTGGTTGTCTAAACATACGTAAATGCATGGCCCTGTATTCGACAGTCATGATAAATCACACTAAGTTCTAATTTGTAATCGAAACACTGTTATGACGAAACACTTAATAAATAATTAGCAACATCATAGTAAGTGTAACTTTTATAGTTTAATTCTTCGTAGCTATTTACTTTAAAGAAGCCTGTCGAGACAGCGAAAATGTTGGTAAAGTTCACTGAGTTGTCATACATAGTTCGTAGCAACACCAGAAGCCAGATGAATCTGAAAATAGTTCAACCAAAATATCGATGATATAGTCTACGTATCTAAACAATATTCTAGGGAAATACTCAGGACCCCGTTTTCCATGTTCCTAGAAATAATTCCGGTTGATGGAAATATTAGGTAAGTAAAGAGGACTACTCCAATGGAGTGGACAAACTCACTGAAGATTGTCGTTAGGGTACAATCGAAATATACCATTTACCAAAAATGGTTAGCCAAGTGAAAACAACATTGATTAGCTGTAAAAACTTACTTTTGCATCCAAAGTAAGGCTTCAAATTTTATACTCAAAAATATCTAAATTGAACTGCCTTCACAAGGTTCATAAACCAGGAATGGCAATGAGACCAATAGTGTCAATAGGGTTTGCGAAATGTACTTCCAAGGTTCCAAGGTGAACGAGTTTGAAGTTAAAGTTGCGTCTCGAAAACCGTTCACTCGCGGATTCCTTTGGATTTATAAATAAAATCAAAGACTTAAAACTCAGTCAGAAAGAGATATTCGTATCTATTGACGTATTCCTATTGTTATATATAATATATATATATATATATATATATATATATATCACAAATAAATTAATTACTTTCACAAAGCTTTGCATTAATCAAAAAATATTCCAGTATAAAGGAGAATATTTAGAACTAATCGAAGGTACATCTATTTTTAACTGCTGTTCTCATTTCTTAGCTGAGCTTTTTATGAACCGTTGTGAACGCAGTTTTGAGTGATGACGATATCTTCGCTGTTTTTAACGCAACAACCAGAAGCATTGAAGGTTTTGTTAATAAGCTGGATAGTTAATTTAATTCAAATGAATTTACTTCCGAAATCAAAGTCAAAGGACAGTTGCCGTTCTTGTATGTTTCGGTTGCAAGAAACATTGTAATTTGAAGTCCGTAGAAACGAAACATTTCGTTTATTAGAACGATTCTGCAAACCCTAGACCATAAAGATCAGTGCGTTGATGAGAATCACAAGTTTCTGTTTATTTGTACATCACATCAGCCTGGACTCCAAATGTAGGCGTTCCAGACCACTCGGTCGATTGGGACCGAAACTGTCCAATACTGAACAATGGTCAGTCCATTTCCTTGTTTAATGGCTCGCTTGAAATGTAAATCTGAGTAAGCAATAAGTGGTTCTAGCGTGCAGCCGTTCTTATGGAGAGAGTTATAAAGACTGCCTGAATTGAGCACTTATCAGCTTCTGAAATGATAAAGATCGCTCCCTACCATAAAAGAAGGTATAGCACGGTAAGCTAAAATGGAATATAGGAAAAATCTGCTTGCTTGCAGCATTAAATGTAAGGGCCGAATATTACGACCATGGGTTTCATATAGATATAGGAGCAGGATGTAAATTAGGAATTTCTCTGGAATATTCAAACAGAGATAATTCTTATTCTACTTCAGAATTTACAGTATTGGTAGAACAGGCTTTTTTATCATAGTAACCCATTTTACTTTCTACAAATAGAATATATCAAAGGCTGATTTTCACAAAATTTTGGCTTCGAAATGATAGGCTTTTTAGAAGTTATATAATCTATAAATCCTATTTCCAGTGTTATGTTTACGGAAGAGTATGTTACATCTTCTTATTGGATTGCTTAGTTTGTGACCGCGAAATCTTAGCCAAAATCAAATAATTATTATCAGACCTTAATTAAATCAACCCTTCTTAGCATAATAAAATAATTTTGTGCCAAACTGCACTTTTCAACGTCCACAGTTTAAAAAAAATGAGGAGGCCGTTAAACTAAAATTCTATTGATTACTTGAAGCCAGAATGACAACATTTTTTTGAAGTTTTACGTCAGGATATTAGATTAATAATGTACAGGATACAAACAAAATTTTCTTTATGCTTACTTCATTTTTATTTTGGCGGTGTGTCCATTACAACAAAGTCACGTCATCATCAGAGGACAATTCAAGTGAAACTAATAGTTAAGTTACTTTTTAGTATATTCTTACCTTAAACAAAGTTTCGAGTAAGCTGTTATGATCACTAGATTTATAGAAGTTTCCTTATGGAAAAGCTACATACTCAGGTGTACAGATGGACGCCATCCCATCTGGAAGAAACTGAAATATAATAAATTGTCACATTACTGTCATTTAATACATGGTAACTAGTCTGTGATACAAGAATACATAAAAAACCCTATGGCCTAACCCAAAAACATCGAATAAAAATATTATATTGATTTCTACTTGATTAGGCCGGCTGTGAAATGAGATTTCTGTCAGATAGTAATTTGATGAAAACTGCTGTCAAAGTTTCTTGAATTCTAGGTATTTTGAAAATGTACCAGGTTCAAATTTGTTCACTTTTAACACTAATATTTCCATATTATGTATTTAGCCACGAACGAAATAGAATCTGAGCTAGACGACGCCTTTGAATGTAATCGCAAGAGCAAAGAAGATTCATCGGGTTCAGGAAGACCAAAAACAGTCATCACAACAAAAGTCACCGTGAGTCACCAGCAATCGAAGTGTTTGGACCGTGAAGTTCTATCACAGTGAACAAGTCGGGGATGGACGGAAATAAAGCAGCAGGCGAAGCGATGGTCTGTCAAAGGAGAAGCTGAAGTCAAGACAGTTAAATCAAAATCTTGAATTAGAGTTATAGACGATGCTGAACAAGCTAGAGAAAAGACATTGAAAAAAATTAAAATTTGAAAAAATTGTACGCCCGGAAGGAATACAGGTCTAACGAAGATGTTATTCTTGACGCGATTACTCTGATCAAGCATAGGAAAAGGCTCATTGGGACGGTATAAATGCAAGTTAATATTTTAGACGAAATTATACATTTTTGTCTACTTCGGAGATTTTTCACATGTAATATAATAATATTAATAATAGTTGAATTTATTTACAGCATAAGTATAAATGATAAATGTAATATTGTTTGCATCTCTTGTAAAAAAGGTCGTTTGAGGTGTTAGAAATTCAAAATGCCGAGGTTGCGCCTCTTGATAGTCTTATATGGTTTACCACTCTTGGTATTATTATGAGAGATATTATGATAGAATATTTACCAGGGTAAAACCTATAGAACAGGGACACGTCAGCCACTTTCCTTCTATGTTTTTCAAGTTCTTGCTGACACTGACCGAATATTTTCTACATGAAATTCAGTAAGCTCCGTCACTACATCCACGGTAATTATTTGCTGATCAAATAAAGCTGAAAGGTTTTTTCTAGTATCACTGGCAGGAAAAATATACAAGCAGCAGGAAGCCACCTCATTTAAGCTTTTCGCTATACGTTAAAACTTAAAAAAGTAGCCAGAGTATTACTTCTTCTCCCAAGAGCGCAACAAACTTTTACTTTAATATAATCATAAAATCGAAGATAAAAGTGAGCACTGGATTGGATTACTTTAGAAGTTTTATGCGGCTCGGTCGCTATCATTACTTTTTCTTATGTACTTGATATATTTTCTATGGAAGCGCAACATAGTATGTTTTTTCTGCTCGATGTTTGGGAAATGATAGTAACAACCTATGTGAACTCTATACTATTGATTCATGTCAGCAGGGTTTACACGATAAAAAGAGATATATTGATGCCAATGTTTTATTGTTTTTTGTGAAGACTTTCAACCTTCCAGCAAAAATTCGGTTACATCATCTAATGTTATAATGGAAATTAAAGAAAACCGAGCGTTAAGAGTGAAACTCACCAGCATAATGCAATTCAACTTTGAGGTTAAGGCCAATAACAACAGAATGTCAATTAGTACTTGGATTGTAGTTTGATGTCTAAGTAGCGGAGTTGAGAGATATTGGAGGTATGTAAGCTAACGTTAGCCTTGAGCTGGTTCAATTTACTTTTGGTAATAAATTAATAGTAAACATGTTTAGTGGTAGTGAATAAAAAGCATATCAATAATAAAAAAAGTTGACTAGAGAGACGTCATTTTCGGGTAACTTGGAAGAATTTACTTCAAAAAAAGCTAATGTTTGTAGCATTGGAAATTAGAAAGCTTACATTATTTATGTGAATTGAACAATGAAGTCTTCTATTACAGATCAGAACCTCTATTGGAAAGCAGTGTACTTAATACTAGTGAAAAACTCTTTCAAGGTCGAATGAATAATGGATATAAGGTTCTTCACATGACAACCTTATGCTAAAAGTTTTCACGACAAATATTTCACTGAAGCCATGTCGCTCAATACCGCCGGTCTATCCGGTCTCTACTTTTTCGGTTTTGATCAAACTTTGACATTAGATTACCAATGTGGGAAAGATTAAATATTTTGCAGTTTTTGAAAATCGGTTGTTATCGTCAAAAAACTAAAAAAAATATGAACACGCCCAAACTCTGTGCTTGGGCGTTTGCGAAGCCCCTGATCATTTTCAAAGCAAAAACTTGAATGGAAGAGCAATATGATAAGAAAGAAATTCAAAACAATTGGTTCTATCGTCAATAACATTTGCGATTCTGCAAAAAGCAGCTGCTCGGGAGGTTGTGACCTCATCAAATGCATTACCAAATAGCTGACTTAACGCAAAATAATAATCTTGACTGACACATTTTTGTACTTGGATGGGAGGCCATAAAGTCAAGGATGTTATCACAAAAATTAAGGTTCCACTACAGACGCGACTGAAAATACATCTCGACGTACGAAACAAATATGCAAAGTCTCGATGGTTAGTAGTTCATAAGAAAATTTTCCCAGGCATCGATCCAAAGACAAGAGAAATAAAAACTCATTGAAAACTAACTTTTTCACAATCTTTAAAATCCTCAAAACAATCAGGAATTGAAAAATGTCCATGTTTCCAAAATTCAGTTCAAGTGGAGCAGCTCCAAGACTCCAATTCCAATAGTCAATAAACTGATGCTAATGCACGTGAAATACAGAATCAACTTACTCGACATTATTCTTCAATAGATTCTTATTATTCGAGTCCTCCATTCAGTTTTTTTTTTTCACTTTTTGGCGATCCATCTCCTCCGCTTAACTGATTTTTTTAAGCTTTTTCGTCCTTGTCACAATAACAAATCTAATATTGGAGTTTCAGATAGACCGAAATGAGTGATTTAGTTTTTCGTGACGTACAATTGAATATATATGTCATGAAACATCAAGAAAACGCCATATCTCGAACTCGAAGTTTTGCGCAATTACGATACTCTCCCGCCAATTCTCGCGGGAATAATATGGGAACCTTGAGCGAAACTCCAAAAGGAGTTCTTTGGATCCCCTCGTCGGATCTATTAGACGCTACTGGTTCTTCAAAACCTCCAAACTAATGCGCTTGGCTGCAGAAATCGCTTTTGCACGGTTTAGTGAGTTTTCTCGCATATCTAAGACGGCGGCGTTCCGTGGCAGAGGCAGTTTCAGCTTTGATTATGCAGCAATTCCTATAGAGAATTAATTAGTGGGACACGCCAGATTTTCCACTTTCGTATTAATAATTTGTCTGAAGGGTCTAAAGTGCTGTGATGTATGGTTTTAGGTGATGGCATAGATTGATTTAGAAACAGATTTATGGAAGTTCGAATTCAACTTTCCAGATCGTACCCAATTTTGCATATTTAAAAAGGTCCTACTTTTGCCATTTTTGTGTGCTAGTTGAGATGCAAGATATGGATTTTTCAACCGACGCTTAATTAAGGATTTATTTTTGGATGAAGCAGTAGTTAAGGTAACTTTTAGCTTATTGTGAAGTATTGTAATATGTACTTTATATAACATTTGGCAGACGAATTAAACCGCATACTTATATCAATTCAAGCATCAAACTACATCATACTACTATAAAACCAAACAAAATGTCATAAAATTGAAAGTGACACTATATTATACATCCACATAACTTTCAAGAAAATAAGCTTGGTTTGTGGTAGTACGTAAATTTGAAAATATATTTTATTTTGACTTATTTTTAAAGGATTCAAGGTTTATACGGAACTATACAAAACTTAAATAAGACTAGAATGTATTTAAAAATCGATTCGTAAAAAGGTAACCAAAAGTCAATTACATACTGACTTTGAAAAGTTAGTATATGAAACCAAATAACTAAATTCCAGAAGGTAAGATCTGATGATGTCATCAAACAGTCAAGTATTTCATACTGTCTGTCTGATTTTAGGAAATATACTCCAGCTACCAGTTTCTTATTCTAGAATAAACATTTATCTTCGAAGTAAAAGAATGGAAATTGCATTATTTTGCCACGTATTATATTTCCACGAAGAATTGGCACGCACCAATTGATCAACATCAACTACATAATAATGCATTGCATTTTCAAGCAACATCTATTTCCAAAGCTAAAAATGAGAGCAAAAACAATTATCCAACATGCATTAACAATAAATACTAACTCCATTCTACAAAACTGTTTATATATCTTGAAATGGCACTTAATCTATAATTAATTAAATAAATGTGGTTTTCCATACTAGTCAATTCATAATATGCTTCAAATAATATACAGTATTCCATCTTAGTTCACCCCAAGCGTCGTAACCGCTCTTGTAGAAAATATTCGTGTTATCTGTAAGGCTAAAAAACAAGAAACTATATCAGAATTATAAAATACTCAACGCCGGGCAAAAGCAGTTGGTTCTATGCAACTGCGTCATATCACATAAGTTTGGTCCCCCAATACTAAACTGTCGAACTTGAAACACTGGTATTCCTTTACAAAGGATACTTATTAGGGCTGCTATATGGAAGATAACTTCCTTATTAGAAGGGAAAATCTAACGAGGCTTTCAAGTTTAATCATGCGGAAAATATACCACATGAAAGGTATGTATTCAGGTTAATATTGCAGCTAATCGGATGCCGTGCTTGCTACCGGATCTCGCATCCTAACGAAAAGTTCATCAGAGTGAGCTGCTAATTTTATACATGGTGGCCAGAATTGGCTTGATATCGCCAATACCATGAAACAGTATTATAAGGTTGTTCGGAAAGTAATTTCGCTTTTTTTTTGTGGAAATGAAAAACAGTTTTCGTATAATAAACAAATACTTCATTAAATTATATATTGGCCGTTCTGGTCCAACACCTTTTGCCATCTTTCTGGTAGTAGCATAATTCCACACTCATCAAATTTTTGGTCTTTGCTGGCAAAAAACTGATCGGGGTGGTTTTTGAACTCCTCATTTGAGGTGAAGGTTTTACCGTCTAAAAAACTTTGGAGTGACCGGAACAAATAATAATCCGATAGTGCCAGGTCTGGAGAATATGGTGGGTGTGGCATTATATCCCATTCAAGCTGTAAAAGCTTTTGGCGAGTGACCAAACTTGTGTGAGGTCTCGCGTTGTCTTGGTGAAACACTACACCTTTCCTGTTGATTAGTTCTGGCCTTTTCTGTTGAAGTGCATCATTCAGTTTGTCCAGCTGATAACAGTAGACTTCCGAATTAATCGTTGTGTTATCCGGTAAAAGCTCAAAAAAACGATTCCTTTAAAATCCCACCAAACGGACAGCGTCACCTTTTTTTGGTAAATATCGTCTTTGGAAATGGTTTGAGCCGGATCATCTTTTTTGCTCCATGACCTCTTGCATTTGACGTTATTGTATACAACCCATTTTTCGTCCCCAGTGATGATCCGCTTCAAAAACGGATCATTTTCGTGACGTTTGAAAAGCCAATCGCAGACGTCGATGCGGCGACACAGATTTATTTCTGTGAGAACATAGGTAACCCATACATCGAGCTTCAAGGATAATCCCAGGCCTTTCAAGTTGTCATAAACTGTTGAATTGGATAAATTTAACCTCAGCCCGATCTCACGTGTTGTTATTCGCATAAACTAATGCCTTTATCGCGTCTTTATCAGCTTCAACCGGCCATCCCTAACGAACGAAATTACTTTCCGATCAACCAATATAATAGCTAGTTCTTGTGTAATAGAACTTTTGATGAACAGGAGAACAGTTAGTTTTCATCCACTGAACAATGCTTACAGCTTGCATGATACTGCAATGCTTAAATAAAATGGAAAGCTAGATTTATCTATATATTTCTGAACGTGAACAAGCACGCTGAATCTCTTTGAACGTCTTTTGTCTTGGGTTGGTTTTTTATTAGTATCGAATTTTTTTCTCAGTTAACTAACCTACGGTAATATAGATATTGAGTAAGAGTATTTTTGATGTTTTTGCAATACTCCAAGCCATACAAATATTGCGTAACTCATCGACTTATCTAACAGGAGTAAGGCTACTAAAGACTGAATTTTTCGATTCTACATTCGCTGTTGTGCTGTAAATTCAGTTAGAATTATTGGGAAAAAGCTCCAAAGTCTCATACCGATAAACAGGATATGACCAGAAAAGATCACAATATATTGCCTCCAGCTAAATATCTAAGTGGGCAGAGACTAATTTTAGTTACAGTTAACAATTTAGCTTATGAATTGTACTAACAATACATTAGATTTTGAAAGATATATTAGTTTGAGTCCTACAGTACTTTTATTTGGACACCTTGTATATGCTGCTTCGTTTATAGGAATATAATTTCATTCCTGTTGTAAATTTCTACAAATGACTGTCGTTAGGTGTACGAGGGTACACATGTATTGGCTGGATTAATTGTACAGAACCGGAATCAGCAAAAGGAATCGATCATCCTAGATGTGATAAAAATCAACAATAACATATAGGGTTGAGTTCAGTGTACATAAAACTTAGAAAACTATCCTGACAAGAGAATCACATGCTGGTCTAGTGATAGAGGTACAAAGAGTCATTATTATAATTATTTATGAGCTGTACTCAGTTCGAAATACAGTAATTTGTAGTAATAGTTACTATAACAGGAACGGAAAAAATTAGCCCCATTATGTTTTCTACTGGCGGTTAATTGAAGGTTACATGACTAATCCCTTTTAGGAATAAGTTAACTGTGCCCAAAAAGCTGTGAAATTTTTGTAATGACTTTGTCCAGAAAATTCTAACGCATAAAAAATTTACTATATTCATAATCCGAAATATAGTAGAATACAATATACCATATATATAGGTGTTGATAGATAGACAATATTATGCCTTTGGCCAACGCCAAAACAAAACTGAAATTTCCCCTTCTCACCAATCAACCGCGTCGCTTCCTCCTACATCAATTTCTGACCCCACATTGTTTTTTTTTGAGGAATGGTCAGGGACGGGTCAAGGCAACGTCCGAGGAAGATGTTAGAGTGTTTCTTCATTAATTATCTGACAAAGCCGCTGCCGTTGCACCGATCACAAAAACTATGCTTTTTCTTCCTTGCTATAGTAATTATCTGCTCTTCAAACAATATGAAACGAAACATGCATGTCTATAGCAGGTCTTATGTATAATGAAAAACATACATTCTTAAACATTTCTTGATTACAATGCTTTCCCACCTAGAGGCATCCCAGGTAAGATTATTTATTGAATTTTGGGTAACAGCTTCGTGTTTGTGAGATATCCACTTCTATCTAATTTGAAATAAATTTAAAAATTCCTCAATACGCTACTGAATGGGCATTCCGCAGTGTAACGAATGAAATTCAATGAATAATTTCCCAATTACGCGTGCAGCTCTCGTATGCAGTGTCTCTCTCTTGATTAATTGTAATCGAAAAGGAAGAGGGAGAATGCATTTACCTTCCCTAGTGCTACGCCGCTACCGTTTCACGCATTTAATTTGCTAAAAAATAAATTACCTCTCATCTCGAATAGGACTTTCCCCTTATTCGATTCTGTCATGTATATTGGACGATTTATCAATATGATATTCTGGTGAGTAGACACAATCCCTAGTGAATGAGTTCTAACATGACAACATGTTAACACCAGCGAGTGTCCTTGAAAGTTTGGTACGTTGACCATGCCAACTTTGAGGGAATCTAATTGGTTAAAGTGTAAAGTAGATCAATTATAATATTAAAGCTATTTCATTGACGGTCATGCTCTTCTTTTAAGACAGAAAAAAACTTTCTATCAGTCTTTCCTACTCGTCGCGTGAGACTCGAAAACCCAGTATCCTCCAGTCCTTAAAACGTATCCCACTGCGGTATTGCTACATTTCATCTAAGTGGGTAGAGTCGCGGTCTGACCTGATGCATATACTTCATTTTTGTCTATCTTTTTATGCATACCCGCTACCCTCCTCATATGACTCAATGTGAATAGTATCTGTGTAACTTCATTTGATTTCGTTTATATGCTGTTCAGAATTATCAGCCATCTACAGAGCAATTGTTCAAGTTGCTTCTTGTAGTCCCACATCTACTCATCTACTACAATCGAATAAATATTAGGAGTATTCTCATCATCAGTACAATATACCAACCTTATTCTTTCCCTATTCGGCTAAAGTTACTTTCAAGACAACCATATCTTGTAAGAAATTGTACACTACAGTACAGTATTATATTTAGTTTTATCATTTTATCATAATTTATTCCGTTTCATTCACATATAATTAAAGTCATAGATACCATTATGCACAGTTCCTTAATGCGAAAATCTCCTGTTTGTTCCAATCCAGCTGCCTCTCCTGTTCTCAACTGCTCTGCAATCTTGTCCAGTTCTGACATCGTAAGGTCTCGCACACATCCAAGGTTTCATCAAATTCCTTCCAATTCGTTTAATGCATATTTTGGGGAAAAACCTTCTAACATAATTGTCACAAAACGTCATGCTCATAGTTGTTTGATACTGCTCTCTACGTATCTTGCTTTAAAGGTCACCATCAGTGTATCTACTCTTGGAAATTGGAAGCTTCCAAATCAACTAGAGGAAGACAGATCAGAGCCACAAATCCCTTGTAGTGACAGTAAAATCCAATTTCAGGAGAAATAAGGCTAAATAAAAAATAATAACTGAACCCACCCTAAAGAGAAAACTGATATAGGGGTCAGCTAAGTCCAGCGTTAATTCTTTCGTACCACGACTAGGATTAGCGTTATACACACTTTGGCATTGGATTTAATTACATTCACTAAATTAGCACGTACCAGTGGGGATACGTGATTGTTATATACAAAATGCGTCAAGTGAAAGCAGGGCCGGAATAAGGCCCTTGCGGGACACTTTTTCATTCATTTCTTAAACAGGCGGATACTTTTATAGCCCTCATCAGGCAAAATAGCATTATAGAAATGCTTAACCGGCTTTTACTACCTGAAGTTTGATTCTCATAAAAATTCGGACTACCCACTTAAACTCCTCGATTGGCCGCTATTTATGTCAACACGTTCAGGTGTTATATCGCTGGTTTTGGAATTATCAGAAATGCAAATGCATCATCAGCATTGTAGGTTTTCATGATACTTCTTACTAAACAATTCCAAAAGTCTTATATAATACAAGTATGTCATTATCATAAAATTATTTTCAAATTGTTTTTCCATCCGCATTAGTTTTAGAAGATCATCGATTGAAAATTTTAATGTAGATTCATTACCTCCGTTTTATCCCATTGGCGGTACTGGAAACGCTATAATCTTACATAATCACATGAAAGGCATTGTAAACAATAATATTTTGGTATTATGTAATTAATAAAAATAATCTACCGATATATTATATGCTGTCAAGATAACTAGCGTTTTTCAAAGCCATTTATTTAGCATTTCCTAATTATACTTTTTTCTCTCGCACATAATCACAACAGCGAGCGATTACATCTGAGCAATCTTATTCTTGTAATTTTTTACAAAGACAAAAGATACGAATCAGACTAAATTGCCTGTTTGGGGTGGGACAGCATTCTAGAAAGGGGATTGTCGAAAAACTTCTGAAGTTACATGGAACGAGACAACTTTCTCGTCAACTTAGATGATAAGAAAGGTTGGTTAGGGCAGATGTATGTGGGCATTTTTTTCCTTTTCTTGGGAGAGATTGGTAAACCAGTTTGACGAGTCGACATAAAATCAGTCGTATGTCATATTTGTTTGGCTAGAGTTGTTGCATTTTCTCTAAGGTTATATGAATCGATACAGTCTAATTTTGCTTTGTTTATATTCTTTGTTTAAGTTAGTATAGTTTCATTCAGTAATAGACCGCACTAGCCAGAGATATCGAATGCCGCCAGTAACTATATAATTCAAGAATATAATACGATGCATTATAATTACTCGCTCACAGAATAAGGTCTTCAAATACATAGGATTCATTTAAACTTACAGGGATGTGTTAATGTTAACGCATTAACGTTACTATTTACAACCTGTGTGATAAAGGCGCAATAATAATATTTAACGATGTTTTACACTGAAACTGAAAAAAATATACCTAGCCATCTGCATTGATAACCCGAAAAATATTCATAGACTGTTTTTGTCATTTATGATCTTTGTTCCTTACTGATCGCCTATACGGAGATACCAAATTTATGCCACTGGAAAGCTGGGTTTCTTGAATTACTTTTGAACAACAATGAATAATCCGATTCTTTTAATATGATAGACACTCATTAGGACTACACAAAAGAGTGTCCTTAAAAACACATAATTTTTCGATTTAGGCAGAGACGGACTAGCTTTGTCTAATCAATACTACTCTACAACGTTCAGATCAGATCATCGCTGAAGTACTGGTCGCATTTATGGGGATTCGCTTCGAATCACTCCATGAATCTTTTGGATATGATCCAGAAACGGTCAATACACCAGAGGGGCTGAACGAGTACCTCCACACCAGGTCGAACTTCCAACGCCTCGAACGAACCTTTTCCAAAAGTCGTTCTTTTGGAAATTTTATCATTGGAGAATGAACTACCAGGAAGTTTGTTCTCCCATGGTTACAATAATTATTTTTTCGCTGCTCCCAGAACAAGAAGTTATCTATGAAAAAATATATAAAGTACAATGCATAATGCATTGACGGAAGATGATTCAAGTATTGGAAGTACCTCCATCTTCACAGCAGTTGTTGTTTGGGTCTTCTGTGCGTTAAGCTGCACTCCATCTGTAAATCCTCTTTCGAGAATTATTTCTTTAGTTCATGCATTTTAGACTGATTGATTCATAACAGAAACCTGTAGTACATTTTTTATGGATGTTATTTTATTTTTGTGTCTCCTATATCAATGTGGGAGACTGACTACATACTCCGAGACATCTCCTCAAGTTTGATGGCACCATTAATATTTTTAATTTGTACTCTCTTAACTACAGTAAATATCTGTTTCGATTTCTATAGACATAAATCACTAAAACAGTCAATTAACTACAATTGTATTCTAAAACTACCCCAATGTGTACGCAGAAAGTTGTTGAACTCCCTGTTGCGATGGTCTACTTTCCTTTACCAAAATGTCCCACACCTACACAACAAAGAATAGCGAAGCATTTCCCAAGTGCCTCTTCTTGTTCCTCCTCGCTATTCGCTCACCCCCACAGCTTCGTTCCGTCTTGCAGTACGGTCGAGTTTATTTTATATTCGTTCTCCTGAAAAGAGGGACAATTTGATTTCATGTCGAGCTTGTGAGCAAATCAAGTTTAATTTCGCTGATTGCCGTATGCAGAATGTAAAACTTGCAGAATACGTAAGTGGGCGGTGGAGTTGGGACGAGACGAGGAGGATTTGACGGAGACCGGCTGCCTGCCTGCTTGGGCTCTGTATGTATTCCTGCTACAGCGATGAAATTCCAAATCAGATACAACGATATGTACGTGAACGTCGGGAAATGCTACGGAAAATTCCTCCTTCATTCTTGGTTACGTACGTTTTTCACCTTGGTTATTTCGTATTCTGTTTTACATCCAACCTTCTTTCACGAAAGAAGTACTTTGTTACAACTGGATACGAACCATGGAGTAGCATTATCGGTATCAACACTTTTACTAGTAATTGGTGGCAACTATCTTTCGAAATTAATTAATCAGAAACAAAAATTCTTATCTACCTATGAGACTGTTGTACTTGGAATTGATTTTCGGAATGATGTACTTACGACCTTTAAAGCCTTTATAATTATGAAGATTGAAGTAAAGTGTAGCATGTAGTAACTTACTTGCTAAAACAAATGTGGTTCCAATTTTATTCTCCTTAATTACAACTTAAAATTACGTAACTTGTGAAAAAAATTAATATCACTTCATCTCAAATTTAAGGTGCTCATAACATATGGTGAAACTTCATTACACTAAGTAAAAGTTCATCTATAATTTTTATATTTTGAAGACCATTGCGTGAAAATCTAAGCACAAGAAGATTACTGGAATAAACTGTTTATATATGTCATACCAACACCAAAGAAGAAAATTTGAATTTTGAGAAAGTATTGACGTAATAAAACTTCAAAACGGAAACGGAAAGCATATTAGCATCCACACAAAAGTAATATTTTATCATTACAATGAAAGATCAACTGTATAGTTTACAGGGCGTGAAACTTTCAGATTCCGTATACTTTCTTTAATGCAGTTTCTAGGTTCAACATCCATGAAATGCACAACAAGATAAAGTGAATATGCAAAGTGAAGTAAAAAGCTGGCTAATAGTCATACTAGAAACCAGTGTCAAAATAGCTACAGATCAAGTAGTCCATTCCATAGTTTTTGACGGATACGTCACAACATCATACGAAAACGATAAACAGACATGAGCTCTGTAAAAAAGGCAGAGTTGCATGTGTCTTACATTGAAGTTCTTACTAACAATCTAGGGTCATAAGTAGCGCACTGAGCTGGTGAAGTGTATTGAACACCTAGAAAAATTCCAATGAACAGTGACAAAGACAAATAATCGTCATTATAGTTTCAAAATTCAAACTCTTTATTTCACTATAATACCACATACAAAAGTATCTATGAGTGAAATCCCAGAAATACATTTTGATACAAATGCAAACTACTGACTAATTTAAAACTAAACATATTGATAGACTGGAGCTAAACGCAGGATCTTCGAAACATTGGACAGAGCCGTATTTGGCACATAGCTGCATCGGTAGTACTGGAGTATATGCTTTAAGAGCAGCTCAAAATTTCAATACCTAATATCATAACTAGGAATTAGAATAGCAATTCCTTAATCAAATGAACAACCACAAAACCAAGTTAACACCAAAATGAAGTTTTGCATACCTAATTGCAAGTCTGCTCTGTTTAATCCAATCAGCATGTATCGCTATTGTTAGTCTATCTTGGTTGTGAATGAATTGTAGTATCTTAGATACCCGCTAATTGCACTAAAATACGCTGACTATCCAAAAAGATTATCAACAGTCCGTTAAAGGTCTGCAAATTAATTTTTATTGAGGAATAAACACCCAGCTGATCGAAGTGCAACGCATTTTAAGTGCAGTAACGATAAGATAAAGCGATACTCATTTTGAGTTTCTTGCCCACATCGGTATTCATTAATTCATAGCTATGACGCCCACCGCTGTCTGAAATGCAACCCAATGAATAATGTATCTCTTTATGTAAACAATCTTCTCTGGTGTGCCAGCATCCGTGGGCCTGTGGCAGAACTCATTATCCTTATCATTTCAGTTACCGTCTCCACTAATAGACCATTCAAATATTTAAATAAGGCATTTTTAATGTTCCACTAAATAATAAGTTCGAGTGCCGCCTCGGCAGGAATGATGTTAATTTCCCTGATATGACAAGGAGTAGAAATTCAAGTAAGTCTATGATATTGATTATTAGGCTTATATTTTCGCTAAGTCCATGTTTCAAGCAAATAGTCTGTTGATATTTCCATCTACATCAATATTAGAAGCTTGTTTGTTTGTAGAATATAATCACGATAAATTTTCGTACCCGCCAAACAATAATAATGTATCTATTGTTAGCTACAATCTCACTACAAACCGCAGAAGTCCGGAGTACCTCTGTGTTGCAATTTATAATCAGTTGCCAAATGTACAAACTGTTTTAAAAGCAAAGTTATAGATTTCTTGGTAGAAATTAGTTATTCTATTCATGATATGTATTAACTCGTATATGTAATGTACACAGTAATGCGTAATAACATAAATATCCGGAGATTTTTACATTCATGTCTGATACTGTCGACTCTCAGTCAATTAATACCATTCTATTAACATTATCAGAATTTGGTAGTGCTAATAAGGGATTTTCATCAACGATCAGAAAAAGTTAGATTAATAAGATGATGTTTTAGAATTTCATTGATAAAGACTTTCTTACTTTGAAAATCTAGAGTTCGAACTGAACGTTGGGCAAAATAGCAAACAATCGCTTTCAGCTCCTGCGAACCAATGTTCTGGATTGGGAAAGTGGGAATTTTTGTAACATTTCATGTGTCATAGATTTGACTGGATTTCAATCCATAGCGGGACCATTTAAAATTTTAAAAATATATAGAAGATTGTAGAAGTATTGGATTCGCCAGGTATGAGGCAGATGTGCTACACTGGATCGGTATCGGTACCTACAAATGTTCTTCGGGGCTTCATAAATTCAGGCAAGTAAGCAAGTTTTCTTTCAAGATTTCAGTCTAGCAAAGACACATATGCTCATCGTAAAGCTATGTTAATATGATCATGATAAATTCATGACACTCTCCTTGTATGGAAATCCACGTTATTCGGTTGCAATACCCTTGAGGTTTATCATACTAGGCACAGTATAGTTGCCTAGATATTTGGGGGCACTGACGATAAATGGTGGGCTGTCAATGTTTGTTTCAATTTACTAGGGTATAATTCACTAATACAAAATTATCCTCCTCACCAAATCACACTAACTGTTGTGTAAAAAATATATTTTCAATAAATTACAAACATAGATTGTCTTCATATAGTTCTAAGAATTTTAATTGTTTCTCTGCAAAATGTAGCATGTTGTCAGACCTTCTATCAATCATTGAAATCTTCTATAGTCTAGATGAAAGATCACCATTAGTTTCGTTTGGCGTGCATTTCTAAAAATAACATTACCCTCGAGGTGTGCATTTACTTTTTTGCATCAGGTTCTAAGTCAATTATCCCTCTCCTCACCTTCACAGCATCACAAGTATTCACTCTGCTGAAACTCAAATATTTGATATACCTTTAACTTGAATGCGTGAATATAAGATGATACATATCAATGAAAAAGCCAAATGAAGAGAAACCTGAAGTGCGCGGTCTGGATCTGGACTGCGGTCTGGCTTAGATGATATAAAATTTCACTCATCAAATGTTTATCAAAGTCGTAGATTAAGTTAGTATTGCTGTCAAAGGCGATCAAGACTATGATGTCCTTCATAATACTTAACCTAGTCCAAGCCCAAATCTGGTCAATTTTTTTATTTTGATCCACTATAAATGTGTTAACCATTATTGATTTGAAATACTCATATGTGTATACTGTATATATATACATCGGCATGATTTCTGGGGGATTATATTTTCTTTGTTTCTTTAGGTTGTCTGATGTAGTATAATTTATTGCAAGTGTGTTATCTAAATGTTCTTGACATTGCACGCCTAAGCACCGTATCGTTCCCCAAGCAAACTGCTATGATTGAATCTGAATGCTCCAAGAATAATATATTAAACATTTCCGCTACATTTGGCAAACTGCAATGGCCGTGTGCTTCTCCCCTATTATTCCACATTTGTGAGATTTCATCGTAATATTTATCATAAAAACTACGGGTGACTTTCACAGAAACGTCATATTTTCATACGATCCTTTGTTGATGTGTAATCAGAAGACACGCATGTGTGGCAATGAGGACACATAAATAGAAATATTCATAAGCTTGACTTTCTGTAGATGATGCATTTTCGCAATATAATAACGGCTCCGATTTATTCCGTCCTATTGTACCATTCCTTTGTGATTATAATTGCTTCTGCAGTATTTAGAGAAGCATTTGCTGCACAAGCGATCAACTGCGAACTTCAGTAACTGCAAGCACGTTCACCAGATCCTAAAACACTAACTTTCTCATATCAAGGATTATAGGTACGTCAAATGAAATATTCAGTTGACCGACAATCACGTCAACAGACGGTAGACTGACAGACATACTGGCAGACCGACAGGCATAGCGACAGGCAGATCGACAGACAAACTGATGAATATAGCAACAAACCGAACGACAGACAGCCAGCGCGACGGAAACCAGTGAATCGGATTTTCCTGATGGTTAACATCGTGAAACATGAAAGAAATATGTTATCCCAAATTCAAATAATGGTGATCACATCATTTCCCCGGATTATGCGTCGGAAGCAAAACGTAATAGTTAACTAAATTGCTAATAGCTAGAGATCTATAAACCTGAACAAGAATATTTTAAGGAGAAGCGAAATAAATCAATTGCCTTTTTAAATTCGTCCACTGTATGCACCTTACATTGATCCGTCGGAAGGGGGCGCCTGAGTAACTTAATCGTATGCAATCAGGGCGGCGCAGCAGAAGCTACGTTGCAGCAGCCTCGGCTGTGCAAACAATCTGCCGACGTGCAATCAGAAAGGCAAATAATATTGTGATTGCTAATGCAATTCCTATAAATTTGGGTATTGAAGGGACTTTGGGCGGTGCATGTCCATAGTGGATGAACATACATCGTCTGCGAGATCTCCATCGCTTCCTCACATTTTCCTGTGCCGAGTAGTCTGAGGGTTCACACTACTCCTCCATTGTTTAACTTTGCACTCCTGCAATTCATTGTTACCCTACGTTGTGAATGCAACAATTCTATATCTGCTATTATCTATGAGTTTATGCATAGACACAAGGTTCTTCGAGCTGATTTAGTTCCTGATTTATATCTCTTTTTATTTATTATACTATTATAGGGTATTAAATAAGAGGTGTTATTTTGAATAGCCCGCCATTTCGGTAGACGTCACTTTTGACGCTGTGATTGTTTGACATTTGACAAGTAGAACCGACGCCATTAAGAAACATGGAACGATACACGCTTCAACAAAGCATTGAAATTATTAAAATTCACTATAAGAATGGTGAAAATTTGGCAGCGATGGTTCGTAAAACTAGAACACTTTTTGGTCGTCATGCAGCAATACAGAAATTGGTGGAAAAATTCGAGCTGTTGGGACAAGTTGCTGATGTGAAGAATAGAAATCGTGCACGTCGCTCAAGAACAACTGAGAATATTGCTGCTGTAGCCCAAAGTTTTGAAGAAAACCCAGGTTTGGCCATTCCTCGTCGTTCTTTGGAATTGGGCATTCCACAAACGTCATTACACCGTATTTTGCATAAAGACTTGGGTTTTAAGGCTTATAAAGTTCAGTTAACACAAGAACTCAAGCCGACCGATCATCAACAATGGTGTGTCTTTGCTGATTGGGTCCTTGAAATGAATGAAAATGATCCGGAGTTTCATCGAAAAATCATCTGGACCGATGAGGCGCATATCCACCTCACTGGGTACGTCAACAAGCAGTATTGTCGCATCTGGGGCTCGGAAAACCCAAGAATTATTGTTGAAAAGCCTCTCCATCCTCAACGTGTCACTGTTTGGTGCGGTTTATGGTCCGGCGGGGTCATTGGCCATGACTTTTTCGAAAATGAGGCTGGAGCAACAGTTACGGTGACTGGATTGCGCTATCGCGAGATGATTAATAATTTTTTATGGTCGGAATTGGATTGTATTGATCTGGACAATGTTTACTTTCAACAAGACGGCGCTACGTGCCACACAAGCCACAAAACCATCGATCTTTTACGGGAAAAGTTTCCGGACCGTGTTATCTCTCTAAGAGGTGAACACAATTGACCACCGAGATCTTGTGATTTAACACCTTGCGACTTCTTCCTTTGAGGCTATGTGAAAAACAAGGTCTACGCCAACAGCCCAACGTCGATTCAAGAACTCAAAGATGGAATTCGTGAAGCTATTCAGGGCATACAGCAGCCACTTTGCGATTTGGTGATGGACAATTTCATGAAACGGATATGGTCCTGTAATCGTAGCCGTGATAGCCATTTGGCTGATATTATTTTCCATTATTAATGGCATACCGTCCTCTTTACATTGAAATAAACATCTGATCATTTATTTCAGAGCATGCCAAAAAAAAGAAAAATCTTTGACTATCAAAATAATACCTCTTATTGGAAAATCCACATTTAATTTACTCTGGAGATATCAATGATCATTTTATTTGCTTACTGCATATACTACATTCTCACTGTTTCAAATTGCAGTTCGCTGTGTTCGATAATTGAAAGTGCCCATCATTGACGATACTTTACTAACAGCCTTTATCCAAAGTAATACGTTTTCCTAATGAGTACTACCTAGCGTTACTAGTTTTGGAACCTTGTATTAGTGTATTGATGAAAATTATTTACCAAAATGCCATATAGATTCTGAGCAGTTGGTTCATACTTTGCAAGCTTCTTAAGTTTTCATCAAGTTGTGCTCACGCAGCACAGATAGATCTGCAATTTTGTCTGAGGTACGTTGTGCACAATTCGGTGCGGAATGTGACATTTTTATTAAATTTTAATGTATTTATACCACTAGAAAATTCCTTTGAATGTGCCTTCGAGAACTAACGTTGGAAACCACTCCTTTACTGAAGATACAAGGGTCAGAATTTCTGTAACGTATGCCATCAGGGTACCTTACTGAATATTGATATTAATTGTATGCTCATGCATGTTTCGTCTTTAGCCTAGACTTGTCAGTATAGCCTAGCGGTCTAACTTTAGAGAGCAATTGGGTGGCATATATTGAATGTTGTTGGAAAGTAATAAGATTACTTTATCGCTGCATAACAATTTCCGTTTCAACCGGTCATATTACTATTCCACAAACTGTAATGTTAGGACTCTTCCGTATATTTCCCGCCCCTCATCTAAAAGACGACAGCAATCGACGCTAAAATCGTTTTTTACTCTTTTATAACAGTTTTATCAGCGAGCCTTATCTCATCCCCATTTCCCATCTCCCACTTCCTGCGCCTTTTCCCTTTATTTATCCACCACAGAAAAATTATTGCACCAATAACTTTCCGCCAAGTGTCTGTTTTGTATGGAATATAATCTTTCCCCTTCTCGCTTCTTTTGCTTTGTTCAGCTCCACGATATTTTGGGTGATGCATGTCAATCTTTTAACGCGAGGAAACTAAACATAAGTGCATAAGGATAGTATACGGTCTACCTTCTAAACCAATGGAAATATATGATTAAATTCTCTATCTGAACGCAGCTGTCAGCTCATCAAATACTGAATTTGTAAGTGCTGCTAGGACAACACCTCGAAGAATACAGATGGTGTTTAGTAGATATTGTGCGGTCCTGTACTTTTACACGGTATATTATAATTATTACAAACAGTAAAATTCTCATCAATATGTTGAATGAGTCAGGTGGCAAACTTAGAGCTTGTTTTAGTATCTTTTTTCTCAATGGTTCACAATGAAATTAGTCGACATTTCCACTATAACTGAAACCAAAATAACAATCGTTCGAAGACTTCTTGAAAATCATTAGCAACATGTGTTCCGAGTAAACATAATGATAAATAAAAAACAGGTTGATAAGAACGTTGTGCTGACAAAAAGATGTCATTTTAATATAGAACTGTGTAGTATACACACAAAGTCTTTATAAAAATGACTTTTATTTGTGAGACTTGTGTGCGAACATCACACGATTTTATCATAATGATGGAAGATTTTCACCAAGTAATATCACTACGTGAGACTACCCAAACTGCTGGTGATGCCTGTTATATTTTGGTCATCCTTCTATAAAGCTACCAAACATGCCATCAACGTTTGGTGATTTCATAATTGAAGGACATTGGACTGTACCTTAGAAAAGTATAGCTTCCAAAAACCTTCGGGAACAGAAAGTTACGTTGACATGTGTGCAATGGCAGTGGAGACGCGTAATCCAGACCATTTTTCTGAGATGGAACGCGCCATATAACTTTTCCAGAACTTGAATTGCGAAAGATTGTTCAGTATAGTTTTAAACAAGGCGAAGGAGGGATCCTAGAGATAACCATCCCCTTCCACCTCTCCGTTCCTTTCACACCTTAGACCAGTCATTTTAACCACAATATTTACATGCCGATAAAGAGATTTTGTAATTGACACACAGTTTCACAAATAAAACTCTTTTTCTTTCAGTGGCGCGTTTCAATTCATATTTAAATCAACGTTGGACTGTCAGGCTACCCAGATTACTTGCCAACTAACTAACTAGTCCTATCATGGATATAAAACTAGAGCTCTCTAATCTAGCAACTATTCAGTCCTGTCTAGCTATTGTTCTATTAAATAATTTATTCTTTCTTGTGTCTATCTTAGGGGAAATATTTATTTAGCGACTGCATATAAACTAGTGTAAAGGGAAACACTTACAAAACCTTAAGCAGCGCCGTAAAAATGTCCTTGAGATATTTCATGTGATAGACTATTTTATTTCTTATCTATACATAATTCAAAACAAACGTTTAATGACCTTTGGTACAATTATATTAAGGTTTGGTATTAAAGGCTACTTCGATATGTAGGTTCCTAATAACAGGTTTCTTCACTATTCTAACAATAGCTACTAGAGGTATGTTCTATTTTGGTCATGTGTCATATAATTTTGTGTGTATATATAGTATGTTATCGGAACGCTTTGTGGAACGAGACCATACTATTTGATGAATATTTCACGTATTCATATCCCCCTTGCTTCCTATAATATGTACCCTTGTGACGATAATTATGTTGCTAATGCTAATCGGTTGAAAATATGAAGTACTTTAAAATTCCATGTCTACATTGTTCTTGTTCCTACTCATTTCGAGACATATTTGGTGATATAACATCTATTCTCTTACAGTGTTGGATTTATTTTAGCATTTGCAGCATATCATTGTACCCTAGTTTTTAAGCTTTTTATCTTCACCTCCTTTGTAGCAAAAATCTGCTGTACATCGGAGTAACACGGAAGATTCATGATCAGATTCACTGACCACTACATCTAGTGTTCTTTAGGTTTTGTAAGTAAGCGAATGCAATTTGGGGAAGTATGGATTGATGTCAGGTGAGACAGCAGGCTTAGTATTTTTTACAATGTAATGTACCTATTTGTTAGTATTAAATGTCATAATAAGGAATATCTTACAGGCTTTATTGGATTGCACTGCAATCGGTAAGTGACAGCTAATGATTATTGGAAGAATGATAAAGAAATATGTGTCGACAGTGGGAATCTTGACCAGCCTGTGGCCATGATGTGTCATTTGTACTGATTGTGCTAGTCACTATAGCAACTAGCACTTGTAAATTTGTATTTCACAACCTTCAAAGTGATATTCTACCGATTTCAGGCAGTGCGATGATTGAAGATACCAAATCAATGAGTACGTTGTGAAAATTCTTGTTCAAAGGCAACACAGACTAAGAGATTTATCAAATACTCAACTGCCCAGAATAACAGAAAATACGGTAATGTAGGGTACTGCCTCATGCAGCTGCTAAGTGGATATGAATCATTTCAGGCATACCTGTACTGGTTGAAATAACCTCACACTGACTCTTGCACCTATTGCGGATTATGCGCTACGGTCGAGCAAACTTTCTTCGAATGTGAACGTCAGACAGAGGAGAGAATTGAAGCTCAACAGAGATTAGGTGGACTTAGTCGCGATAACATGGTGCAGTACATGCAGAGTTATATGTGACATACAGTAGAGGAAATGGCAGCAGCAATTTTGTTTCAAAGAGATCGAGAAGTACGGTAAGGAAAACTGTCTAGTAGTATATCAAAATCAGCAAGCAAGAGCGTAAAGAGTAACTGCTCCAGTAATAATAGAGTGAGAGGCCTACGCTGAAGTAGTGCTTTTAGCGGTTCCGACGTTGAAACGCAAACGGAGATAGGTAAGAGGTTTGCCACAGAGAGGTGTCATGTAGAGGTTCTTCCCCTTCTCTCTGCTGGGAGTGATCTGGTTAAACGCTGCTAGTGTTTGGTATACTGATAGCTTTTATCTATATTCTGGAGACTTCGATGGAACATTTACAATAGCACCTCACTCCTACAGGTGCTATGAATAAAGATTCACACCGTGTGAATGACAATACGACTGCACTATACTTTCCCATCCAGCGAGGAAACGTCGTCCTGCACCTCTTTTTGTTTCACTTTTTTATCAGCCAGCCTTATCTAGCACTCAGTTTTCCGCCTCGCTAAGAAATTATTGCTTCAATATGTTGTATAAGGCGCGCTTTGCTCTCTATTCTTCTCGCTTCTCCGATAATGTACTTTCTATGCGATTTTGTAAAGCACTTTTTATTGTCTTCTAAAACAGTGCTGCAACTACTCATATAGATCATAGAACATTCACTTGGCAAAACTCTTTTATCTCTAAAATAGAATTGTGTATTGGTTTCGTGAATAAAAACTATATAGAACGTTTCGTTTTAGCCTTTGAGCATCGTCAGCCACTCAAAAGGTGAAAGGGGTATAGTTTAAAGCCATATGACTGTATGAAGTCAAGCTAGTAATGAAAATTGAAAGAAAAACGGCTCTTTGAGTCATTTTCACTTATCCTAGCAATTATCTGGTACTACATAGAACTACAAGATGAGCATTTGTAATGCTTCAACCACCTTCTTACCCTTTGAAAAAGTACTAGAATAAAAAAAACAAATTACTTCAAGTACATCAAAATCACTTGTACGTTGATGAAGGCTGTCGAGGCAGCCAAAATGTAGTAGTATTGGTTGTAGTTCTCACATAAGTCATCTGTGGTTTCTGAGCGCATTTTAATGTATGTTGTAATGATGGTATGATCTAAGCCTCGCACATTTGTAGAACATGTTTTCGGCGTCAGAAAAAACATCGCGACACCGAGCTACAAAGGCTCAAAATACCTCCAAATCCAGATACATATTCAAGATTAATCACCTAGCAGTAGGTCGCGCTTTGTGGACTAAAGGGCTCTTTGATTTCGTGTTTCTTTTATGTGAGTACGTGTTTCGGAACGTGGAAGTTTCATATATCATTTTCAACAACGCTGTGTACAAGAAACCACTGAACTTTGGGTGAGTCATGGACCAAGACGACAAAATACGTTACATGGAACTATTCTCCTGGTCTGCACTCGCCCTCTATACACTCATCAAAGGGAAGCAAAGGGACGTAGGTGGACAAATTCGCACACGAGGGTCACCATGGGGGTCACTCTTGTGTAAATATTTGCAAATTCCTACTGGACAACCCAGAACGGAATTAGACGAAAAGCCGATTGAAATGGGAGATAACCGTAGGAGGAGCTTGTGAGCTTTCCTGCTAACTACAAATCAAAATATTAGCCCTCGCGGATGTTTGTTTTCGAGACTTCGCCGCTTGAATCTCAACTGCACAGTCTGCTAATTTCACTTACTCTATATGTGGGTGTTTGAGTCTATGTGTGTACTTGACAGATATGTGCTTCTAGGATTTTAAGCGCGTAAGGAACCAGAATAAATGTTATTTCTTATGAAATGGTTGTTGAAAGGGTCTTAGCTGATATCAATAAAAGACAATTACTAGGACTAGACTGCAATCCATGTGGATGGAGCTCTACAGGTGATATAATTGGGAAGAAGACTTGTTGTTGTTGTTGTTGACAAGTTCGTCATGGCCTAACGGTAAGACGTTCGCATAGAATGCAGGAAGTTGTGGGTTCGATCCCCACTGAAGACAATTTTTTTTTTCTAATTTTTCTAATTGATCAATGAAAGAGTGTCAATTTGATGGGTGTGTATGTACTATTGTTAGAACTGCAAATTATTATTATATTTCAGAGCGTCTGAGTTTATAAGCAAATATTCATAGTTGTGAATTTTGCATGTAGTGTTATGGCCGGAGGTGATCCATACTTTTAGAAATTAAGTTTCTATTCTTCCATAGATGTTAACGATTCTTCTGTCTTCTGTTTGTGTCGGGTTTCGCAAATTGAACGGTAATCTTTGAAAGAAAAATTAGCAGCAACCGTCGAAAAACTGTGACGCGAAATATTTTTTAGTACGGTTTGTATTCAGCCGCTTGTCAATGGTTACTGCGAAGATCGTTAGTCGCTGTATCTTAGTGTATCTTTATTCACATAGTCGATCACAGAAAAACGCAAATTGTTAAAATTATAATCTTGAAAACCTCTACCTTATCTACATAACCAACAAACATTTATTTTGTATGGATACGATGTTTCTGTACTGGTGTAATTTTTCCCTGAATTAGAATCTTCTAAAAAAGCTTCATTCTATGTAGACCCTCAATCTATCTTCTCTGCAAAATAATTACTTAAGTAAGAATAAAAACATTCAAATAAATTTGGCAATAATCTTGTTGATAAAATAACGATGTATTAAACACACAGTTTCACAAATGAAACTCTTTCTTACAAGATTATACTGCTTCCAAACAATCAAACTGTAACATAAATGTCAAAGATTGAGCAGCAATAATATCAATAAAGATAAACGCCAGAAATATGCGAATGTAAGATTTGTACAACTTCTCACAGCTTCCTATTTAACTCTTATATGTACCTGTCAAAATGATCCAACGACACTAATAGCTGTACATATGATTTACAACATAAATTGGCTAGTTATACTGTTTTGCAACCAGCGACTTTGAATTTGGGTCGATTTTTATTATACTACGCACATCCCTTTCTATGGCTGAACTCAAATTCGGATATATAGTAATCCACAATACCGGTTACACCGATGTTTGAAGCTCTCATCACTTAGAATAGCTACCCCATCATATTTTCGAGTAGCACTGCCCATTCAACCCTCTTTCCAAATTTCAATCACAACGGTTCGTTTCACGCTGAAGCCAATCCTATGCAGCGAACGATGTAGCTTGAAAGGTATTAAAAGTTTTATTTTTTCATGCTGGATACACAAAAAAAACAGCAAGCAGCAAAAAGGTTAAATACACATAAGTTCGCTCAAAATATCCCGTTTCGAGTGGTGGAGTGCTGAATGACCTACCCCCTTCCTATATTTTTTGTTATTTTCCAGATGTAGTCTAAGGGTGACTGACTCATTTTCTGTGAATAAACCTATCCAACGCCGTACCTAGATTTAGATTCCAGTCGAAAAACATATTTTTAGATGTATCGAACTCAAGTAAGTTCTTTTGGAAAATATCACTTGTAAATGGTTTTTGAAATGTTTACATTACACATGTAATACACTTCTCTGAAGCGCAGTGGCCTCGATTTTGATATCAAGTTCAGATTGACGACTTCTTTGGGGACAAAACTCCAAATGTGAGCGCCTTGAATGAATAAATTACACATTATTTGAATCTGTAATATGAGCGATTGATTTAAGTCCATGGCATTAAATCTTTTGAACTGCTTGTGATTTCTCAGTACAGTGGAATGATCACTATAACTGCTTATTGCCAGCATGCGCAACGTCAGAAGAATTACGACTTTATGAAGAGAGCAGCTGTGTAGAATGAAAGTAAGTCTGCCCAAGATTCGATGGTATGCAACCGTTTTTTGAAAAGTTGATCAACCATTTGCTTTATTCCACAGTATATCAGATATATTGAAGCAAGGTTCAATTCAATTTTACAATTAGCTCATGATTAATGGTGTCAAATACATTGGTGTGATAAAATTGAACTTAGCTCCTAGACTGACAGTGCAAAAGGGCACACCGTCGACTGTAGGATCGATGGCAATACGTAAATCTCTCTATACACACAAATTATTTTGAAAAGCTGCTCGGATTCCTATAGAAAGGCTAGCCCATTTCGGTTATTAAATGTTATTAAAGCCAGGCTTGGTCATCATCGTTACTTTTCAGAGACGTAGGGGATTAGAGTTGATTCAGGAAACATACTTTAGGGCAGGGTGCTGCGAAATACCGTACCTATGTTGCTCTATTATAACACCCTCTTAGCCAGTATGACTTTCCAGATGAATCTTTCTCAGGGTATACAATACTTTTACTTTTTTACTTTCAATCTGCATTGTCTTAGTAACTGCTCCATTATATTTCACTTCCAGTGCCAATAATTTTCATATTACTTGATGATTCAGGACATATAAACTATGTCACTGATTTCCGTCGGTCTGTCTGCTTATCTGCTTCTATTGTCGGAAGATCAGAAATTACCATTGATGGTATTATAACACCAGGTTAAAACTATGGCAACGACAAAACTGCCTCATACTCTTCTTGGTAACATTTCAACTGAATAAGGATAAATAGATGGTCAAGAAAGTGCTTCTGAAGTTATTAAGTATGTGTTACTTAACCTTTTTGATCGATGATTCTATATTTCACGTACAGTAGTATAAATTTTTTGAAGATGTTTCCTTGATTTTGAAACTACTATTCTGATTCTAATTTAAGTCTTAGGTACAGCGTTAAGTCACTTGGCACTACTAGGTAGCATTTTCTTAATATAACGGATCATACAATGCCAGTTAACTGAATGAAGAGGTTTGTGATGCTAAGAAGATTGCTAATTTCTTTAATGCCTACCTATAATTTCTTCTCCATCATTGATTCTACATTTTTTTTTCTTTCTAATCGATAACATCGCTACTTCCAACACGCCTGATTGCATAATTATTTATAAATTTTTGAAATTCTACCTCAACCAATACACAACGCAATGTCTGCTGGCCGTTGACCACAAGAGCTTCGATCTTATTCTACTACTTCCATTTCATATGTTTTTCAACTCAACATTGAGTATTCTTTAATTATCTAGAGAAGGAATATCAAGTAAAAAAATATCTAAGGTGTGTTACATTATCTGTAAAAGTAGAATAAATAAATTTAAAAAGGGAGGGCACTTTGGCGTCTTTACCTAGACAGCGAGAAGGAAAAAATGCTAAAAATCTTCCGTTCATAGGCTAGATTATTCTGTGATTCCTAGATGGGTGGTTGTAGTGAAAAAAATCGCCTTTTTATAATTAATTGATCTTGCTCGATTTCTTTGGAGATTATTGGAATAACATAGACACCACCCTCAACCCTCAGTGTGCAGTTTCATCATCAGTTGCTCCTTGCACCTCGACTCCGATCCGTTCAATTTTCTTAGGGAATCTCATGACGATCAACGTTTCCAATGCATATATCTGAAGTTTCCAGAAATGGGGATATTAAAGGAAATAAAGGAAAAATACATTTTTTGTAATTGTCTATTATAAATTTCAAGAGGATCGTCAATTTGTAATTAAGGTGTTCAACTACACCCCATAATGGAGTAATTGCAACAATAATCTCGCCGATGGACTCAAAGCCTTTTTGCGCATATGGCTCCAGTATCACCCATCAAATACCCCATACAAATACTGTAGGCTCCAGTACAGCCCCCCTTTAAAGCTTCACAGACATAAAATATGCACCAAGGAATCCTCATTTCCATCTCTCCATCACACGTACGTGAAGTCTGAAAATGCCGTGGGCAGATAATTCCAGTAACAATTTTTTCTTCTGTTGAAATATAAAGAGAAAGAAGAAGATAGAGAGAGGGAGAGAGAAAGAAAAACAGAGAAGCAGAGATGAATAGAGACAAAGAAGAATAGCCATAAAAAGATAGAGAGATAGGAGACATGAAGGAAAAATGGGGTGAGAAAAAAATAGAATGAGGAAGAAAAACATAGAAGACAACCCATTGGGAGTGGAACAAAAACAAAGTGGAAAATATATTCTTTCCTGACTGAAAAAAGTCATAGGTCTACGTCTATGGCGCATAAGGCTTTAATGAATGGTTGCGTGGGTATACATAATTGAATTGATTTTCATTCATTCAAGCTACTGCGTGTAACAGAACATCGCAAATAAAATCCCTCAATAAAAAGACTGCTTTCAACTACTAATATGTGGACACAAGGCAAGGCAACAATTCCGTCTAGAAGGAATTAGCTCTTAGTACTGGAGACTAACTCATGTTTACTAACGCGAGCAACTTACCTATTGAGGCTATCCTTAATTTATCGTATCACTATGTCCAGTCATAAAACGGAAACTCTGCCTGAGGAAGTCCTACCGGAAATGCCGTCAAAATTAAGTTTCGTGGAAAATATTCGGATCACGCACGTCCAGTTTCCTTTGGCGATGAGACACTTTACCGAGAACGTCTCGCTCCAAATAAAGTATCAAATCAAAAGTGATAATGTTCCATATAAGAAAAGTCACTCATGCTTTGTAAGACCTGCAAAAAGGTAATAGATGACGTTTCATCACGCTTTCTATAGATAAAGCAAGCTATTTCCAGGCAATGTCGAAAATTCCTATTATGCGGGTATGTGAATATGCGAGTTTTCAAAATAGTGGCAGGCACTACTCCTTTTTGGCAACTTATCGAAAGACAAGAACTCTGTCCGAATGGTCAACTGTTTAGACGGAGAAAACAGACTTTTCATTCGATTACTTATTCAGCCCAAACCTTCGTTAGACTCTGTCTACCAAACTCAATCTAAAAATTGATAACGAAATGAAATCTGCAGTATAGTTTTTCTAATTGATACTATTTCTTTGTATTTGATAAATATTGCATTATATAATTACAAACAAAAAAACGGCGACCTAGAAGTTAGTGCATGACACATCAATTTGAAAATAGGAGTTTCCACAGAGGTACATTTATTGGAAAATGTTCGAGGCAACAGTAGGTGCTATTCCAAACAGCTATATAGGATTAATAAGATGTTTCCAATGTCTGTAACTGCAAAATAATTAAGATGTACCCTTTGCACATGATATGATGATGATTATACATGAAAAAATACGCGTCATTTGTGTATTTATATGAGGAAGATGATTTAAATAACATAATAATATAATCTTTCAGCTCTTACGATGAGTCTCAGGTGATGTACTGCAAAGTTGTCAAACTAAAATTGATCGTCATGAATGGATTTTCATATTTTGCAAACACCAGCTGAGAACAATCCAACCCGCTACTGACTTCCAGCTGTTGTTAACATCATATGTCGCAATATGCCGTCTTGATATTCTTGACTAATATGCACCTTGACAGGTTATAAGATTGTCGCCATATGTCACTTCGTGATCTTAATCAGTGCATACGTCAAACGCACTCTGCAGCTGCAACGACTTCCTTACTCTCTGTATGTACATTTTGTATCGAAGCTGCCGTAACGAATACATAGACGTAGATTTCAAGGTAGCAATGCAAAGAATAGAAGCATGTGCACCATTTATCGCTCTCACAAGATGCAACCAGCTCACGAGGTTACAGCACAACAGACTAGTTCAATTAAAAGAGAAACTTCATTCGTTCTTCAAAAAAACTATAAACAAAGTTGTTCTTAAGAATCGTCACCACAATGTAGGCTTCGGTTAACCGACTCTCACAACATGCAAATCAAACTACAAGGGTAGAAGAAATTGCCGGTCCTCATAGCGGACAATCATTTATGACTCATGATAATTGAAAGCAAGACATGACAATTAAAAATCAACACAGTGTATAAAAAAGATGTAATTTGATTTATTCATGTACAATCAATCGTAGACGAGGATGCTTTGTCCTTGTTGAGAATGGTCACCACGAATTGCAGTTAAAATGAATGAATCGGCCTACCAGTTGCTACCAGATAAGTTTTACCATGTGATTTGGTCTTGAAACCTACATCATGCTCACAGGTCTGAGCGGTGAGGAAACCACGTCGCTTACAGTTTCTTTTGGCTGAACGGATGAAATTGCAACTCTTTGTTTAGTCACTGTATTGCTTTCCACTCCAGCTGTCACTGAATATAAATGATGTTCGAAATACCGACCAGGATTCTCCTATCTCCTTGGAAACTGGGTTATATATCTTGCAAGACTCAGTCAACTGACTTAGGTCTATAGATAGCAACACCTTCTTTCGGGCATCCATCCACTATCGAAGATACATATGACTGTAAGACATCAATAACACACCAGTACCACATTCCTACAGAAATGCTTCAAAACTTCTTTAAAATTATGCTGAGTCACGAATCTCATTGTGATACCAAAATCTTATGAGCTCTAATATTTCTTTCAGAGATTCTCAACAATTTTTAGTGTCCTAGCTACTGGAACTTTGATGGATAGACTTCTAATACAAAAGCTCACTATTATAAAAGTATTTAGGTTGATACAGAAAAGTGACACTATTTTGTAGTGAGGTATGGAGTCTGTGCTGCTAGAGTGCTCAGAATAGGTAATACATTTTCGCTTATGTGGTTCTAATAAGAAATCAGTACAAATATATTACTATTGAAATTGTTTATATTGGCGACACTTCATAAAAATAATATACAAGTGATGAACTAACAAGCATGTGTGCAGTACTAATCGGATAGCACTACTATTCGTATTTTCAAAAATGGTGCATGAGGCAACTCTGATCCATATTAAATTATGGTGAATGCACAATTATGTTGCAACCTTATTCCCCAGTAGTAGAGACAAAAACAGATAATTACTGCACTAAAAAATAAATGAACCGTGGTTTAAGTAAAAAATTATTATCAGCAATTCTTTTAATTGGTAAATGATGCATTTGCACTGATTTACAGGCGTCTTTTCTGTATAATAAACTGTAAAGAGCAAGACAACAGCAGCTGCTGGATTTCGATCAATTTTTGTCGTCACAAGAAGCTCTACTCTAAGGCTAACGAATTCTATGGTGATTAGGTTCATTGAAAGATATTATTTCACTCGTAACAGGATTTAGATTTATTCAGATTAAACAGTTTGATGGTCTAAGCGTGCCAATTTAACTTCTAAAATTTCCATCTTTATCATCTACGTATATTTGAGCTAAAAACACATTTAACTCATTAACCAAATACTAACCCCCAGCAACTATCAGAAAGGTCTGATAATTGATAATGAGGTAACAAAGACGTAAGAACTGCTCTCTAATCTTGTACAATTAGTAGCCAGTACAAGTACTAATGGGCACTATTTAGTGTAGAGAAATGTATGACCACTTTGCTTTCTGCCGCCACTGGATGTTTTTTCAAAAAGTATAGGCCTAACCCACTGAGACACACACATTTATCACAGGCAGACATATTCATTAAATTACTGCTGATTGATTGACATCAAGCTACTAGTCACTGACTATAAAAAACTTATTAGGTTTAGAAGCTTGAAACCGCCAACATATTAACTAAAACATATCACTGAAGGTAGACAAGAAGTCTTATTTTCATCTTGAACAAAACTATCATTTAATCTGCTCAAAAGCTTCTTATATTTGCAAAACTTCTTGCAACATTTAACATCACCAACTTCCATATTTGAAAAAATATTCACGATTACTTTTGCTGTCCATATGACATTTTTCAGCTGTGGATTATCCATCAATTTGACTTCCACATAAGCTAACATGATTACATTTACTTGTATGCTTAGAACTATAGTAATTTAGAGCAAATTAGCCAAATTATACCTGAAGCCTTAACGTAGAAGGATTTCCTCGTGCGTCGTTGCCATAAAAGTTTCGCAAACGTGCCGAAGATAAGGTGATAAATGGGAAGGAGAACCTATTACCCGGGACTTCATCGACACTTTGCGCGCCTCTCCTAATAGGAAAGAAACTAGGAATGGAACTTAGATTACTTTGATAACGAAGATAAGGGCTGGATAAATCAGGGTGAACATGGAAGGAGGAAACGATGTGGCAGTTAGTTGAGAGTGTGGCCATTATAAACAGTGTCTATTAGTAGAAGATTGAGATTCTCAGTCACTCTACATAGAAATGAAGAACATATATTTACTGTAGTTAAAACAACATCAACTGCCAGAAGACTGGTTCGCAATGAGGAGAAATGGCGATATGAATGTGTTAAGATTAGGTGAATTTTAAATGCAAGGTGTCCTGAAATATATGACCAATCTATCAGATCCTCATAGCGAACACAAAATAAAGTTGTATAGGACTCCTCTACAAAAGAAGACTCTGAGTAGTCAACAAATTAAATTTACAAAATGCAGTTAGCATCCCAATAAGTCTTAAGTATTTCACGAACAAATTTGATATTGTGCGCATCCCACATGTCCTGTACTAAATATGATATTCACCCTTACACAAATAAAATTGCATTAGAATTTGTTGGAAGGCTAACGATCATATAACTTTACCCAAGTGATTCATACCGTGAAATTTAATAATTACTGATACGTCCTCACTACGCTTATTATTCCTACTATGTACTAACATGATGTTTAGCACCGCTTATCAATCAGGACCTACTAATTTGTAATATTGATCTTGGTTAGCTTAAAATTATTTGATGTCAAAGGTGCCAATAACTGGTACTACAGATAACTGTCTAATTCACCCTATATGGCCCTGAATCTAACAGTAATTATATCAACCTTGATATTTAATCCCTTTGTACAGAAAGCGGCTAAAATGAATTAACAAAACTTACAACTATTTTCCATTCAATGAGTAATAAAAATGCATCCACTCTTTTTTGTGTATTTTTTATTCCCAAATAATACTTTTTAATACGATGACTGGAAAGAACATGCTTTCTAACAGGTTGTATGTGACAAAAACGTCCCTTCTTTATATTTGGGAGCTATAGCTGTGTTGTGAAAATAAAGAACGTGCCCAGCCCCCTCTATTTATAACCTTTTCGCTTTAAATTTTCTCAATATAATCAGCGTAATACGATTCCCTACTCAAGGTACGTACTGTGAATCCAAGATCCAGAGTCCGAACTGCCTAAGGTTGCTTTTGGTCCACAGCTACTGAAAGTAAATGTGTTGTAGTGAAATATGTTAATAATTGAGTGTCTAACAAGTAAGGATAATTACCGAGGCCAATATAAATGATATTCACAGATGACAGAACATTATCTACCAATCATAGCCACACAAATTCATCGACAGACAGACATAAATAAGTGACTTGGTCCTTTACGTCACAAAACTTCACGAAAACCTTTCTCGATATAGAAATTTCTCGGATTCACTACACTCCCACATATTGACGTGGAGAGAAAAACTATAAAATAGGACAAAGTTGGAGGATTATACAAGTACAAAACCGTAGAAACCAGTCTGATTACAACTTGCTGACATCCCATAGTTCTAATGAGAAAATCTGCAAATCCTTTCAGGAGAACCACAAAAAGATATTAGCCATAGCAGAAAGCCGAAAAGCATTAGGTGAAACTTTTATCTAGCTTGGCGGATAATTACATTGGTTGGCAGCTGGACCATCTGTATTTAAAGTAACGGCTTTATCAAGCAGAGCTGAATCACCGTAATGATCCAGATCCAGAGTCCAGTAAAACTAGACATCAGGAAGCTTTGTTCAATGATCTTATGCAGATAAAAATATTATGTAATTAACACACAGTTCCACAAGTAAAACTCTTTTTCTTTAAGACTGTCAGATTTGACTGTTAACAATGGTTACCCAAATTACTTGCTCACTAACAAACTAGATCCTATCATGGATACAAAACTAGAGCTCTCAAATCCAGCATACCATTTTTCCTGTCTAGCTCCATTTTCCTATTAATTTTTTTGTGTTCTTGTTCTTGTCTATTTTAGGGGATTTATTTTTTTCGGTGACTGCATTTACACCAAAATTGAGGGGAATCCCTACAAAACCTTAACCATCGCCGTCCAAATGTCCTTAAGGTATTTCATGAGATAAACTATTTTATTTCTTGAGAAATTCCTGGTTTCAAGATTTGTGAATCGCAAATTGCAGACCATCGGAATCGATTCCTTTATTGACTCGTACTGCTGTATCGTTCCTACGGAATGAATTGTTCAGATACGCTTCAGATTCACTCAACACTGCAGCAAAGCTAACCTCACAGTTCGACAGCTGCCATTTTTTTGACAATCGAAGAACAGGCGTAATAAACAAGATCCGAGACATTTTATTTATTGACGATTATACTGAACAAATTAGATTCGAACTCGGAGGTATTTGTCCTCTATCTGCAAAGCATTTTTTTTTTAATTATGATTGTTATCCTGTTGCCTCGCCCCTTTCGCGGATGAACCTCTTCATTAATATTATAGCCAAGACGATGGCCGCTACCTTGACTCCAGCCCAGACGAACTGACTGCCTGACATTTTTACCGATAATGCAAATTTGTCAGATTCAATAACATCTGAGCATCCTTTTGGATAAACTTTATCATTTGCATCTCTGCATGAGTGTGGAATCGACATGTTCTTTTTAGTCCAATAGTCTGATCCATCAAGTCCGCAGCATTCGTAATCCCGCTGAATCCAGTCAACTATTTTTTTATAATCCTTGTTCCCAGCATAATCATCAAAAATCTTCTCTGATTCGGCTCTTACTTGTGACTCGATACGTCCATCTACTATAAACACGATTCCTAAGCTGATTTCTAATATCACTACCAGAGAAAGTAGGATGGCATAGATGCGGAGAACGGTTATCTTCTTGGCGACAGCTGCCCATATTCCCAGTGGTGCAATAATCAATTTGATGACTCCACCAATGATCAGTATTACAGCTTCGGCAATTTTTTTGCTCACAGTACCACCAACCAAATCAACAAATCCACCAAATATTATGAAAGCGTTCATCGTTATCAGCCAGCATTTGACTGAGCATATGCACATCCTGTTTAGATTTTGTATTAACGTCTCACCGAAATTGCACCACCCGTCTTGACCCGGTTATATTACAGATAGCAAAAATGACATCAGCTCAATAATCTCGAAGAAATATTTGTGACTTTGACAGATGCTGGAATTTCTGTCGTACTACATGGCGATTGAAGTTCGATAGAGGCGTTTTAGGACACATGTTCTTATGAATTTAAATTTGATTTATTCCTCAAGCTATTTCATTCTTCCTGATACATTCTATAACTTACGATACCTTCAAGAGTAAGTTAACCTAGAAGACAAATAGATGAAAACTTATAGTAGTGCATCGATAAAAATTGAGTTTGAAAGGTCAGTCTGTTCTATTGACTACAATGCTATCAGGGTTTTGCAAATATTTCCTCTAAGACAGACACAAGAAGGGAATAAATAATTTAATATAAAAATGGCTAGACAGAATAAATAGTATGCTAGATTTGAGAGCTCTAATTTTGTATCCATGATATTATATAGTTTGTTAGTGAGCAAGTAATCTGGGTCGCCTTGTTAGCAGTCAAATCTGACAGTCCCACGATGATTTAAATTTAAATCGGAACGCGTCATTGAAAGAAAAGAGTTTTATTTGTGAAACTGTGTGTTAGTTACGCAATTTCTTATCTGCATGATGGGAGAGCATCTACAATCTACATGACAATGGTTTCATGTTATGGATATGCCTCGCCTACACCATCTTTTGGAGAATAGACTAATCGGTCGAAACATTCTTCGAGAGAGTGTAAAGTGGAAAATTACAGCTCTTTATTCTCGAATTTTTGTAATTCACTCCAAAAACGAACATCCAAGATAAAATTTTACTAAAAACTTGCGAGATGCAAGTAGACAATAACACCATGAAATTCTCAGTGCCAAAAGGGCATACTTTGATTCTCGTAATTTATCGGGTACTCATAATATTAAAGAACTGTGGAATGAATTAAAAACACTGAGTATAAATTAATCACAGTCATGTTGAATCTGACTTTGATGATGCTGACACAATAAATGATTATTTCATTGATAGGATACCACAAATTAATGATAATTCATATACTAATGATTACTACCAATATAACAAAATATGTAATAATGAATTTCGTTTCAGCCTGGTTTATGAGTCTGAAGTTTTAAAAACGCCTCCTGGTTCTGACGGTTTGAGCATATCCTTGATCAAGTTATGCTGTTCATACATATTGCAATTTCTTGTTAATATTACCAATGGCATAATTGCAACTTGTAAGTTTCCTACAACTAATGTCAAAATTATGTACGTATTAATCCTTATCCTAAATCAAATAATCCGAAGCAACTATCTGATCTAAGACCATTTATTAGTAATTTATTTGGAATCAATAAAATAAAACTACAAAGCAACAGTATCTAAATTGACTGCACTAGTGATTTGAACATAGTGAACAAGTTTTCAAACGAAACTTAGCACTCGTTACCCGGTTACTCGCTAACGATGTTTCATTGTTTCTATTCGCTGCGGTTGCATTGAATTCGTCTTCCTTTCTTTTTCCTCCTGGTGAACAGACGAAGAGTATTCTAATGCTGACGTTGACTTGCTTAGCTACGATTTATTGCAAGGAACGATTTTTCAGCGAAAAGACTGCTAGTTAATTTATGTACAGCAGAGAATCCGTGATGAAACGTACAGCAAAAGTTCAAACTTGCTAATAACAATACAAATAATCATAACAAACGTGACAGCTATTATTCTAGTTAAGTTATTTCATCAGTATAACGTGGCTTAAATTAGCTGCCAGTACCAGGATCAGATAAATGGAAGACAACCCCAAAATATCCCTATGACCTTTTTGTTCTGTTACAAATACAATGTGACAGAGCTTGACTTACCTAATCGTCCAAGTTTAGCATTTTCTGATCCTATGACGCTCACGGAGTGTCCATAGCAGTAAGGAAAACGATATAATAAATAGAATATGAGCATAATTGCTACTAGGCGCAAGGTATAATAATTATACTTTCTCATGTTATATCTTACGGCCTCGACTGGTCCCTCTATGCTTGTCCTTTATATGTTGAACTCGAATAATTAGCAGTTGCGATACTTAAGCTTCATGCAAGTTAAGTGGGTCGAGGCTGGCTATTGAAGTAAGTACTCTGAGATTCGTTTGTTTTAAGATACACTTTACGTGTTCAACAAAACTCATCTTGGTCATACTAACACCAACATTTTTTTTTGAATCCATGAGTTCAAAGGATTGGTTACTTCAAAATGTGTATGTATGTCAGCGATGTGCACGACGTGATAGGGAATATCTGGTAAGGACAACCATGTAGATAGTGGATTCTCTTACTTTGTGAATGATAAGCACAGCTCTAATATTGTTGGCGGTGTATCATCTAAACCGTTCGCTTTAGAATTTGAACGTTATATCGCTAGGAATACTTCTTTAGGCTCAACAATGTTTAGCCAACAAATATATTTGTGATTCAACTTATATTTGAATGGAATTGGCATATTTGTTGTGTGACAATTGTCGAACGACCTAAAATAGTACTTCATTTTATTTGAATCGCCAAACTGAGCTTTCAAGATGAATGTGTGATTGAATGTGCTATGTAAATTTATATCAAAATATTTAATTATTTTATAATTTTTAGAATCATTCTGATCACATAGTGTTTAGATATAGGTTCTTCATTATTCCTGACCAACGCAAGAGGTTAGAAGTCATCCAATAGTTTACACATCTCTTACTAGAGATAATGTATAATTTTATCTGTATTTATTTATGTATACATAATAATTAAGTGCATACAATATAAGTCATCAAATTTTAGATCGAAAGAACATGTACCCGATAAAGTAATTTCAAAACATTGTAGACTAAATGGAAATGAAACTAGCTGAAGTGTTACATAAAGTGTCCTTAACGTCAGATAATCAGTTGGAAAATGTTATACAGGGTTTCTAATTGTAAGCAATCTGACCATTAAATTCCTCCTACTATGAGAGATACAGTTTTTTTGCTAATGATAGTTTAAAAATTTTAGGTTATCGAGAAATTTACATTAAATGTAAGTTATAATATAGTATCTCTATTACCCTGTATATACTCTGTCTGAGGTATGTTATAAGTTTTGTTTGTCACCTTGTCTAGAGCAGCTATTAAATTTTTTTTGATGCCTGCTAAGGAAAAACAACTGCCGTATTAAAACAAGCATTTCCTTTTTCAATAAAAAAATTTGATTTCAGTGAAATATATTTTCTTGCTACTACCACTACTACTAGATATATATACTAGGTAATTACATTTAGAACATATAAGATTCACGCATACAACTTGAGCTTGTTATACATGGATAATCTTTGTCGATTTTCCGTTCAGTACCATCACATTAATTACTTAAAACGAACAATCGAATAGAACGCGGGACGTGGTAGCTTTTTTCCTTTCGGTTGCAGCACGGCGAAAAAGCTTGATTAGCGGAAGCTCTCTCTATCCGATGGCAGAAATCATTAATCACAGATAGCGGGAGAGAAAGAGATAGAATGTACTCGGCAGGGATGTATTTGCATTAGGAAAAAATTGTATTTGCAAGTTTCTCACAAGCTTTTCTATGAAGCGTGACTAGGGTTTGTAGAGGTGAAATTCAACTTTCAACTTTCAAATACCTGCAAGTTGTGACTGAATATAGATAAAGGTAGATAATAATAGCTTTTAGTGTCCAAGAGTTAGCCACTAATAGGACAGTATTACACATAGTTCATAGAAAAAAACCAAGTATTAAAATAATACATATGACAAAGTATCCTCACTCTAGATGTGTATTTGCTACCCTAATTAATTCTTCAACAGAGGTAAGTTTATAAGCATATTACTTAGCGGCGCTGTCAGGGAATAAGGATATGTGAAGGGGCTGATTTATTATAACGACTAGCATCTTGTTACTTTTTACAAAAAGCTCACTTGTTCTATCTTCCTCGCTATCAGTCTTTCAATATGCAAAGTTCGCATTTCTGGGACTTTTAGGGGTAGTTTAGGTCAGTCAAATTGACGTTTGCGACATATACAAGAATGCGGCTGTTTGGTATCTACATTTATACTTACATAAATGAGGAAGAGCTATATTTACGTTGGAAGTTAAGGGGACTAAAAGTTTTGTTGTGCATTTTAACACAAAGCTACCCACCCTGAGAGATGGCGGGTGGCACAATCGTATCAAACATATTCGTGTAATTGACGCTCTTTCTTAGGGAAACTCTTCCATCATGCAGATAAAAAGATTGTGTACTAAACACACAGTTTCACAAATAAAACTCTTTTTCTTCCAGTGACACGTTTCGATTTTTATTTAGTTCATCGCCACTGAAAGATAAAGTTTCATTTGTAAAACTGTGTTTTATATTTTGAGGTGGCACATTACTGCAGTAAGCATCGAACGCGTTTGGGCTGATAAAGAACATTTCTCAAGTCCTGCCCTGTACCGGTCGCGTAGTTAAATGAGTAATCCATTGGAGTCTATCCGTTTGGATATTAGGATGTTAGAAGACAGACATCCTCTAATTATTGGCTATTCTCTGATTAGCAGTCACGTGACCAGCGGTAGCCTTTGTGTCACCCTCGGCATGGCCAGGGCGAGTTATTGGCCCTGACTGCCCAGCCATCCCAATTAAATCCATCAACTATTTAGCGCACTAAGGGACGCGCTGAGATGTGCCTGCGGTTGAGATTTAGCTTTTTAATTTTCTAGTGTCTCCATATTGATACTAGCAGTCTCAAGAATGTCTTCATTATTTTACGGCATCATAGTGTTTGAGAAAAATTCAAAAAAAGTTTGGTCATCACACGAGACTCAAAATTAAATACATCGGGACCTATCGACTATCATGGGGGAACAAGTTTCTTTTTTGCTGTTTTGTGATGGTGGAATCAAGAAGTCTGATAATTTAGAGAATTGCGATTATCTTGATTGGGTGTTACTCCAAAACACTTCGTACGTCCTGCTACAGATTACTTTGTATCATGTTATTCGATCCCAAATATGTTGAGCTTGCTTACTTTGTAGTCCAATTCTGGTGAATATTTTGAAACGCTATACACTCGGACATAATTAACACATCTCAATTATATTGAAAATGTTAATTACTAAAGACACTGACATGTTCAGGTCTCGTCAATAGCAACAACTACAGATGAGGAAAAACCACCCACTTTAAATGCGTATATCCCTGATAATGTCAGGACCGAAACACTGATGTCCTATCTAGAGCACTGGCGTTTCAACCAGCGTTGCATGGCCATGCTCGGTGCAGCTCAAAACCGAAGAGTCTGACTCTATCGGTGAATCTTCCTCAACGTGTCAAACTTCTTTTTCCTCATCGTAGAAAAGAAACTTCTATACCAATATATTATCATCTTCGTTCCATGATTATGCTACTTTTTTAGGTGAACACAGGGGCTCGTTTGGTTACGACTTCCCATTAAAATTCATCCATTGTGAGTACTTCTTCATAGGAGCCGCGGTACATGAATATTTTGATTTCGCCTTTGTGACCATGTAAGCATAAAAACTGTCAATGCAGTTGACCTAGGAGACTGTCAAATGGTACATTTCGATATACAGCAGTGAAATGTATTCTATAACTGAAAAGGTAGTGAAGTATAATTATTAGTAAAAGTAGAACAAATCAATACACATATTAGATAATAGAACGATATTTGCGTAATTAACGTCTTTTCTATTCGATGTAGCTGAAACTATTCAGATAAGTTATAACTATAAACAGTTCAAATGGATTCCTAAAAATCTATGGAGTTCCACAGAGATTTACAAGTAGATAAATACATGAACGTGGTGTAATCAACGAAAGGGCTAATGGATCCTACTGAACTTTGCATTAAAGCAATCTTCACATCGTAAACAACTACTACAAGGATCATGAAATGCTAAATCATACATAGTTGTATTCATGAATTTAGATATTGCATCTTTATTCAATCACTGTAGAACCGGAATCATAAATAAGGGAAATGCCGTCGACACGAACCGTCCGATAATAATATTCTAATTACGTTACATTAACGTTCCAGGCATACTTCAGACTTTGGGTGAGAGACCAGGTATACTTTTCTCAGGCAATGACGAAAACGGAAGTATATTTCAGAGCATTGCGTTGAAGTCTGTCATTAACCATATTTCATTAATATACGTACAGCACTCATCGATGACAAAAACCACATCAAAATAACAAAACAACAGACACAAACAAGCAATTTTTTATTCTAATTATTATAAAACGTCCAAAACCTTGTTTTCTATATTTTGAAGCTTTTTGTGATAAAAATACTTACCTGAACCTGTTGAAGGTTATCTTAACAATAGCAAAGCTAGAATACACCACACGAACTAGATGGAAACTGTATTCGCGTTGCGTCGACAATATTCCTACATGCAGGGTTTTCCCGAAAATTTGTACTAACAAGCCGAGCGCCCTCAGAATCCGCTTTCGCGTTCCAATTATGTTGGTTTGTTAGCGGGAGATTTTAATTTTTTGCTTCTGCCATCCGACTAGATCCAGAGATTAACCACCATGATTTACACGTAAGGTGATGATGTATGACGCAAAATAGCACAAGCACGGTTCAAACTGCATGAACAAAGTGTGCCCAGTTTTATTAGCAATTATTGGTGAACGATTGCACGATTTCAGCCCTGAACAATCTAGAAGCACGAAACAAACGCTGCTAGATAATTCTCCGTGAGCACAATGTTCCGAAACAAAGTACGAGTACATTCCTCAGTTTTATACATTGGATATTGGTTCTCAATACAATACTAGGTTACTACTTTACCTAGTTCAAGAATCTAATCAAGATCCGAATGGAATTTTCCCATTTGTCGACGAACCAAGTATTACGGGACATACTCTCTCTCTCTCTCTCTCTCTCTCTCTCTCTCTCTCTCTCTCTCTCTCTCAAGTATTGGAATACTGCAAATGCCGAACTGAAATCGAAACTTTGAACCATATCATATGGCGATGTGACTTGTATAAAAATGAACGTATAAGCTTGATTAAAAACTTAAGATTGTTAAAATATCAGCTACTGTGAAATGAACCGAAATAAACCTCCAGGTTTAAATAAAGCCTAATAAAAAAAGTATTTACGGGACAGACTTCAGACGGAGGGCAGACAACGACAAGCAAATGTGAGTCAAGTGGTCTTGCGTGCTGTATATGATGTAAAACATCATAAAGTCTCTATATCTCGAATTATATTTTTTCAAGATTGCTTTCCATCCACCAATTATCCTAGGAATGATATAAGTTTCCACTGTTCGAATCTAGTCGTTTGTACGTCATTTATCTATTTTTTAATACGGCAATATCTCAGGCATAAGCTTAGCAGCTACTTATGTTTGTTTTATTACCCCGACTCCAAGCAGAAAGCAGCGTGAGGCTAGCTCAATAAAAAACCACCAAACGTAGACTTTGTAGTTAATTGCGAAACTTTAAGCAGAAACTAGTTAAAATTTCAATGCGAGTATCTTGTAATTACGTAAAGGGGATCATATAAATTTCGCCGTGGAAGGAGAGCAGATAAAAATAATGACCTGGGGCTTAAACAATGAACTTTATATCGTCCCCCCTTTTTGTACTTCGGTAATATCCTCGTCAGCCGCTGCATGGTTGTGGCATTTAAATTTTTATGTTTATGGAAATGCGAGATGTGGTGGTCGCCAAATTGTTTTGTTTCTGGTAGACTATATTGACGCGTCTTATAGTACGGGAGCTAGTTTATCAGTGTAACTTCTGAAGCTTGCCCCATGTAAATCATCGCATTGATGTAGACCAACAAAAAAATTCAGCATGTCAATTATTGTTACAATATGTTTGTAGTGTATATTTGATCTGAGAGTACGAAAATTATGAGTAAATATTGTAACTCGTTGGTTATCTCAATCGCTTCATCTGCATGTACTTTGAATTTAGAAGAAGGCTGCAGTTCAAGCAGGAGCGTCAGTAAAGGTTCGTTTGCAAATACATGTAGTTTTATACATTCGCCATATGAAATAAGATAGAGAAGTTTCAAACTTTTGGACGTTATTTTCTATGAAAAACTAGACATACCAGCCACTTTTAAAATATCGTCGACACATCGATTGATAAAATACATGGGTCAAACTTTAATACAGCACAAGAGAGAAAGTTCGCAACCTCCAGGAACTTTCTGGTGATGAGGATTCTTATACACGCCATATAAACTCTGTATCCACAACAAAATAATATAACTATGTACTCGAAAGTGTCCACACTGTCAATATAGTGGCCTGGATAATAAAAATGATTTTTGTTGGCATCTACATCATTCTTGGCAGTAGCAACTTGCCTATTATGGAGTATTTTCTAGTTGGTAGACTGTTTTGTTTCTGGGCGCCTGTATATTGACTCTTCTGGCCTGGAGATCGTTTGTGGCGAGAGACAAATTATGACATCGTGGTCTCTACTGCCTTCTTCATGGCGACGAATGCAATACCGCACATTTCAGTATGGAGCGCAATTATTACGCTGTACTGGAAACCACACTTAAAGGTCCTGTAGTTTGTGCTGAATTCATTTATGGTGTAAAGAACGAACCTTTGTCTGTGGCGAAGCTGGATAGTTAATGGAAGTCTAGTCGGTAAGTTTAATCTGATAGCTACACAGCTATGCAATTTCCCACAGCCGGTCTAAGAGTACCATAAGCTAACTAACTAGATAATAGAATTACTATGATGATAGTATATGCGCCTATATATAATGTCTCAGTAACAATTCCTAATCAATTAACTTTTAATGAGTTCGAAAGATGGTGCATTATGTTTTCTAGTATAAATACTTATCTGACAGGTACCACTCTAGCAACAACCTTAAAAAATTAGTAAATAAGTACGGATGATATAGATAATCATACATGACGTGATTACTATTACAGGTCATGAAGAATGAATTTGTCAGCAACAACACATGTCCTACCTCATGAAACGCTTAGCTTGACTCAAATATGGGGTTCAGTATGTCATTCTATTCCACTTAAGGCTAATTATTCATTCTCATTCATCTGATATGGTACTATAGAATAAAGTATTCTCATCTATCATTCTCAATTGAGCCGTTGTGGATACATCCATCAGGCTTTTCCACCCATACTGCGGAATCATACAATTTGGGATGGTTTATAAAATTTTATCAATATTTTAACAGATATTATCAGAAATCACTACATCAATTTTGATAAATGGTGGCATGGTTATAAGTAACATAATAATTTCAAATCTTACTCAAGTTTCATTTTTGTATATTTCTCGGGTTTCAAAAGGCTGGTGTCCGTAGGCACGGCTTACAAATATGTTTCTATAGTCTTATAGTTCTTTGGAGGTCAGAAATGTACTGACAATTGCTTAGATGCCATGCGCGGAATTTTTATTTTAGAATCAGCATAGACAGTATTGGAACGACTTTCAGAACCAATTTAAAATATTCAGATTGTTCATTGTAACCTATGAAATCTCAAAGTAAAGAAATACATATAATTGAAATAATTTATATCACGATACTCTGACCTATCAAATTTTCATGCAAATTATACTTTTCATTGTTTGATAACTGTTTTCCATAATGTATGCTTGAAATCCCTTACAAAACTGGAAAACTTGTGACATGTTCCATCACGCGATGTAGGATTAGATTCGTTCATAAAATACTTATAAAGATTTTACTGGTAGTTTTATTTAAAACAAGAAATATAAGTTAGCTAACTTGCCAAAGAGATTCCGAATCAAGAACTCCGACCAAAACCTTGAATCCAGAATCAGTTCGGAATTTATTTCATTCATCGAGGGAACTTCACATCAAAAGTGCAGATCAGGACTAAGAATAAACAGTTATTTTCTCAAAATATCTCTATTACCCTGGCAACTACGTATTATAACTACAGAACTTTCTCGCCTATTGGTGCGGCAAGCAAAATCGTTACTGACATCCATGCCAATGACTATATGGACACAGCTAGCGATTCACGGACGCAGCTCGTTTAAAACCATGAACGTTGACCTCTATGCAAACTGACCACTGCTGCCTGATTGAGACCATTTGTACTAACAAGCAATTATTGTTTGCACCATTTATGTTTGTCGACTGTGTAATTTCACTTTGGAATTATGTTAATCATCTGCTTAATTAAGAATGACCGCAACAAACGTGTGTATGTCCGTTTAGTTTGTTTTTGCGGCACTATACAGGGTGGCTCACTAATGTCTAAGCTGAGCGTTTTGTACGGGTAAGGGGGTTAAAACGGTTAAGGAAATTAAATAATCAAATCTCTCGATTCATGCTATGAGGCTTTTGTCTTAAGAAGTTATCTTTAACATAAGATAAATACTGTCAGATTTCAGACTCAAAGACCAAGATGCAATCCACCATTTCTCAATGGTGGATCTTTTTAATTTCCATAGATTCTGAGTTTTCTATTCGTGCGAGTCTAACTGTCTAACACTGTTTCTTCCCTTTTTCTTAACAGTAAATCAAAACCGTCGTCCATCGAACGCATTGGCCACCATCCAAACTATTCACAGTTCACTTCGTGGGAGATCTATAAAGATGCTACTCTAAACTGCGATTGGCGTTATGTATTGCCCATCACATAAATCACTGATACATGTACATCGACTGTTCCGATTGAATCTACTCTCCAAATATACGTATACGTACGTAATGCATTTTATAAAATATTGTCTTAAAATGGAGACATAAAATATATGTGATTTTCTCGCTCAACCAATTCCTTCTGGCCAAAAACTTGGATACGACTTAGAGACGTCTGGCGGCATCAGAGAATTTCTATACGCCTAAAGAAATCTATAGATAGCTATTTAGCCCTTAAATGTCTCCAAGAGGACACTTTGACCTAGTGTTTCATAAATATATGAGTAAAATACCAAAAAAACAAATGCTTGACAAGCAAGTGGCTCTAAAAATAAACAATAATCTTTAACTATTCAGATTTTGTTGTTAATTTTATTGTCAAAAAGCGTTAGATGATTATTTAGACCAGTTAAAATAAAGCACATCACAATTTTTTACAACAGGGTTTCCGAAGATGCTAGAAGATTCGAAAGTTCTTTGTCGCTCACTTATGAGAATTTAGTCAGCAGCTAATAGAAAAAAAATGAAATGGAAAGACAACTACAGAATAAATGTCAGAAGATCCAAATACATCAGATTCCTTAAAAAGGAACAAAAATGACTCGATATGCATACACCACCAACAAATGTAATTCTGGTCCTAGCAGGCTGTAATCTATATCACCAACTCGGGTATAACGATTGTAAAAATTGGATATATGAAAATGAATTTTTGACAAAAACTTCTGAACTAACGAGCATATCGTTCTCCGATTAGTGCTTGATAAAATGATAAACAATGGTCTGTTGCACTATGGTGCAATGTTAATAAAGCTTATTGTTAAATAATATTTTCATAATTATAGTATCTATATTCTGTTCATTTTTTGTTCTCCTGGAGTAACAATTCACATTTAATTACCCAAGCATAAGAGCATATTTTGCACAGCTGGTTGACTAATTAGTGCGTTTGATTAAAATAGCGATTACGGAATATGCCAACAGAAGTAAATGTCGAATACCTATAAGAAGCTGTAATGATTCAATAGCTGCCAGAACAAGAGAATATATAGGCAGTTTAATAACAAGGGTCATTTATTCAAAACAATGTGAAAGTTCTGCTTGAGGCCGTTGCAGAAAACGAGTCAGCAATGGGCTAAAGATATTCCTAACTTGAGTCAACTGATTTCACCAAGCTTTTTTCACTAAGTTCTGCAGTTTCGTTCAAAGCAACCTATGATTCTTTTTTATTTCACTCAAGCAACCCGTTATAAGAATATAGTATATCCGCTATCGTTTTAAATAGGTAAAAGCGCATTAGAATGAATTATGACTAGTCTTAGGTTTTTGCGTATATGTAATTAATATTTGCTTACAAGTTCTACTGCACCCACCACTAGTGCAAGTTTTGTTTCTCTACTCGTGAACCTTAACGAGTATTTTGTGCATCAGAGTCGGTTTAATTCCATGCCATTTGCGTTTGCTCCTCAGTCATAAAGTGATATAACGTAATTTTATCGGCAAAGAGGCAAAACCCGACTACGCTTTTTATTTGAAAGCAATTGAATTAGGTATTCATGATAATTCAAGTGAACAATTGACTGCAATGAAAAATGTAGCGTATGCGATCTAAATATTGACACCATTCTTAAAAAATATATATTTTTGAATAATTTAGACCTTAATCTGAAAAATTCCATGTTTCGTGTCAGTAAACACAGACATTGCATTCACTGAAAAAATGCACATATCAACAGACAATGTATTTAAATTAAACATATTTTTTTCTGTATATTTGATATTAGAGACGAAATTACGCTACGTTGTGCGTTAGCTTTTCACTACTACACCACTGGTCCGGTAATTCTGATATTAATATTTCCATAAAACCAGAGAACGGGATTTTTCTAGGGGGTGGGCGCAATTAAATTTAATAACATCAGCAGAGGCTGCGGCGGCTTATAGTTTCGATACCAATTTGCTTCTTTATTAAAGCATCGAGGGCAGCCGACCGTGAGGCTCAGCACTATCAGCAATCGCTGGCTCCTTCATGGGTGGGAGCGCGTAGATTTCTCTTGGGACCTCACTGGATAAATCTGGATCGAATATAATTTCATTTGCCTGAGTCAAGGAACGTACACCGAGTCGATTTAACAAGTACTTTCCATGGATAGAAGGCAGCCGGTGTAGCATCCTGATCTGGAAAATTGAGTCAAGCAGAAATATGTGATAATATTGTCTTTGGCTTGAAAATAATGGCGCACCTTGTGGAATTTTGGATAAGGATACAACTATGTATGAGTATTTATTTGAAAGCTTCTGTCTGAGAGCTATACTCCGCACACTCGCGGGTGGGGGTGGGCATTGCCCGTGAATTGGAGTCAAATAGGCGGAACCAAATAGAAAATACAGAAACGTCACATATACTCTCCACATGTCTTTGCCAGTCATATAAGATCAAAAAAATATCAACATAAAGTTATAGTTATATCCCATTCATCAAAATCTGTTGGCAAACCATCACTGAAGACGAAAGTTGCATCACAGTCGCCTCTCACAGTATCCCTACATCTAGTTTTGAGTGTAAAGTTGATGGTGTTCCAGGTGATTATATCCCAACTATGCCAGCAGGTCCGACACAAGAGAAATCTGCAATTCAATAGAAGAGTAATACGTCTACTGGACGCGCTTGATCGTAAATTAAAGACCAAGCTATCTCGCATAATAACCCAAAAAGTTAACAAAGTCCCAATAGATACTAGTTGGGGTCAATGAGCGCAACTTACCAACAAGACCAGGTCCAACGCCTCTTAGGAGCCTCGTCTAAATGTTGGAGAACCTTGACGTTGTAGAATGGGCTACCTGGAGGTTTGTTTCCGCTATGGCTACCATTTGCAGTGTTTCAAAGCTAATGTGAATATATGTTCATCAGGTCGCAGCGCTCATGTAGTGTGATGATCTTGCTGCCATTGCAACGATTTATCTATATAAAAAAGTACTAATACAGCAATTACTTTCTGCTACCGTCTATAGACTTTTGACATCGTTTGCACAATTTTGAAATTCGCAAGGTCCCTAACATAAGCAGACCTTTGAGTTTATACTCTAATCTCCCTAGTCATATGGAAAAGTGGAACAATATGCTTGGGGCTATACTCTGGCTCTATATTCAAATATTACTTAATTGGTTGACAAGTTACCTGAAGAATCTTTGTAAACAGTCACAATTTGACAGTCCGATGATGATTCGTCTTGTTCGCGAATCCATGTGTTTAAATTACAGAATTTTATCTGCATGATAATGAGTTTTAACAGGCAATGGCGTCTTCAATCTGTATGAGTATTTAGTTCATACCTATTTAAGTGAATGTAGGAAAATACGATCATTGAATTCGTAACCAACGCATACGCATCATTCCTCCGGCCAGATCACCAGAAAAAGCTGGATATTGAAAGTTGTAATAACCTGAAGAAGATGTAATGTGTCTGATCAACTCTATAAGCTATTGTCGCAGCTAGGGAAGGGAAACAGTGGCGGCCTTGCCAGGTTGCCGGGCACCCCACAAGAGATAAGGTGAGAAGGTGTTTGCATCACGTACGTAGCAGCTTCTTGAAATGCCCTGACGCTTTGTTTTTGCTATACATATTTTTCAGAGTACAAATCATGGAGTTTGCCCTGAGAACCATGCTCCTTAGCTACAACACTGCTATCAGCTGTCTCGATTGCATGTGTAAATATAAACATAAGTATATCAACGCTTGATGGCATTGATTTATTTAATTTTTTAGGAGACAATCCCCATGAGTAAGATTGGTACTGCACAACAGTGACATTTACAATATTTTCATGTGTAGCCACCGACTTCCACTCACGCATCTTTTTTAAGACATATCATAAGCGAATAAAATTGTCTTTCATTACCTTTAAGTCACCGGACACATAGAGGCACAACATGGTATAGTTAGATGCTAAACATAGATGGTTTGGTTTTGCTAGTCAGATTGCATAGATCTTCTGGTTCATGCCTTACGCTTTCATGCAACTGAATTGCGAATTTGTTTCAGAGCAGATGTGTTACAAAAATTTATTGAGTGTTCAGTAACCTGTTTTATTGGAATAGATCTCGCCTGAATACCCATTCACAGGTTCACGAGTTTGAGACTATGAATTATTTTTCTTGGATATAAAACTTTTTACGCACCTGTCTTCAGACCCAGCGAGAGGGACCGATTTTGAAATGGGACCTGTGCGCAGGTCCTCCAAGATAAAATCTGTGCCCCGAGAGGAAACACTCTGGAAATCGGGTGCCTCTGAGCATACGATGGAGAGAAGTCAAAAGTAGGTATATAATAAATATAGAGCCCTCTGCACATGCATGTATCACCAAAAAGTTGTAAGATCTGATTAAACATTTCTATTACAAAGGTGCAGATCCCGTTTTAAAAATCCGGCCACCCTCCTTCTCGACGGGTCTGCTTATGTATGATTTCCACCTGAGTTACCTTCAACCCTACAACTCCCTTCTCGTTGCCCTTAGTCTCCGCCAGAGCAGTTGGATGGTTCAGCGCAGTGCGGTGTGTGATGCGGCTACATAGTAATGGGATCATGGCTGATTATAACTCCCATCATAGGCTTACGGCTCTAATAAATTCGACGGGATACGCTGGGATTGAAGCACCCATAACGGGTAATAATGCGTGTGCACACACTGACGCTGTCATGGGCGTAACTGCTTGAGGGTTAGAGCTGCGAGATAAGTAGAGTGAGCCACAGTTCCCAATTATTTGTACAAGATTATTGATTATTATCAATACCAAATAATTAAATTACGTATAGAATCGCTACTTTATCGCCTATGAAAAGACCTCTGACAGTAAAATCTCGACAGAGGATTTTTGTTTTCTAGGGTTTATTCCCTAGGAATCGTCTTTGGAGAATGGTTATGATGTTTGGTTATAAATGACTCAATTGTGATGTGTTTTATGCCTTTATTGTTTTGCAAGAATATTCAGCGAAGACTTCTGTCTAAATTTCACTTCACAAAAACAAAATTTTCCTACTCCAACCCGAACACAATAAATCTACCTCACATTTTGCTTAATAGTTAAAACAACGAGAAGAAAAATTCCGTATAAGGACAAAATTACCGTCCAAATTTACTCCAAAATCATACCTAATTTTTTCTTTAACATTGACCACAATTTTCTTTAAATTATAAGCCATAGCAATAATTGAGGTCAAAAAACCAGAGATACATCCTCCATAAAATCTGAAGCTATTAGCACCACATCATATAACATTAACTCAGAGTAACACTTTCTTGACCTTCTTCAAGTACTATCTCCAGGTCGGAGGATGGCAACATTCATGGCTATTTTTATTTTGGCAGCTGCAGCTTAAAAAATCTGGCTAGAAGTCTTCCGAACCACCTTCTCAGATTCCACAACCATGAGGTTCTTCTTCTGCCTACAATGCGAAGGTATGTTTATATACGTCTTCTCCTCTCGTGATATTGCCCAGATATTCCACTTTACATATCTTGAATGTGATGATCACCCCTCTTGCCCTGCCTGTGTGTCTCAGAATTTCTGCTACTCGATCCATCCACGATATTCTGAGTATCCCTTAATACACCCATGTTTTAAATGATTCAATATTTTCAAGAATTGCAGTCTTTGCTTCCACTCCATAATAATATATTATCTCCTAATTGGAAGCCAGTCCAATTGAGATAGAGTAGCGTAGATATCTGCCAACAAAAGGCATATCGAACAACCTTGTGGCAGCATGTAGATGTCTTACCAATTATGATAACTCTTCCAATGACTACTAGCTACAAATATTTAATAAATAGATGATCCGATTATTTCCTCCTCATACTTTTGCCTTCTAAATATACTTTCCGGCACCTATGATATCTAGTGAAATCGGTCAGCATTAGAGCAAATCAGGTAGAGCACATCTAAAATTGACCAGTTATATGTTCTCATAAAGCTTCAGTTTAATGTATTTTATAGGCAATTGTTGTGATAGTAGCAATTAGTAGAGAGCTTTACATACTATTTGCATAATGAGTGAAGCAATTATAATTTTGTCGTGGTGCTTAATCATTGTATATACAAAATAATTAAGTGACAATTTTCAATTGTCACTAATCTTACACACCTGGTATCGCTGTCAAGCATCTGCCAAATATATGCCATGTTGCATATTCAACTATGAAATGTCATCAAATATATTCATAATGAGCATTGACCAGCATTTGGTTGAACTCTGGTAAATTTGGTTAGGTTGTATCTTCTAAAACTCGGATAATTGACTTCTGGTCTGACAGATGGCGCTGATGCTATCAAAAACCCGTTCACTACCGATGCTGCATGTGGATTTATGAGATGTGTAGGTACATTATCATGGTACTACTATGTAATTTATTTTTTGATCCGACGCCTCAAGTTTGGTTTTGGATGAATGAATGAAATTACAACTCTGAAGTATATATTACAGTTTAATAGGAATTTTGTAACCCCTTCTTCGCACGTTTCATTGATAGCCAGAAATTCAAACATTATAAGAATCTCGATATGTCAGCATTTTTTAACGTTCTACATTCTACTCCACAAGGAACATTTAGTTTGGGCCACTTTCTATCCTAATTCATCTTGGAGTGGACTGAAGCAATAAAATGGAGTTTCATTTCTAAGAAGTTGCTCCTCGTAAACCTGAGAGCAATTATCCATTACGCAGCAAAAACAAAAGGACATACCTTCCTTCGTCTTCCTTTCCATCCAATCGAACCGAGAGAAAAATCAAATTCTTTCTGGAGCACGTTTACCTCATTAGTTTCATTTGATACAGTGTTGTTCCAATCTCAAAAAAGGATACAAGACTTCAACTAAAAAAGAGATAGACAAAACCAGAGCCGTTTCGCTATGATCCCTCGGGTGTGAACAAAATTTCCTGCCTTGTTTTATTTGTAGGAGCGGAAAATCCTGGTCGAAGCCAACGGTTTGATGTAGATCAAAAACGGTTTTTACTTTTTTCATCTTTTGGTGAAAGCAACATGGAAAAAGGACTGCTTCCAAATTGCTTCCGGATAACTACACCATTGGGATGCTGATACTTAGAAGGTGCTGGGTTGATGTATTTCAGCTGATATACTCGTATAGTGACTGGTACTTTTAGTTTTCTTTTCCGTGAGTTAATGAAATCGACGTTTATTTGTCGTCTGCCTTCCTAATAGCTGTTTATCTACCGGATAGTGTATCAGACCTAACGCAACAAAGTTGTTCCCTGCATTTAAAACCTTGGATGGCAGTATAGGCGTTCTAGTTCCCATGGGAGTTCATCGTTCAATTTGAATGTGGACGCGGGCGTAAAATGCCACGACGGGTCTAAATCGAATCGCCGATCTATGCGCCCCCGTACCCAACGCTTCCACTGTCGATTCAATTATAAATCCGGGCGACCAGTGACAGGTGTCCTCGTCTGACGGTATCCAAATGGGAAAGGTCCAGTCCCAGTGCGAAGCCACCTGAGAATTATGTCTGCATGACCTATTTTTATATCCAATGCATATTGCATGAGTAGTTACCAGCAATAAATGGGATCCATTATAATTCGGGACAAGGATTATTCTGTGGAGATATATTTAACTGGAGCTTTTATTTATAAGTATACTCTCCACTATGCATCAGAACAACGGATGTCGCCGTTAATCAGTTCAGCCTTGTTGGCATATGTCGTAAGGAAAAGGAAGGCAGTCCAGGTGTCAGGACATTTGACTTCGTGAGTTGCCAATGGGCGTCCCCATAAGATGGCCACACTTGGAGATGAGTTGATGATTTTATTTTGTTTCTAATTCAATAATCACTAGACTCATGCGTGGCATGTCACAAATATTTGCAACCAGTTCCTTCCTAACTGTTATTTGAAACTTAGTAGACAAGGTGGATTTTTCAAAAGTTTGATTTCGGACTTCCATTGTCTATAAAATTTTTTAGTGTCACGACGTTTCGATTGATATGCTATCTTCAATCGTCTTCAGGTTTTCAGCTCTTCAGGTCTGAAGACGATTGAAGGTAGCATATCAATCGAAACGTCGTGATACTCAAAAATTTTACAGACGATGGAAGTCCGAAATCAAACAGTTTCTTCCTAATCATTTCTACTAGGTTATATTGTTCAATCATTTATCAATGGCAACGGTTAAGCACACAGTACTTGCTCTACGGGTGATAGTCGTATACGATGATGAGCTTCTATTATTCTAACTCAAGGTGCTACGAGAAACTAATATTACTGCAGTCTACGCTAATCTGTATGAGTCTGCCACCTTACTGGCATTTTGTTATGGCACTCAGTTACATCACAGATACTATGCCTGTCACTGCATATGTAAAAAGATATCCTCGATTCAAGAATTCCTATATTCTTGTAAAGATACACTCACGACAAGAACATCTGATATTACTCCAAGACTCTACTCTACTCTAAGCGCCGAACATATACCACTTATAGCATGTTTGTAAGAAAATATGACACTGCATCATAAATTGATTATTGGAAAATGCAGTGTGACTAAAACACGGCTTGCATGACGTCATTTTTTTCTGAGCTTACAAGTCATTCAACTTTCTACTTGATAGCAGTGCCAGGTTTGAATCGCCAACATCTCGAATGACAAACGTTTCTACAGAGAATGAAAAAACATATTTTAAAAAAAAATGCACTTGTGGAGAAGTGGAAGATTACAATAAAGCAAGGAATGTATTTCAGATTGCGTACGCTGTTCAACAAATTGTGTTAACAGGATGTGAAGGAAATTCCATTCTTCAAATTATATTTAAATAACTTTTCAGCGCAGTAACTGGATATAGGTCAGGCGTTCATGGAGGCCATAAATCAAGAAAATGTCTGCTTAAAACAATCTCAAAAACATGACTTGTATCCGTCAAATGGCATAATTTAATAACATCTGCAGGTTTTGTTCACCAGTAAACAGTCACATGCTATCTCATCCAAAATGTACGATACATTTCAGTACGTATGTTATGTTTTCTGACTTCTTACCTGATATACGCTGACCCACTCGGACTATTCCTCATCATTGCCCAACTGAGAGCAATGGAAGATAAACATGGCACATCACTGTCACATGATGGCAAACAGCGGACGGTTTGTTGATTGATTACCATCTGCTACAGTAAAATAGGCCGATTGCCAAATCATCATCGGTGGAAATGCAAACGAATGTGCTATATTGAACGGTAACTGATTGCGTACATGCACATTGGCATGCGTATTGATGGGAAAAGGGATTAACGGGGTAGACAATTATTTTTAATCTCTACGATGTAGCAGCTTGAATTTTATTGCCTCTTTTTTTCCTTCATAAAATGACAAAAGTGTAGTGGAGTGAATACTGGATAAGATAAATGTAAAAAATTGAATGTGGTAAAATATGTGGAAATAATTCAAGCCATATACACATGAATCTTGTTCAACGTCAAAAACGATCAGGAACTCAAGAAATACAAAAAAATATCAAGCATCTATCTAAGGATTCTGGGCCTCTGAAAAAATATTCTGGTTCTCTCCAAATTACTTTCATCATATTATTTTCAAACCTCAAAGAACAAAAACAAAAATATGGATGTATACAAAATGTAAACTTAAGTGAATAAATAACAGCAGTCACAAGAAGTTTTAGGTATTTTCCAGCAAGGGTCATGCGAAAATTGTGTATTTTTGCTTATTCGATGGGATAACATCATATGTTACCAGCACCAACACGTGTGAAGTAAGAAAAATATAAATGTGTTAAAGAAATTTTGGAAAGTGGTAATAATAAAATCTATTTTTCAGTCTCGCAGCTCCCACATTTGTATTAAATGCTCTTTCTAGTCATCTAGACTGTCAGGGGGCTGAAAAGAATTCATATTATTGACAAAAGAGGTTTTTATCTCGACAAATAAGTTACGTTCGATTACTGACAAATGATGTGCAATGTCTCAACCAATAGTCAATGTCTGGATAAAGTGAATAGTCAGTAATATTGACAGAAAGTTGTACAGAATATGCAGACGGACATATATAAGTTATCAATATGACCTACGTCTAATTAAACTAGGAATATGATTCGTAGGGCCAGCAAATTTGTCCTTCGCAGATATTTTGATGACCAATTATGTTATCCTTTACATTTACGTCCATTTTTGGTTGAATGCGTATTCCTAAAGTACAGGACCACGCCTCATACCATAAGAAACACACAGGGTCCTTATCATGTGCACGTGTGTCCTACAAACCTTCCGAGAAGTCTCTTAGTGACGTCTCTGTCAGTAACTGATTGCGTGCGTATTCTGCAAGCCGGTGCTAGGTGTCATCAACAAGCGCAAATCAGTCTTTGGCGGTGGCGGCGGTAGCGTCAGCGTGACCCAGAAAATCCCGTCATCAATAACCACCTTCCAGCAGTATAGGGTGTAATTAATCACCGTGCCACCGAGGCTGCCTCCAGTGGGAAGTGGGATTAGGAGACACACCCCCTGAAGCCTAGATAGATACGCAATCGAAACAGAGCTTGATCTACAACCCCCGGACATGAATACACTTCCAAGGCCGGAGCTCATTGGCGAGATATATTTAACCGAAAATTTGCGTAAATACTGATAAGATCATTGAGCCAACAGCGTTTTTTTATCAAAATACACCATATTTTTCTATATATAACATCTCATTGAGGCTCCAGCAGCGCTGCGAGAGGTGAAATGTCTACTTACATTAATTTTCTCTGATTTTCTAATCTTCTAAAGTAAGGATGGGTCAAATTAGTTTGAGAACCTATACTCTAGAGGTGTCGATTCGAACCCTGATAGATAGATAAATACCGTGGAGCTCAGAAAAAGAATTTATTGAGGTGTGATAGTATGACTAGAAGCACCCAGCCAACCTAAACTGCAGCAATTGCAATTGATCCACTAATTTAATCGGAGCAACAATCACGCTGCAATTACCAAATCGCTGTACCAGTGGATGTGCATAATTCAAAATATTAGATATTTTGGTAAAATCGGATAATTCCGTGTCGTCACAGCGGGGGACAATATTATTAATTTTAAAACGGTCGCGGGCGGACGGGCGCTCTGGGCCACCCGTACCCGTTTGCATTATTCAGCATATTATTTTCGAATGCGGTTTTCACTGTTTCGGTCAGCAGAATTTCATTATTTTAATTTTAGTGTCAGAGATAAATTTGAGCGGCGCCGGCTTATGAGTTATGTCGGAGCGCGGAACAGAGGGACAAAGGGAAAACCGGTGGCTGTTATTAAATTTGTCGAGGAAATGTGTTGGCGGGCTGGATAAACGCCGTTTCATGGGATTAATTCTGGTATTTTGTATGAAAAAGAACAGGCTGTCGGTCTGTCGGTATGTATGTCAATGATGACTTTTGAATAATTACCAGATATGGACTGCAAAAGTTATCACTTTGTACTTTGGGAACGCCACAAGGTTCCTGTGTAAAAAGGAACAGGGGCAACCTTGTTTTATCTCTTCCAATAGTCACTTTATTTTTAAATGCTATTATGCCATACAATCCTCACAACATTTGAGGTCATAGAAACTGAAAAGGCACTAGAACACGTCATTATGAATGAAAGTCAAGCTTCAGCTAGTTTGACAGCTAATGATATAAAAAAAATTCGTGTTTTAGTTAATCTTTTTGCTCATACCAAAGTAGAAATTTCACAAATTAATCTATTCTATTAACACCATCGTTTTCCTGAATTAAAATATGTATTAGTGTATATGAAAATGCATTAATTTTGTCAAAAACATCTCAGAAATGCTATTATGATTACAATAGCACCTAAGAAATGGTCGGAAAGTTGTTAAAAAACAAAACATTAAGAAAGTACTGCATTCGTTTTCCGTTTCATGTAATAACCTAAAAAGCCGAACCACTGAAACAAACATCATCGGGAATATATCATCAACCATCCCAATAAACTAATATGTTTCAATATACAAATTTTGAAACGAGCCACATTTTTTTGACTTCAATTCCAAAATAATGTATATTTTTTCTATATTATTTTAGAACGTCAACCGGTCAAGGCATAAATACATAAAAATACTTAATAACGGAAAATGTAAATATAGATAAAAAGTGCTGTAATTATCACACAGTTTCACAAATAAAACTCTTTCTTTCAGTAACGCGTTTCGATTTTTATCAAAATCATCACAATAAAATTGTTTCATTTGTGATTTTCCACTAAAACACAGAATTGGTTGGGACGGTTTGAAGCTTTAAAATTTCTTCAAATAGAACAAGTGCGTAGAGCTTTTGATTTTGAGATCTACAAATATCCTGTAAACTTGTTATTTTTTATAAAACTGTGAACAACGTGAAAAATGTTCGTATGGGGGTGATTTTGGGGTCGCACATTTTAGCGGTTCTTTTGGTATTTTCATTGTTATATAAAATTCAATACAATGGTGAAAATATTAGCTTGTAACGAATTTGTTCGAGGTCTGGGTAAAAACAATAATAGTTTTATTGTTTTAACTGCTAAATTATTGGAAAAATAATCATGGCTTAGTATTTTAAATGCAGATGCTGCTTATTTTGATTTTATTGCATCTGTTATATACTTTGATTCGGCACGTCATATGTGGATGAGACTTAACAATATTACACTTGCTACAAACATAGCTTACATATATTGCTGGTTGGGTATCTTGAATCGATACTTCTCAGTCTCCGAGATGGACCTAACAAAAAACCACAGAATAAGTTTCATCTTAAATGTTATGAAAATGTCAAATATACAGCGCCACCTGTTGTCAAGACTTTTAAGTTACCCTTAGCACAATTTGAATAAAGATGGCAACACAGCAAATCCTCTCTAACCCAGATATTTCCACCACATCGTCTGTATATCATATCGCAAGCATCCGCAACAGTTCTCCGTGCTCCTCAGAGTCCACATCTCCTCCCAAGGCAGGCAGTATATCCTCTACAGCAGCTGACAGGGCCAACCGCAGGCGATACGTCTCAGGCAACCGCCTTTAGATTTATCGATGTGTGTATGAACGGCGGTTGCGGTCCGGCCCTGCTGGCCCTCTCAAGAATGCCGACTCCCTTCTGCCTCCAAACTACACTAACACCGATTATCTTAGCGATAAATTACATCTTGGGAAGTTACACCGCCATTTGTATATGCAGCCGGTGTTGATTAAAATAAGTTTATTCGAAATGTCTGTCGTCAGGTATCGTGAAACGTCGGATATTCAAATTCTAAGGACCTGTACAAAAAACTGAATTATTTTTTTACCAAAGCCATTTCTTAAATATTATATCAGGTGGATTAAATCAAATGCTGCTAATGAATAATAATGTATCTTTTAAAGCCTGTCCTGTTGTTCTCTCTCTCTCTATCTTACTTGTTCTAGCGTCCTACTAAAGCCGTTACACAGTGTGACTACCATGCGAACTTTATTGACGTTCCGGATATTTTGGAGGCCTTTGAAATTCAAAATGATAAACATTACATAAAGGAAATTACACTACTGGTGACATTAGTTAATTAAATTCCTCCAGCATAGCAAATATTTTCAAACTGGAACTTTTAATAGACTATTAGGAAACAATATACGAAGTGGGGCACCAGAACCGTCGTTCAAGGTCACTGCGGGTGCTAAGCTGAAGATCAAGAAGTCTTAGAGCCTTCAGGTTTGCCAACTTCCTTTTCTTCGTAAAGAGAGCCAACTATTACCTGTTCAGGAGGCTATCAAGGACCAGGTTCCAGACTGTATAGTGTCATTTACAATGCAAATATGAGAAAAGCTTTTGATCCATTAGGGTTTGGTCAGATTTTTCCTTTGAATTTTTTAAATAGGGAAGTGGCGTGAAGAAACTGCTAGATTAGTGACGATTTTCTTTAAACTAGAAAAGAGAATCCGCTGCTACTACGTCTTTTGGGAAACCTATTTAATATGAGGTTTTTATGAAGGGTCATTTCAATGAGCTTTCGTGTTTCAGCATGTTTGCTTCAGAAGCAAGAGCTGTCACCTTTGTCAGGTTCTTACATGGAACGGTAAATAATTACAGTACCTACTCCTTCATCATATAAGTCAGATTATTAGTTAGTGCCATAATACTATCTATAGAATGATATCTGCCACCATTCTTCGATGTTCTAGACATCTAGACTGTGGAGGTCCTTTATGAGGTCAAGCGCATCCACTAGATGTATTGCTCGTTTCTAGATTGCATCTATAAAGTTTAGTAAGTGCTTTGGAGCACATCGTCACATATGCGATCAGTACTCTAGCGGTGTCTATGTCTTTTATAATTAGCGACGTTGGTTTAGGAACCACATTTCTCAGAATTTTGTAAAATGGTGGATGCGCTGTCATGAACATTATACCTAATTATGTGTATATTCTGATTCAAGAAAATGATGAAAGTGCTAAACAAATTTCCGTATAAGCTAGAAATGCAGTGATATTTAGAAAATCCAGCGCTAAAGTTTTCCAATCTTCTCTGTACCGCTCTACAACAGTGTAGGATCGAAATTTATAAACATTTCAGGTGAGAATTAATTCAAACTCTCGTAACACCAATTATCATGCATTTTTAATTCATAATTCGAACTAAAGGAGATTATAGGTAGTGGCAACAACATATTTTCAAGGAAAAAACTTTCATTTTTATAATCTTCTTATAAAGCAAACAGGAATAGTTCCAAGAGCTTGCGAACTTTGCAATTCAGTTTATTTTCAGCCTGCAATACTTTCAAAAGTACGTAACCAATAAAGTCTAGCAAAATGTGAAAAGATCTTTTTATATTTATATAATATAACCTCACCGACAAAATATATTTAAAAGTTCTGTTGGTTATTTTTTCGGATCCATTAGGTGTAGATCCCTGTCTGGATGACGATTTTCAAAAAGGCAATTATATAGACGACTCACAACAAAAATATCTTCTGTTTTCTGGTCACAGCTCATCAGAAAAATGACTTTTCAAGTATATTTCATTAAAGCTATGCCTTTCTAGTCAATGTCCAAAACTTATTGCAGTTTCGATCTAGCCCTCTAGATTGATTTTACGTCTCTTCAGTATCATTCAGTTTAATCAGGACCTTCAAATAAATAACCAACACCTGCCCAGCCGTAATCGGTATGGATGATCCCTTGCATATCCCAAAGGCGAGTTCGCCTCTATCCAGTCGATGTTAGCTCGTTGACTTCAGTTTCCCCTATAGCTGTGAGGGCCCATTACACTTCCCTAGCCCATAAATAACCGCCCTATTTAAGGAAACTTTCGCTATCCCAACACTCTCTATTCTAGCTTCTAGTATAAATCTTTATAGCGCTTCCTCCGAACTTTATTATATGACGTGCTAGGAGTTGGGTGGTCTTATACTTACAACGTAATGGCGTAAAGTGAACTGAAGTTGAATGTTCTTCGACTAAGTTGGATGAAAGCGCATGTCACGATATTTATATTTGAATCTCAGTTGGCTGCGTTGGATATACGTTTTTCACCTTATTCTGCTTTTACAAACCACTTTGTTAATAATTCAATCATTGGTAAAAGTTTGACATAATTATACTAGGCGTCTCGTCATGGAAGAGACCAATACTTTCGCAGTGTCAAAGATGTAGTAGAGCAGAGCGGCAATTAATGACAGATACTTAAAATGAGATGCTTGTTTGTCTTTGTTTATAGTTTCACGGAATAGGATTTGATTCATTTCAAGACCAATCCTCAAGAATGTTTTCACTACGCTCTGAAATCATCAGAAATATAAAAAACTTACAAAAGAAGGTTTTGAATTCCTACGAATATTTGAAAGCTTCAAATAAATGTTTTATATAAGCCCAAATATGATCGGAAACTACAAATACTGTTTGGTTTTAAATGAAATATAGTCTGTACTTTCATTTTCCTAACATTTTTAATGATATTATTACAATCGTATTAGCCGCAGAAGTGTATATATTATTTATTTCAAAATTATTGCTCCAACTTTTATCAATGGTTGTGGACAGTTTCTGGTTCTTAACTAGCATTTGAAATCTGAAATTTGAATCTACAGTTTCAATAACAATAGCAGCCGCTTTTATAGGTAATTACTGCTATTCCAAGAGGCCTTGTATGAGCGGGAGCAACATTTTATTTGGATCAACGGGGAAGTAGAGAGATTTGCTCAATGGTGATCAACAAATGAACTTCAGTTCAATACTGAGAACGCTCAGACAACTGCCCTGAAAGGAAAGGTATGTGTTGGTCGGCCAATGACCATCAAACTTCTTGAGATTAACAATAACATATGCTGACACTATCGTGTTGCCGGCCTTGTTAGGTTGGCACATCAGAAGCAGAAGATTCTCTTCCACACCAGAAAACTGTAAAGACCTGCTGCTGCTCTACAAGAGCACTTCTCATAGTTATGCGCAATCCAGAAAAAGAACTATATGCCTAGTGGACGCCTGTCCTACAAAGTACGGTCCACAGCCTGGGATATTGAAAAAAGTGGCTGAGCTTTCCTTATTTATAGATTTTTTCATGGTAAATCTTTACCCAGTTGTGACACACATAATAAACAAGAGCATAAAAATATATTGATGCCCATCTGGTGCATTCTCAGCATTCCATTTAAGAACCTTAGCATTGTGGAATGGCCTGCCGTGGAAACTGTCTCCAATAGTTGTAATGTCAACGTGAATAGACGTTCATACCCTCGCAGCGCATCTGGCGCTAAGTAGATGATCTGTCTTCGCAAGAGGTTATCTATACAAAAATGAATGGACAAATTAAATCCACCAGTATAAATCATTTAAGAATCATGACATGGTCTCAAGGACTGCTTGAAAACGATTCATCTATTTTCAGGTGACTGTAAAAATCTCTGTCCAACAAAACAACTTGGCGTTCAAACTATATCACGAATCGTGGAGCGCAAAATCGCGTTTTTCCCAATTCCCAAAGATCCAGACAGCCAGCCGCGCTCTGCTCTCAATATAATTATAAGGATTTTAATCAACCGACCCGATTAGAAGCATTAATCACGAGGGTGTTACCGATGAGTAATCAGCATATATATATGCCTGGCTTCCAACGCCACCGTCGTTACGGCTTCATGCCAAAGTTACCCCGTGCTAGCTCAAACGAAATTCACCATGCGAGAACGAGTGATTCACATCCGTAAATGAGCTTGAGCGGATGTTGCTCCTGGATTTGATGATGTGTGGTACTCAATTTGAATTTCACCGTCAACATTTGCATCGTGGATAATTTTTTAGTTCAGTAGGTGTGAATATTGTGAAGAATGTTCAGAATGTTCAGCAACTATTCGGTTTTTGTATTTTCCGGCATGCCGAGTACTCGATATTTAAATTGATTTCCATCGTTTTTATACTCTTTTTTATGAGTGCTTCATATCAATGTAACTACTGCACCGATATTGATTAAACTTAGAGGATATGACGTAGGCAAATACGTTTTATTTACTGAAATAGTTGGTAAAGTAATAAGCGAAAAACACAATTTCCGTCAGCTTGTCTCGAGTTTGGTAGCTCTTGCATTCTTTCAATTCTATAAGCTTTATTTTTAAATCTTTCGCAGGTTTGTTTAAGACATACTTAAAAAAAATTATGATGGCCTCAACATTTTTATTATGGTATTTGCCAAGGTGCATTGTGAATGACGCATTTTAACAAGATTTGAAAACGGTTATAATGAGGCTAAGAAGACATGAATTTATAATCGACTGAGTACTCAAATAATTTTATAATAAATATTAAAACCCTAGGACACAAAAGCACACAACGAAAACATGTTTAATCTATAACTCGCTCTTCCACGTACAGAGACGAAACGATCTATGAGGATACCTCAAGAAATTCCAAAGTAACTGCATGATGAGTGACAATGATATTCACCTTGCAGACTACGGTAAACAAAAATGTCTACAGACAACAAGCTGTAAGTATACAAACAATTTTTAAAGCAAGCTTTTTTGCAGTTCTCTTTGAAGCGATAACTCACCAAACTATTGCAATTAAACATGCCTCGTTGATACTTTGGGGCGAACCAGTGGAAACATGCGAAATGAGAATGGGGAAGAAGCCACCTATAGCAATTACAGAAAACCGCACATGACGTACATTTCACAAATAAATTTATTTTAATTAAATACGTTCCATAAATCTAACTGGAAGCAGGGGGGTATAATTTATTTAGGTGACGTCTGTTACTTGGTAGAACTATTTGTCGGAGAAAAACATTCAGATCTTCTTTATGTGATTGTTTACTTACACTGATGGTCAGCATGCAAGAAAGTTATACTCTTCTATACTTGACCATGGTAAAAAATATAAAATCAATTTTATTCGTTGAACAATTTTACGCGGTTGCTTACCTTTAATATACAGTTAAATTTCCTTTACATGTACATACATATTAAAATGGATATTTAGTAAATAAAGTAATATATCCAATGAAATGAAGGCGATCATATAAACGTTGGAGAGACTTTTTCAACCAATTCAGTATGAAAACATTTTTGAAGACAAAAAATACACTTTTGTAACACAAGGCCAAGAAATAAGTATGATGATACAAAAATGCATATATCTGATATGTAGCAACTAGCAGTGTAAAAAAACAACTTGACTACCTTATCAGCTATTATCAAGTTACAGAAAATGATTGAATAAATTGTGGTATAATCCTTTTTCAGTAAACAGACCTAGGAAATCAAGCACAATGTCAAGGTCCCCTTAAACAAACATTAAAATAAATTTTGCACCATTTATCTTTGTACCTGCTACAAATACAAAAAATAATTTTTCATAAAAAGTACGTTGATATAAAAATTGGTGCTGATCCATAGATGAACTGCGGATTTCTATACTTATACTCTCGAACCTCAGGTTAGGCAACGCTGATTTTTTGACATTCTTTGTACTTTCATATTATTGCCGAGGCAGTTGAAGGATAGAAAAATATTTTCCTCAATAAAATAAGGTTTCAATTGGCATCCGGTATGTGGTGAACAATGATCTGGGCCATGTTCGTACATTAAGCAGATTAAAAGTCTACTCAAGGCCTGGATGAAACAGGCAAACATGAAAAATAAGGAAACATCTGAACCGAGCACTCTTTAGAAATATTCCTCGTCTCAATGGCGCTTCTGTACCGTCTCTTTCATCTAAGAATCTACGGTATGTACGACGACAGACCACACAGTAAAAGCTTTCATAATTTTGTAAATAACTATTAGACTGTAAGCAGTTGGGATGTAGTCAATAGGGAAAGTTTGCCGATGCAGAGATACCACGTTGTCCAGTTTGCGATTGTGAAATCCTTCGGTAATTTATGTTCCATATGGTTATTGGGTGGTATGGTAATGAAAAAAATAGTTTTGGAGTATTATCAGAAATCATTATTATATTCCAGTGAAGTGGTATTCAGTGAAATGAAATATTTTGTATATACGTACCATATTTGTTTTCAATTAGCGGCCAACGGAAAATAAAATGAATCAGAGATACAGCCATAGGAAGAGTTTTAGAAGTTACATTACATTTGAATAAATTTATTGGAAAAGACCAACAACGCATTTTGAATGTTCCCATCAACGACGGTTTCAACAGTTTTCAAAGTAGTCGAGGATGCTTGATGCCAGAAGGTCATTCGGGTTTTTTGCTGTACTGTTTCAATTGCCTGTACCATGGCCAACTCTACATTTCTGTGTAGAGAAAGCCTGTACCCCTTACACAAAACTTTTGGTTCTGCGATTCTTTGATATTGATACATTACTTGTCAATTTTGAAAGTAAATCAAAGCAGTAGGATAACTTCCAGAAAGAAAAATCTGATTTTGTTAAACTAACCTGTCAAATACCTTGTCAAAGCTTCGTATCTAGTTAGTCGAACACTATTACAAGTATTTAAAAAGGTTGAATAGCAGGTTGAATCCTGTACAACTTATTGACTATGCTATCAGTCATTGGTCACTAGATTTTTTACCAAAATTCGAGACCATTGCAGTTTAGAAAGGTGCAAGATAGACTTACTTGGAGAGGGGTATTAGTGCTTAGTTGTGTATTTCAATCACAGGTCGATGTGTCAAAGATGGTTTAACCATTTGTCTAGAATGTAGAAGATGTGTACTCAATCTCCAAATGCCAAAAATGTTTCTCCATGTTTTCTCTGTTCATGAGTCCAGTCGACATTGACATGATAGTATAATCTGCAATTATTCACAATAGCCTGCTTATTCATGGTCAGGCATGTCACCTTCAAAATCATGAATGATTTTTTATTATCTTCTAAGCATGCGCTACATTGAAAAGAGAAACCACCGTAAAAAGGATGATTCGAAATAGGTCGACTCGGTTTAGACCTTCAAGCAAGAAGGCTCTAATATAATAACTCAAGTACGACGACTTGCATATCCATCCAAATACGGTACAACTGGTATTACAGGTTCTAAAACTTCCTTCGGCTGCTATGAGGGGAAAGGATTCCTACAAGTCGGGCGAGAACGTTGATTTACCGGAAATCTTCTGAGGTGACAGCGAGTTCGAGGTGGAAATCAGTCGGAAATTGATTTTTATTCTGTGGTAAACAGTAATTGCAGCTGCAGGAGTTACTGAATGGAATCCCGCTGAGAGTTTTCCTGCTCCTACATCATCTAATGTACTGCAGTGTCGCAGTGACGGTTGCAGGACCTCCAAGAAGGGCTGCGTTTAAACTATTCCGCTTTGATAAAAGTGCCCCTGAGATAAAAAATATCATTGAAGCAATTTTTGTTGTCCTGTACCAAATATCCTGTTATTAAATAGGCCTTCGCAAATATTAGGTAATGGAGTGATAGTGACGTTTCAGGTTTCCGGAGATTGGAACTTTATTCAAAATTACTTTGATCCATGCACAAACTAATTTCTAGAATCAGCTCAGTCAGTGTTGGAACGATTTTGAACCAATTGGGATTTTCGATTGTTCATTTTAGCTCACAAAATCGCAAAGTAAGGAAATAAATTGTTAAAAAAAGTTTATGCACCATAATCACGCCTATCATCATATTTGTATCGCAAGTATATGTTTTTTCTTTGTTTTGTTTGAACATTATCAGTCGTCATCACCTTTGCTTGCTAAATCAGAGATCGCAGATGAATTTTATCATCTATCTGGATTACCACCAAAAATCTAAGCAGATAGGTTGGGTTGATTGTTGAGTATATTTGGTAGCATTTTACACTCTTAGATTCATATTATTATTGCATGACAGAGATTTCAATGTTGATGAAGGTTGAACGGGCCACTTGAATTCCATGTCTGATTTTTATTGGTACACTATGACAGACATCTTATGACTGAAAGAGAAGTCCGTTATCCACTTGCAGTGCTCGACGAGGATGACCGTATGAAGAAGAAGATTTGCTTTCTATTTTTATGTGGCCTTAGTTACTGTCATCTACCAAGCTTTTCCTTGAACCCGCATCTCCCCTTTTGAGTGAGCACCTACCACCAAACGAAAACACGCCACTGTAGTGCTATGAGAATCCGCGGATGCACAGCTGTATTTCCCCTGACAGGGCGAGGGCGAGGGCGTGAGGACAGGTGCTGGTACTCGCATAAGCCCTTCCTAGCACTATATATACCTACATACATGGGAATGGCTCTATCGGCGCCTTATAAATAATGCAGTCGCAAAGTGCCGTTACATCCCCGTTTTAGAAACGGATTTTCAGTTTCCGCACAGCAGCTTTTTCTGAAGCTGTCTATCTTTTTCTAACCGAAACATTGGGCATGGAGCAAGGGATGGTTTTATGTTGGATATCGAATGTTCGTGTATCTTTTAGTATCATTATGTTTCGGGTAGCGTTATCTTCATTTGTTTTGAGCGTAAATGTAGATAGCGTATGTTGACGTGCATAATTGAATGACAAGCTCAAAATACCGTGACGTGCTTTAAATATAAGACATAAAAATCGATGTGTTTAAATACGAAAATGCAATAATTTCAATATACAAATCTTTCATAAATTTAATGTTACTGGTAGGGAGGCTAAGCCTGGAAGATCGGTCACCTTTCATCCTTTCTGGCGATTCCGGGCCCCAAAACTGAAACTAATCTGTCTTACCTACGAAATCTTCTGACGTACATTTATACATATGTACATTTATGTTCTCTATCAAACTCCGTCATGCCGGATACCTTTGCTCTAAGGAGACACAAGTACACTTGACTGAGGAGTGAAACGATGCTTCGTCCTCCTTCCAGCATACTCGTCTTTTCCTCTATTATGAGGGACAGGTGTCTCCTCAGCTTCTAGTGGCGCGTAGCAAATATGTATCTAATTGATATATTTGAAGAGACAATAATATAATAAATAGAAAACTGACGTATGTCATACCTTGTCTTATTAAAACACTTCATTATGCATTGTGATGATAAATGATAAACGGATAAATGATGTAATTCTTGCAATTACTGTGGACTCGGTATCTTGTGATACATCCTGCTTATGAGCAATCTAGATTATCAATGCGTTTCGAATATTTCAAACGAATTTAAACTATCTGAATTTCACTTCATGTAGATTTCTATCCCTAGGTAATTTTTTAAATTATGTGTGACTTCAGTTTTCAATATACTATAAAAATTCAATATCAATTATCAGCAGCTCTAAAATTTGATCTATGTCTTCAAATAAAAGCTGATAGCAGTGACGCAAATACAGCGGCGATCTACTTGATACCAGTTTTTATTTTCTTGTGAGCCTGAATTTGTAAATTCACTTTGCGTAATTCATCTGACAATTACACTATAGGACAATATCAGGACACGTATTTTCACATCCTGCAATTCACTGCGATACGTGCCGAATCACGTAACAATTTTCTTTCATGCAGCAAGGTGACTTTTTCCATATAATGCTGGGTAATTGCGAAGTGCGCCCTGCCAATCGGAAATTGGCCGGACAAAAGGTCCATCAGTGCTGTTCAATGGGCAAATTAGCCCGCGCAAAGTGCAGCTCCTAAAATTATACTCCAGCATTTTATTTCACTGCATGGATGTATGCGCTTGTACCGGTGAAAATGGAGGAAATGAAGTCTGTACTGTTCATTATAGGCAATTTGTTTTGTTTGAAAAATGGGTGGAAAATCGTTAAAAAGGCCCATAACTAGAAAAAATGCTTATATGTTCAAGTAACTTCTTCTAAACGTTAAGCAATACCACTTCAAAGATTACTAACAGAGCTTTACAGCTTAACATGTTCTCTACCACTCTGATGATGCCCGAGAGATAACCATGTCTGTCAGACTTTCGATTTGTCTGTCTATCTGTCGTCATTAGTCCAATAGTCCCTGTGTCCTATATATCTCGAAAATGTGTATAATCGAAAAACACTAAAACTTTATTAAACACTCAAACTTCGACTTTGGAAGAGGCCACTCACCGCTTTTCAAAACTTTAAAGGGGTTAAATTGGGCGATGCTTGCAGGATGTGGTCTCACTTTTATATAGGAAATTAAAATGGTAAATTTTCCGGATATCTCGTATCTTTCTTACAATGTAGGCCGCGACTATTGTGTGTAGCTTCATTGCGGAGGGTGCATCAGGGGGTGACCCTTCTACCCAGAAAGGCATAGTTTTCAAATTGCACAAAAAATAATGCAAAGTATCTTCTGATAGCAACGTCTACACTCATGTCCAAGCATCGCGCACGATGGCACTGCCCATCGGCAACTTACAAAGTCAGGGTCCTTACACTTGGACTACCTTGAGGTGGCGACAGATGTTCCTTACGACATACGTCGACAAGAGTGAACTGATGAGTGTTGTTGTATCTTTCACCCTCAAATTGGTTACTAATATACCACCCGACTGCTCTCTACAGTTAGACCGCCAGGCTATACTGACGAGTTTAGGCTAAAGACGAAACATGCATGTCTATAACAGGTCTGGTGCATAGTGGAGAGCATACACTTTATATGCTAGTGGTTCAACTCTGTACTCCCACGTTGTGATTTGCTTGGAAATATCACTCCATAGTACTATGAAGTTACAATTTCATGAAGCACCTTGTACATCCCCAAGCTTAGCTTGCTTGTATTTTACAAGGTGAAATACCGTCCTAATAGAATGTAATATTACTGGCTGTAACGACTGATTTTTATTTAATTTGTACGATGGATGAACAGGAACACAAGAAACATGAAGAACAGACTACCAGTGCAATATTATAATTAGAATACATACAGCTTGTAGTCTATTTCATACAAGTAAATTGGATATTACAAAAATCTGATAGAATTCAAAATGGACTTCTTAAAAGTTATTTCGGATATGCGTATTGATAAGAAACCTGTGGAAGGTATATGAGAAGTTTGGATTTCTACAACTTTCGCCCAATCTCTCCATAATTCACCTGAAAGTGAAAACTTGTAAAAGCTAAGACGTCTATTTATTTCAGTTCTTTTGCTTAATCCTCCGCCGCCGCTGTACCAGCTTGAGAAATCCTAATTACTTAAAAATAAATGCACAACTACAATTACGTGTTGACAAAAGCACCGAAAACATAACAACTAATAAACAATTATACAAAATTAGTGACCAGGCTTCTCGTACCTATTGGCATACTAAATCGTATTAATTTAAATCTGAACATTTTTGCGGTTACATGCTCATGCTTGGGATGAGTGTGATAAATTTTAAAAATAAAAAAACTCAAGGTTTTATCAGAATATTTGAGGATTTCAATAGGGTACCTGGATTAAATGTCTCCAAATGTACGCAGAGCTGAAAAAACACAAATGGAGATAACTCTCCGGCTAATATAATAACGATGCAACAATGCCACAATCAGAGGAATAGGAACCAAAGTACAATGGGAAGCCGTTGGAGCGAGAAAAATCCCCAACTCAGTCGTAGCGGAGTTAAATTCGACAAGGAAACTACAACGAGGGAGATTAGAGTTCGTTACGATGGGATTCAGAGCCGCTGGTCCTTCACTAACTCAAAGGTTGACGATGATGCGCTGGATGTAATAACTAGAGTGTGCTTGTTCACCTGAACCAGGCTTCTAGCAAAGTTCACGGAAATTCATTTCGTAAACTGTGCTTCTAGTTTCGATGTTCGTGAACTTTCAACGAGATACTTGGATGTACACGGAATGGTATACAAAATCTTTTAAATTTGGATTCCTTTTTTCAGATTCAATGTCGCGATTCATAACACTGATATATGCATACAAATATTAAAATTTCAAATTAGATACTAACCAAGGTATGTCTGTTATGTCTGCTTGTGTAGCGTTATGACTTTTGCAATAGTATGAGTTTTTGAATTACGGCTACAGTTTCTTACCTATATCTCAGTAAATGTACTTCTCATCTAGCATGGCACTGCTGATAAAGCTTCTTATCATTAATATCTTGAAAACTATGACAAGAAATGATAAAACAGTTGATTGATAACATTTAGTAATGACATTATCTGAGAAACCCGTTATGCGAAATAAAACTTGAATTTTGATTTCGACAGTTCGGTTGTGCTGATGTCCGGTACTGTACATCCAAATTTGAGCTGGTATTTTGTTTATGTCAAATTGTCCCACCAATCGTCCCACAATAGTCAATGCACATGTATTAACAGAAGCAACGCTGCGAATAATAGAATGGAAACGCTCATTAAAGTTAAACAATTTTGCTTTTTCCGTGCTCTATAACACGCTATTGCGAAACAATCAGTATTTTATATTGCTGTCCTGTCCAGTTCATTACCAAATTATGCTGCACGCATAGAGGTATCATAGACCTCCACAAACTGTGTTCGAATAGCTGGGCAACTTAGAAGGGTCACTAATCTGGTCTTCAATAATGTAAACATTACTTTTTAAGTTGATCCACAAAATATATAAAAAGAACAAGAGTTATTTTATAAAATTGACAAAATTATAAATATAAAGTACTCTATAGGAACTAGATTTCTCTATTCTCTCAAATTTAACCTAGAAACCTAACTCCTAGACTTATTAAATGTATATGCAAAAGGGTCCAGATCAATATTATTGATAATTCGGCAGATACGTGTGAGAGGGTTGTGCATAGCGTAATCGGTTGTGTGGATTCCTATAAAGAGGAGCAAATTATTATGTGATATACGAGAGCCAACAAAGTATATAGAACCCAAAAGTCCATCGAAATCAATATACTATAATGCGGCGAGGAAACCTCAGTAGAAGAAGAGGATGAAGATGAATTTACTAATATGCGGTACAAAGCAGCGACCACAACACCAACACACATGAACGAATAAAATTCGGTGTACACTAAAAGGAAGTAGCAAGAAGACTGACGATTACACAAATGCAGCGAAGGTTACAACAAGGAATATCCGTTATTTGTCCATATCAGAAAGTTTGCGATATACTCCTTCTAGAAATGATTTCAGAGAGCCACTGACGGAAATATCTGGCCTCATCTCACCCTAGCGGCAGTCGGTTCGCACGCAGCTGAAAAATGGCCAGAATTGTCATTAATTTGTCAGTTGGCTTCCATTTGGACACGTATAAATAAAGATTATAGGGTCATCAATAGACACCTGGATCTGCATTTAATAGCTATAGCTCAGAGAAAAATACATACATAAAAGGGATTTTTCTATTTTGACCCGTTGCACAATGTTCGAACAGATCAGTAGCGTCTTGGCAAAAAATATATTAGATATTTGTTGATATTCAAATCCAAAAACAGAAGTTTTTCTTTATAGGGCAAATAGATCACTTTGAAGTGTCGTAATGACTGCAATTAATCCAAGCTAAATTTAAACTATGCGCAAAGTTCCGCGCTTTTTTACGTAAAATAACAACGTCAATGAACATTGCAAAGGCATCTGAGGCAGTAGTAAATACTACCTAATATTAACAAAATCAAAACTACCTTAAACGTAAGCTCTTAAGAAAATGTTACAAAAATAAGTTAAACATAGTTTGACAATCTTTGTATGGTTTCGTACAATTCTAGTTTCATTATATCGGGGAATGATTATTCCAATTCAATTATAGCGTGGGAATAGTGATCTAAAGAACTTGACTACAACTTAAGGTCATTCTTGCAATTTTTTGTGAAATACACAGATAATCAGAAAACAAGGGTACTATTTTCAAAAATTTTTTGGGCCCAGCAGCTGGCATCTGTTGTCAACCGCTATAAACAATAACCTTCCTATTTGAGCCATATTTTTTATTTATTGATTCAAAGTGACGTCTCTTTATTTTTAGAGTTATTCTCAGCAAGCCCTTCCATTTGATGTCCATATGGAATGAGTGTATTGGAAATAAGTAGTCCGCTGCTTTTGGTCACATGAATAGTGGAAAATATACACGCAATTTGACTTCAATCGCTCGACAATTTTTGTCATGAGAAAAATCTAATTTCAAAAATGGAATTGCGAGCAGTAATACACTTTTTGCGCATTCAATGTATCTTTCGCTAGCGGCCCATACATGTGAATGGATATTTTTTGACATTTCGGCTGCCGATGCAGTAAATATTCATTTATTCGCATGTGCTTTCAATTAGCGACCAGCGAAAAGTATGACGTTCAAACGAGACAACCATGAGATGAGTTTTAGAAGTTCCATTATTTTTAGTGCACTGTAAACCTCTGCTGATTTTTTTGTTGAGAAAACAATATCTATATCTAGAAATCACATAACGTACAGAGAATCGGATATCAAAGAAATATTTTTTAGCGATCTGAAAAATCCCCGACTTTGGAATTGCCGTTAGGTGTAGCCACTGAGAAAATTGTGTTTTGAAATCGGTCAAACACGCTCCGAATCGCCTCACTCCTGATATATAACCGCAGTACAGATACGTATGTGACCGGGTTGAGCAAACAGACACCAAAAGCCACATAGTGCGACATGTCTAATAACTTCGTTCAAAAATGGCGACAGCCGGGCATAAATCTCCGCGGAATTGATGATTCAATCGAACAGATTTACCTCAAACGGCGACGGCGGCGGTAGAATTGTTTATGAGCCTTCACTTAGATGTCGCTTCGGTTCATAGAGGCCCCGCTCCCCCGCGTGCTCCGTGTACCGTGGTTTATGCCGGTTCTAGATTTATGTGGCGTGGCCGGCTGATTTACGCGCGGCGCGATCAGATCCGACTACCGATACAGCGGCGGTGCAGATTAGGAACTTGATTGCACATCAGGCATTGGATAAATGACATCAAACCGGTTTGCCACTGGATAAATTCCCCATTAACACAAGAACGTGCCTTAGTCGACCCATAGACATCCATAGCCGGGAACAGGAACATCCTAAAGTCCTTGTCATCCCATATAGAATGGACATCTTCAAGACATCCTAGTATAAAAGTTTCTAAGTGTCTGCTCCACAATGCTCTGACCTCCATGTTTCGTCTTTAGCCTAGACGCGTCTGTATAGCTGGCGGTCTAAGTGTCGCCCTCTATGGGGACGCCAATTGACATCTGACGAAGCCAACAGTCCTAACACCTGGACTGCCTTGAAACGGCAACAGTTGTCCCTTACGACATCTGTCAACAATGATATCAAACCGGTTTGCCACTGGATAAATTCCCCATTAACACAAGAACGTGCCTTAGACGACCCATAGACATCCATAGCCGGGAACAGGAACATCCTAAAGTCCTTGTCATCCCATATAGAATGGACATCTTCAAGACATCCTAGTATAAAAGTTTCTAAGTGTCTGCTCCACAATGCTCTGACCTCCATGTTTCGTCTTTAGCCTAGACGCGTCTGTATAGCTGGCGGTCTAAGTGTCGCCCTCTATGGGGACGATCATTGACATTTGACGAAGCCAACAGTCCTAACACCTGGACTGCCTTGAAACGGCAACAGTTGTCCCTTACGACATCTGTCAACAAGGGTGAACTAATTTACATCCCTTGTTCTTCGTAAACAGTTTTACGATGTACTGTTATCTCAGCTCATTCATATCAGAACGGTACATCGTAAAAGTTTTTAGGAAATACAAGGGATGTTGCTGTAAATCAGTTCACCCTTGTTGAGCACTTTACATTATTTTAAAGATCAACAAAACAAATATAGGTGTACCACTATGCCAAGAAAATTGAGTCACAGATGTTCTCAGCTACTAGCTAGAATGTTACATTGTTCTGTCAGTGCTCATTGCTCATTTTAACATTCAGATAGGTAGTAAATGCTATTTGGTGTCAATAACTAATGCTAATTATATAGATTATGCTATACAATATATTTGTTATTGAAAAAATAGCATTATTATGGTATTTGGTCAACCATCTTCTTTTGTCTGGGTTTGAGGACGACGAGTTGCACTGATGTTTTGATATCCCTCTTCGATTTTGGGAACCAACAGACCCGACCCTCCTCCCACATATGACAGATTATCTCCATTTCTTTGAGGGTTTCAATGTACAGTATTTAAAACAGAAATCAGCAATCTACGAAAAGCACGAAAAGCATGCAGACGCAATTTGTGAGATGACTACACGAAGACCAGAGGAATTCAGGTGTATTAAAATATAGGTTATGTTACCTATCATCACAAAACATTTACATAGATTAACATTGCCACCACGTTGTCGTCACGAAACTACCAAAGATGACATTGGATTCGATTGCGTACCTAAGACGGCGTTCGGACGTTCAGACTCGGTCGCACCTAACGAGTAAACTTGGAAACGCGGTACAAATGGGTTAATTGTTTTTAATATTTGCTGAAAATAGCAAATGTTATGTAAAGGAACTAACAGTATGGAATTTTTAGGAAACGGCAGAAATGTTTCATAAAAAACTAGTAATAAAATAAAAACATATTTTTTGGTACACATCCTTCTTATTGATTATGTATTATTTCATTTTTGAGAATTTTCGAAGGGGGTCATCATTTATCGGAGTATCTCAATCCCATTTTTCAGCAAACTAACTTCTGTTGACAAATTTATTTACATCGCGTACTTCAGATTTCATATATAGTTGTATGATACTAATTTTTAGAAATGTCTTCCGAGTATCATCCATCTTCGACAACATAAAGCATATATACCTATTGACTTATTAGATATAATAATGGTATAACGAAACTAAATGTAAAGTCTGTATCTAGCTGCTAGTTTTAGGTATAGGAAATATAACGTGAATACGACGTAGGGAATTAGTAAGTTATGTTCCTTATATGGTCAGTTCCCGATGTCGAGTCGACCCAAATCTGTTCTCCCCCATTTAAGTGCAAATACGGGTAGGCATGTCGTTGAAAAGACGTCACGGTTGTTTAAAGCGACGTATCCGCAACGTTTTAAGCTAAGACTGCTGGGTTACCCTCCTTAAGCTTCGTTATATGCGCGCTCATGTCTAAATCTGTGAATTATCAATAACATTCCATGTTGTGATACATGTACTACATAGGTTTGCTATTCTGGAAAGTCAATAACAAACACTGCATTTTTGGTTTAAGATATAGGCCAATATTGTCACTGAAAACAATTGAGTTTCTAGAAAAGGAAGGAAGGAAGGAGGAAAGGATGTAATAAAGGAAAGGGAGGGGGTATTTAGTACCCCGATTGAGTTACTTATGGAGACTATCCTCAATGTATCAATTTAATCTGTCTAAAAATGCCTGAAGAAATTCTGGCTGGGATTTAGTAGCTAGTAATTAAGACACGTGCTTGCACTCTCATCGTTGGCGATTTTAATGCAGCGTTCATAAAGTTGTACGATAAATCAGGTGTTGAATGGAAGATCTGATGTCCCTAGCCAAAAGATTGATGATTTATACGGATATAATCATATATAATCTAAAATATATATCATAAAACCTCAAAATAGCTTACTATCTCATACTCAAAATCTCAAAAAAGCCTCTCTCATGCCATAGGCCCTTTGATGAATTCATGTCTCTTGAGTTACCAAGCACTTTCATTGGGATCAAAATAATTTCGTCATCGATAATTATTACTCCTCATCAATGAGATAATCACTTGATGAGTTGGAAGAAACCTGAGTGATGGGAAGATTTTCCCAATAAGCTATATCTCCCTCTGTCATTTTCCAGGAACAAAGCGCGCCTCCCTGTTGCCCTTTTCTAATTCTACAGCGATCGGCTGTGTAATTTAACGGATCGACCTGAGCCGGGACCGAGAGTGCTATCCTACATCCATCTATCGCCTGTCCCCATAATCGGCTTTTGCCTCCACTCGTGGAGCAGGCATAGCTGTACGCAAAATCGTTTCATACAATGTATAGGAAAGATGAATATCCCTGTAAACGCAGGAGCAAATATTTCCCGTCACAGGAAACATTACACTGCAATCCATCATTACTATGCGGTACACGTTGTGTTCAAAGATGTCCCGAGTCATCACGTCATCAGAGAGGTCCTAGAAAATACACAACAGCCAAACAAACACTGAGCTGCGATTGGGGGAAATCCTCTTGTATTCCTGATTGCATCCCGTGTTGGGTGCCGTGGAAAATCCCCGATTTTCCCGCGTTAGGTTTTCTCTGCACGCCGCCGCGCCGCTCTGCACCACCATTGCCGCGGCCACTCTAACGAACCGAAAGCAAAAAACAGAACGGCATCAAGAGGCACTACTACAGACATTTTGTTGTAACTGCGTAAGTTACAGACGAGCATTCATCTTACTTGTCAACGCCGTTATTTAATACCTCATAATATGTATTATTATTATTTGCAATAAAACATTTCGACGTTTGATATGTCATGTTCAGATATGTAATTTACAACAAAAATAAGAAAATTATGACTATAAAAATTATTTAAGAGGAACAGATTGATATAATTCACAAAACAGAGTTCTTACTTGACATAAGACGAAGTTGTGTTGGATAACTTAGATATAAGAACACGCAAAGTTTCATCACTCACCGAGAATATAAAAACTGAACATGAAGTATGAATAGCATCATCTCCATCTAAAGTAGGAATCAAATTTGCTGTGTTCACTGAAAACGTTCAACATCTCACAACAAAAAATATACATGAATGGGAAGAATCAATGTGCGCAATTGTTGAAATCTAACAACTATTGGCAGAATAACTTTTCAAAACATGGGGACTTTCCTTGTAGCAACTGTTAAACGGGAAAACTAGGCCTTCTTATGAAAATCTCTATCAATAAGAGTATCAGAATCAAATTTTGGAAGATCCACAAGACACTGAACGTTTTGAAATTCACTCTTATAAACATCTGGACACTTTGCATTGGATTCGATATTAAGTTTTCATTGAAGATGGTAACGTATTAGAAAATTGTTTAGCAAGTGATAAAACTGTATAGGGTCTAGGATTGCTGTACCATTCATATCTCATATAGAGAAATCGATCTACTTCTCTTAATATCTTCGTGCAAAGTAGCTGTGGATTGTACTTATTTCTGCTGGAAACGGGATCATTGAATATGGAACATAACGTGTTGCAGGTATGGCTGTACCCTGTGGAACACCGGCGGAAAGAAAAATACACTCTATCCATAACAACTTTATCTTCGATTTCCAGCTATATGCAGATAATAGTGTGATATATGTTTATTTACTAGTTCCGCGAAAACTATTTTTGGTATTTGAATACTTTTTCATTTTGTATGCTTTATATTTTACTTAGCTGAAATAAAAGATGAATTTGAGTGAACAAACATCATTCCGTTCATCAATCTCACATTACCCGCTAGTTTTCAATCATTCGCGGATATTGAGTTAACTAAACTATTGCACAGATCATCTTTCAGATATTGGAGCATAATAAGTAGGCGATACCCAAAAATTTTGTTTGAGGTTGACTCGTATATAGTATCCTTTTTCCTCCACAGCTGGCTGATCAGCATGTGAATTGCTTGTCCGGGTAGTTGTTTGAGTCTTGCTATATCTCGGTAGATCTCGGATGATGAACTTGATTACAAATAGCAGATCTATATGTCTGTAGTTGCCTGTACTGGTTTCGATTTTTTCTAACCATACGCAAACTCCCAGTTTTATTATATATAAAATAGGAGCCATAAAACTTCATTCGGTGACAGTTGGCTCTACAAATTGCAGGAATCTCGAAGTGAATAGTGACAAAAATTAGTTTAACAGTTTCGAAAGAAGCTTCATGTAGGTATTATGTGTCATGTTTATTGGCAAGAGCCTTTACTTTTTTATTATAAAGAAATAATCAAGTACGTATGAGTTGACTATTACTGTGCTACAATCTAAGCAGTTGATATCACCTCATCGGAAAATGAATCCTTTTACATTCTGTACGGCAACAGATGTCCATTAATACAGTTCAGGTGTTAGGACCGTTGGTTTCGTAAGATGTCAATGGGCGACACATAGGTGAGTTCATGTTGCTATCATAACCTTTACTGGGTTACGTATATAACACCCGATTGCTCTCTACACGTAGACCGCCAAGCTATACTAACGAGTCTAGGCTAAAGACGAAACATGCATGTCTATAGCAGGTCTAATGCATTGTGAAGAGCATACACTTACTAATTAATTCAATTTTTAACAACGGTGGACCTGAAATATATTAATCATATTTGTTCAATAATGATTGAACAATCGTACTATACGTACTATCTCTAGCTCTAAGAAAATCTGCCTATCAGTTTCCTAGGTATTTGAACAAAAACTCTTTTTGAAACTATTTATTTTTGTGTCGATCATATTATCTTATATTAATGTTACCTTGGCGTGTCGTCTGTAACTAAGCTATGTGTCTTTCCCACAACATACTATCAGAATAGCAATGCTCTCATTCCACACACGCTCCACAAATATAATTACCTGAAATAGCGGCATTTTATGAAACCAACAGGTCGAACTAACGCTATTAAGCTTTCTACAGAACACTCATTTCATTAAAAGTCCCTAATATCGACGGCAGCTCTAATGAAAATTTAATTTGGCGGCACCAGTGCTCCTGACGAAAAATCGAGCTCTGTTTTGTCCTATGATGCATGGAGATTTGACTTCAAAGAGGCAGAGTGCACCGACTCAAGGACTCTCGGTCCGGGGATATTGTGTAACTGGCCTTTCAGATCCTCCTGATTGGAATCAGATTACGATTTTATTGTGACTGGTACAGCGCATATTCATCTAGATTTCAAATTGAAACATAATGAAGACAAAGCAGCTTTTATAAATATCCTCTCAGTTAGGGAATCGGTGAATTCAGTGGACTTCGAGGTTTGTAATGTTTGACTGCACTATAATCCCGGAGTGTGACATGTATGAGTTGGTACCCAACCAAGTGTTCGTGTTTAACAACAATTATCATTTCAGCAATCTGCATTTTAACTACTTCCATCATTTACAAAGTTATTCAAAACATATATTTTGCCTAAATCACTGTAATTTTCTGTAATTACGCTTTACAAAACGGCTTTGCATACACGGTAGGTAAAACGTGCGTTATTAGGATCTTGCTTATGGAATTTCAGTATGTATGGTCATGTAGATGAATTTATTACAGACTAACGCCGTCGTAGAATGTGCGATGAATCTATGTCAAGATAATAGGTGCAGACATGTAGAATGTCAAGCACTGCACCCAACAAGCATTGTCGACAAAATCAACTTCTGAGAGTTACTTCTGTAGATTCATCTCAAAGTCTCTGTTTTATTTTCGAAGCCAGCTTAGACGTTAGGGAGGTTATTTTATTATTCACATTTGATTTCAACAATAAACAAAAATGACTAAGAACCGAGGAGATAACCGTAGAATAAGTTTCAGAAATCACGTTAATATACAGTTGACTCATAGTTCCTCGACCTAGAGTTGTCAGAGTTTCGCAAGCCAAACAAGACGATAATAACATATCTTCTGGTCGCAGCTACACACATAAAAAAAATCTCGATTCAAGAATTTTCGAGAGTAAATTTACTTGATAAGAAAATTATCATTGAATTGCACCAAGAAAAGTATATTTTCGAATTTTTAATACTCATTCTAGAAATATACTCCAAAGAAAAATATAATTTTCATCACAACTAAGATTTCAATGCTTTTCTAACTAGTATTCATTTCTTTGCATAGTTATCATATTTTCGGATTACGTAAATCAAGGATACAAACATCTTGCGACGCGCTCCAAGTAATTCATTTATTTGTTTGGCATCGCCATATTCGTCAACGGCAATTCAGCGGTACGCGTGTGTCTATTTCCACACCCGTCAGTTTCTATTGGTTACAGTTTCTGCCAATCACCTCTCAGAATCAATGTGCTTTTAAAAATTTGGAGTTGTGACTGTTGTAAGAATCTCATACCAGTGTACAGGTGATGATGTGATATGAGTGATATGTGAGTTGTGAATAAGTTCTATTAAAAATGGTGGACGTATATCTTGTGGCTCAATTACAGATACATATTTTTTATATTCTGTTTATCCGTACAACACCTTCCAAACTTATATTAGGAAAAATACTATCAAACGCAAATATTGGATTAGCACAGTTTTGATACTATTTTGGTTGATCTTTCTAAATTTAATGAATCAACAATAGCTTTGATAACAGCTCATCAAAATTACAGAATGCTTATAGCAAGAATTATTTATATAATGAAGTCGACCTATTTGCGCCAAAATCAAGAAATGCTTTAGTCAACACTATAGTATTCTTCTAGTTTAGATTCTATCTGTTTTGTGCCAAGATTATGGTATGCTCAGTTTGAGATTTTGGTATTCTCCCTTCCAAAGCTTTCCCAGGTCTTAATTGAATATATTTAATTAAATTTACTCTATATAATCAAAAATACAGTATTCTTACCTTAAGATTATTATTATGACCATGAGTTTGAGGAATTTTGTACTATTACCAAATATAAGGTTCATTATGAGTACAATGTTTCATGGGCGACAATAAGTGAAAACGATAGGAAAATGAGGAAATGAAATTAGCAAGCAAGCCACTTTTCCTGCCATACAAATATATTTCCCTTTTCCTTGTAATGAGAACAAGTTATATTGACATACTAACAAGCTCAAATTGTTTCTGCAAAAAAACAACTTCGTGATTGCTCTCTGTACATGCCACAATAATCAATACTTTTAACATGATCATCTTGACACATTTGGTCTTATATATTCGAGCCATTGGAACACATAAATTACTGACATTTTACTGAGACTATCACTGATATTGCTGTATTAGCTGTGTGACGTAACCGTCAGCATATGAGGTGGAATAACTTGGCTGTACGACCACGGTGTATGTTATAGTCATTTCGTTCGGTAAACAGTACCGAATAAACCCAAAAAATGTTATTGCGTACGTGCATTTCTAGCTTATATGCAAATAGTAGTGTGATACTTGTTTTTTTACTGGTTGTCCAAAGCATATTTGTATTTTATAAATACTTTTTGTGTTTGCTATGCAGCAGCATCCGATTAGTTGACATAAATAATGCTTTTTAGCTCATAAACATTACTTGTATACTATTCATGGATATTAAGTTTGCACTATCGCAAAAATCAACTTTTAGGCTTCTGAAATCAGCAGGACATGCTTTCAGATGTATCTACATGTTTAACCAGGACTTGATACCTTTCATTGTGAACGACTGAAATGGAAATTTCAAACTTCAGTTAATGATAAAACGTTGAGAAACATATATTTCAAGGTCGACAAACTTACTTTTTTATTCCTACGAATACTTATATCACATAAGTTCGGCATGTAGTTTACGGTGAGAAAGCGGCATTTTAGACATATTTTCTAAAAGTTGTACAGTGATTGTTCTATTCTATTTTCAGACTTTTTCGATATAAACATTGTCATTTGTAAATAATATAGGCAAAATCTGATGCTAGGATGCACTCGTCGTTCACTATAATTATTACTTCGGGATTTCTTAGATCCATCCTGAATGCTTGTTCAACTAGTCTAATAGTGATACAGTGTATACATCCTTCAAGCTTAAGCATGCTTAGCCAACCACTTCACTGGATTAATCAGGCATTACACCGGAGCCGACTAGATAGGTATATAATTAGCAAATGGGTATCTGCAAGTCTTCGCAAATATGACGTCGAAGGAGGCAAATATTGGCGCAAGGATATTGGCAAGTGAACGACCCAGACTGGGTCTGCATCTGCTCTAATAGAGTTTCGCTGTTAGTTCCCGAATCTGGAACTTATGTATTGGATATACGAAGTATGCGCAGTGTTTTTTGAACTTTTTGATTCTGGTACATGGGGTGTATTCCAATGATTAGATAGTTTCTCAGGAAGTGCTCCCTCTTCGTCGTGCAGGATGGATATCCTTACGATGTATTTACCACCAGTGCCAACATCCCCAGGGATCTGCCCCATTTTAAACACTCATTGTACTTGATCAAGCTGTTTGAAATAACATATAATCCAATTATAGCTTTGCAAATGAAAGCATCCTCATATCCTGCATGTAACTAAGTAAACCACAACCATCCCGAGGTACTTTAGAACCAAGACTGTCACGTACTATCAAGATCGAAGGGAAAATTGTTGAACGGGCAGCTACAAGTAGAGTTCAGTTCAACTGAAAGAAGATTCACACAACAACCCCTACAAGGAAGTCACACGATTGTCTGCATGTTGTGGAGGTGGAGAGAAGTACGATAACCATCAAACCCCTATTATATTTTATAATTTCTTCGTGCATCTTCGCCACCACGAAGAGGCCAATTGACTCGTTCAGATCATGTATCAGATCCTTTGGTTGAAACATTGGCGTAATCCAGTAGCACCAAATATGTTACCTCCTCTCTGAGGTTTGGTAGGAATACTGAGACAACCCTATTAATCATTTTATGTGCTGGCGTGCTATACAAAGGCTACTCGCTCATACAGCTGTAGGAACAACTTGTATCTATAAAATGCCAAATGAATTTTTCAAATTCCTCTCCTCAGACATTCAAACACCTAACCGACAACAACCTACTTTTTGCTCTTTGCTCCGATGAATGCGGAATTTTATAAGAGGTGCCGATGCTCGAGAACGACCGCCAAGAGATGTGGGCAGAGGCATATTGCAGATCGCCGATGCGGCGTGGAGACCCCTTACGATATATACTCGTATCTGGAGAATGCGAATCGAACGCGATGGTATTAGGAGGCATAGGGGCGTCAATCGACAACTCGCATATCGATAACTGGAAAGTACTTGGGAGTCAGTGGCGCTTCAGTAATTGTCATATTAGTTCTGTGGAATTAGCTTGAAAAACCTTATTTCCAACAAACCCCAAGCGATTCTATCGGCATCGCAATATTAAACTTGAATGATACGTTTTACACCAGAGCAGATATCAGAAACATTGCAAAGGACTGTAATACACTGATTTGTTATAAACATACATTCTCTCAATTTAGTCTCGCGAGCATAAAGCGGCAGACCGACAATAGGGAACACTTTGGTTGTATATCATATACATTGTATGTCAGATAAGGATATGATAGTAACGTATGTTTCTGTAAGTCATTCCGCTTTCTTAATTTCTCGGATATTTTATTCTATTCAAGATCTGCTTAAACCACCTCATACCTGTAAAACCGATAACTGAACTGTCAGGGGAAACATCTAATCAAATTTTCAACTACGTATACGACAGTACCTTTAGTTCAATTATAGTTCAATCGAAGAGTTGCAGCTACTGACACTCAGATCCTTTGACAAGTAAATCATACTCAATACCCGATTCATCTTTCATTAAGCTTCTAGCCATTAACATTAACAACAACGTGTCCTGGCACGACCATGTTTCTGGCTTTTCTGGTTCGGTTCTAGCTATGGTTCCATTCTGCAGAAAGTTCCACCAGAACTACCACTTTTGAAGGTGCAGTTCGGACCATCAATAGAAGAATACTGCTCGTATGTGTGGTAATATGATCCGAATCACTCTTCATTCTAAGCACAATCCAGAAGAGAAGAGCAATACGTTCATTTGGTGCACCTGACCATAAATGGAACTATACAGTCTGGAGCATTGAAGGTGAGTGATTAATTTCGTCTACAGGTGAAGACGATTGAAGATAGCATATCAATCGAAACGTTGTGATACTCAAATATTTTATACGCAATGGAAGTCCGAAATCAAACTTTCGAATGGTTTCTTCCACATGACGATTTTGTAGTGCCTCCAGTTGGACCTGGTGATGGAGCCAGTTATCATTTTCCCAGCTGGATCTCTCTTACGTGTGACAAAATATCGACTGCGCCTGTTTCGCCAGATACCGCGGGGTTTTAACACGTTCTGAGAGCGGTACGCCTATGTCCAGGTTCAAACTTCCTCTCACTTACGTTCTTCCTTTCCTGGAGAAAGCGCTTCAATCACACATTACCTTTGAATGCTTTTTCTATACGAGGTATCCCATCCCGCAGTTCGCCAGGCCTGTATATACCCACGTATCCCACCTTCCATTATTAATATTCGGATCCCAAGGCGACCTATTGTGCCTTGCTGCCTCAAACTTCTTTCATTTTCTGCAGGCTTTGTGTTGGGAAAATCGCTTGCTTTTGGGTAATATGCCGGCAGCTAGAATATACATTAATAAGTCAACCATTCAGTCCCAATTTAATTAAATCTATCGGTGTATGATATGAGCAGAATTAAACTGAGCAAGCTTTTTTTATTTTTTTTTCTCGAGATAGCAAACATTACGGATGCTAAAAGTTTATAATGAGATAAAAAAATATTGGAGTCTATTCGAGAATCAAAATTGAAGTAATCGATTCAATAATAAAGAAAATGGATGTATGTTTCGTCCTGGGAGCTCTGCATCAAGGCAAAAAAGCTCAAAGAAGTTTGTAAACTGTTCATTCAGGATTCAGATTTGTTGATTCTGCTATGGTGTTCAGGATAATAAAGCAAACTCTCGTTAGCAATTATGGCGAAAACTTCTTGTGTATTCTTTTTCAACCCAACCTTTAAGAAATTAGGTATCACAATTGAATTTTCGATATTTTAGACACGTTTCCGAAAATCGTTTACATTTTAGGGTCTGTTTACTTCCCGTCCATAAGCCAGGGTTGTATTGTACTCAAAAAAAATTCAAGTTTGAGTCAATCGATTTGCTGGTTCAACAAAAGAGGCTGTATAAGGCTCCTGTGAAAATAGAATAAATCCAGCCTTCCTTCGTGCATCAGAACCACTCAAAAAATCTTGAGAGGGTCTGCTAGTCTTAGGCTGATTTTTCGCATGCTTTCCTGTTCTTCTTCCCTTTCTCTTCTTATTCTTTTTCTTCTCACAATATGTCGTTTTCTCAGAGAAGATTGGTAAGTGGGATAAATCGTTCCCTGTTTTCACCTGTTGTTATTCGAGGTTCTATAAGCATATGTAGTCAGCCCCTAATATTCTACATCCAAGATACTAGTTTTGTTTTTGTCTCGTTATCCTTCAAGTGTACCTTCATAAGCTGTAATTCTAGATACATTCTTGGTGATCCTGTGTAGATGCTCAAAGTAAGCCGTCTTTGGCCACGATTTAAAGGTACATTATGTGTTAACTCAGTTTGATACATATTCAATCGTCTCATGTTCGTGATAAAGATTCGGTGGAACACCTACCCTACAAAATCCTCACTCTAGTAGTCAGTTTCAAAGGGTTTTATATTCATATCGCAAAGCTCATGAATATATTCTCATCGTATTTTCTACAAATTGCGCACTTAGAAACTATAAAAAGAAGAAAAGACTTGGCCTACTGCGGGATTAGAACCACACACCTTCTGATTCTCGATGAGACTCTCTGCCAATTGAGCTAAGTATATAATCAACTCACTTGATCTAGAACCTCGATGATACTAAGTGCACTTTCATAAAAGTTATTTTTCTTCCCAATTGTTAAAGGCCCGGTGACGTTGTTTGTATCTTGAGTTACAGGTCACTGATAGACCCCTACATCGACGAGCAGTACTTATCATGAAGTATGTTTTGTGTCAACGCCTTGTTACAATAATAAAATAAATTATAGTTGAAAAAAACTATGTAGTTTGATATAGCTTTTATAGCTAATCGGACTAAAAAGTCATATAATATAATAATATAATATAATAAGTGTGCTAAATTCAAGATTCCCTTGACGTGTTGAAGAGGGTGAAAATAGCATTCGAAGTTTCCGTTACAAACATAGGTAACTAGATACCTACATAGATACACCTGAAGCTAAAGAAAGCGTGTTGAAGAACCCTTCTATCAAACCCTATCAGCAATGATTCTAGTTGTATTCATTTGTTTGTGACTTTTAGGGGCTCGTGTTAATAACACAATGGCCAATTGACAGCCTGGTCTTGTATCCAATATATTTTGCCTAGTGGCATGGACATAAAACCCTCGGCTGCCGCTCTTCGAGCAAACAACGCTAGCTCTTATTGTGCTCAGCTTCGGATTGTTTTTTGAGTTTATTTACTCCTGTCGGCCTGCTAAGCTATGTGTGTCTAGTCGAACGCCGGCTTCCTACCTTCCACCTGTAAAACCTCTCCCTCTAGTGGCAATTTAGCTGAGAAGAAATAAAGTAGGTCTTCGAAAATAATGAGCTACAGTGGTGGGTTATAAAATTCTTTGAGTGTGTCATCTGGGAACTATTTTAGCTTCATCATTTGCTTCTTACAAACAAATAAATTAATCCCTAAGTAGCGTTAAAATGTTGTAGTATACCACATTCAACGTCAAATTGTACCTGATATTAGACCGTCGACCAGAGAGATCTGTTAGAGCGTTAGTGGGACTGAAAACCATCCAAGTTGTTTCTTTCAGCCCATAGAACAATCCTATGTTACTAGGCTAGAAAATTTTCAAAAAGCCAAATAATGAATAATCGGGGACGTGGTACAATGATGAAAATGATAGTAATCTGCCAACAGATTTCGTGTGTTATAGTCGATACATTTCTTATGATTTCTCACACGTTATCAAAAATGGAACTGCAACTCTAATAATTTTTGGTTCACGCTGTGCATTGGACCTCAATATTTTGTGAGGATACAGCGGCCGACAAAACAATCAAACAGTATCTTCATATTCTGATAATTCAGGCTCGGATTTTATCGCGACGGCCCAGCATCCCGGAAATAATATCATCTGTTGCTCTATCATTCATTTTGAATCCGGGTCTCGGATCTTTCAGGCATACAGACAGCAAGACAGGTTCCAATGATCTAGTTGACGGAACTGTGTCTCCACGGTTACAGCCTAAATGGTATCTATGAAGATCCTTCTATATTCTGCACTCACAGGTATCGAAATGAGTGCCCATGGAGAGATCGACACCCATGGCATCTACGTGTCAATTGCTTCCCTCTTCCAATAGTTTGAAAGGGGTAACGCCACCCCAGCTGAAGAACTGTCTATCTAGCTGCGCTTTGCCTTGACGATTCGTCTGTACACAAACAGGTACATGGGAAGGGCATTAAGCTGGAGTATTCTGTACAAATACCCGAGCGAAACGGATATGCTTGACGTTTAATTACTATACTCAGAGCCAGTGTAGTGTGTATGCGGAGCAGTGTGTGTTTGGACGGCCTTGTTTGCTTTCTGATGCTCACCCAGAAATATCCTGTCAGCAGTTTTAGTGTTTCGTGAGAGGATTACATTAATGATATAAGAATCTACTACCGTAGGAACTAAACTTGTATGAGAAAAATGTTGAACTAACAAATTGCCGATTGCTGGGATCAAATCAACAACTCCCCGCATTCTATGCAGATCCATCAACCATTTTGCGACATTTTTTGGTTCAATTTTATGACGCGTGCACTGTGATGTATAGGAAAAAGTACGATAACCCTATATAAATTTGTAGATATTGGGAAAGCCATCTATTGCCGCTGTTGGCAATCCAACGTTTCAGATCCATCGCGCTAGGCTTGGTGCATGTAATCGTATATGTTTATTTTTAGAGTTTTTTAATATCACTGTAGGATGTGAATGATAGCTTCTTACTTTGTCAGGTTTTGAGTAATGCTAGGAAGCAAAATTATGGTAAACGTATTTATAAAACGTTTTTATTAATTCAGGAACTGTGCTATGACAATATACAGTGCTCCGCGGTTCCTTGGTGCATTGTTTAACAGAAGCAAAATATCTGGCAACACTGTTTGTTAGTATTTTATGCAGCCTCTGCACGATCTTCTTTCCAATTTACGCTGCAGTTCTTTTAAATCTTTCTAACTGGGATCGACGAGGCCCAAGTGCTAATTAAAAAGATCCTCGACCGTTCAGTTGAAATTCGGAGCCAGGCAATGATGATTAGTCCTTGAGTCCTGTGCTCAACTTTCGTGAATACGGCAATAGAATATTGTTCTTTTGGAATAAGGGAAAACTGCTCTGCTTCTACTCACAGTAGTTCTTTTAGCATACACATAGATAACAGTTTCCACTACTCCACAGCATTATGTATAATGCAATGATGGTGAAAAGCAAAAACAAAAAACGCATGCAAGTGAAATTGAGGAATTGATGAAAGTTGCACTTTAAATATCTTTTGAAACATCCTTTGAAATTATTTTGCGGAGATAGAATAATACATGTTCAAATACTTTTTCTTTTCATCTTTCTAACAACAGGGTTTTCCAATCCATGCACAATCTCAGCACGAGCCTTTTCTCAGTGTCAATAACAACAACCCACTCACACTCCAGCACCAACAACAAGCTCCACCTGTTGTATTCCAGCAACGACAGCAACAGCACCCTTTCAACAATCAGATATTGCAGCAATCACAACAACAAAAACAACAACAATAACAACAAGTACTAACTAACCCATTAAGACAGGTAGGTGGATTTGTCCCGATCATAACATATTATTTTCATCTTTCTGGTGATGGTACTTTCAGGGCAACAAAACATCAATCGTGGCATGCAAATTTGAAACAAAAATGTGGTTGTGATGACATTATAGAAATTGTTTGTTGAAGTATTTTTTTGAAAATTCAAAAAATTACCATAACCCCCTTCCCTCCCCTCCACAAGCGCCATCAAAACAGGCCTGTAAAAACTGGAACTAAGATATCAACATTCCAAAAAGTAAGAATTTCACAGAGATCCTCACTCGTTCGAGTTATTCTGCAAAAAAAACTTGTTTTTATTGGTATAAGGCTGTTAGTTTCTTCGACCATTCATATATTTTTATATGGTGACGAATGAGAGATTAAGCATTTTCAACTCCTCAAGCGGTATTGGTTGTTAGTGATTTGCATTCCAATGGTCTTTTTCCTTATTGGTTCGACCGCCAACCTGCTGAACCAATAAGGAAACAGGCCCAACAGTTTTATCTAATCACAGTGAATAATGAGGACATATTTAATTTAATGGATAGTAGTTAGCGTCGATTTGCACAAAACATGTATTTTTCATCAATTTAACACAGGACCTCCCAAAAATTGATTATTTTTTATTAGAATAAGCTCACGTGATTGGTACAGATTGATCCGACTCTAATAAAATCGGATCTTCAGAGGTTCCTGAGGTTTTGTGTTTCTTCATTTCAATTGAAACATTACTTTTCCAAGTTTCTATTCGTATTGCCATTTTTCTCGTGAATTAGATGTTTTGATATCAATATTTTTGTACCATTCATCCCATTGATCTGTTCTACTGTCAGTTTGAAGTGAAGTCATTTTATTAGATATTAGTTACTAACGAAAAGTGCTTTTTCGGTTTCTAACTGAAAAAGTCTTGAAAGGAAAAGGCTGACGTACATACAATCGCGATCTGCTAAATCTAGATGACTTACAAGACCGTACATTTACATCATAAAAGCATTTAGTCAGTAATAATAAATTGCTTAACGGATTTCATAATGAGGTCAATTTTATTACTGGGTAAAGATTATTGCAGTGCTTTCCAGTAGAGTATTTGAATACTCGTGCTAACAGGCACGTTTGTAAAATAAATAAATAATCTAGGATAAGCTGAAAAATAAATTTTCCATTCAACGTCTTCAAATAATTTTATCTGCATAAACATATCATACACCTGCAGAGAAAATATTTATTGTTGAATTTTGAGGAGTAACGTTCAATTCTGTATTGAAACATTTAAGCTTTCATAAACAAATGCAGAGCTTTTTGTAGGTATCCTAGATCTTTTCAGCCGGCCTGTTATTCATTTTCAGTGCATCTTAAAATTTTTTTTACGCAAGTCTTTGAGCATTCAAATAAAAAAATCGTACGTTGAAGACAGAAGTTTCACAATTAAGTGCATCTATAATCTGCTAAATCATTGATTTAAATTCAATGAGCTCCTACCTGAAACCAGCGCTAGAGAATGTATCTTTGAGTACCTTTTCATAATTCTGTTTGGCTCCATTTTATCCGTATCAAACCAAATGACTCGGCATACAAAGATAAGGTCGTCCGAAAAACGTATGAAAATTTTACAACTATTTTTTAATTTGTAACAACTGAGCTTCATGATACTTTGAAAATCTCAGAAAAACAAGGGAACGAAGAAGATTTATTGCTGTCGGATTATCCTGTAATAACTTCACAACTGGAAACATTAGTAACAGTGAAAATATAAACAACAGATTTGAACAGATGAAATACAGATCCCTTATAATCTGACATGTGTTGCGGTAAGTTTGGTTCTAGCCAAAGAGACTTTATTTTATTTGTTTGATTCCACCAGTTACAGGATTCAAAGACGTATTCTAAACATCTCAAGTGAAGGTTAATTAACTTCACATGAATTTCCTGAAAAATAAATCACTACTAAAGCTGAATAGAAATTCAAATTCCAGTTTGTGTGTGCTGGCTTGATATGAAAGGTAGCAACAAAATCCTGGCAATTGGGTTGCGTTAAGGGTACCTAGAACTTTCCTGAATTTAATTAAAAGTAAAACCGTTCAGTAAAAGTTTACATAATGCCGGCGGATTTGAATAAACAAGTATTAAAATTCGCTGGGCTTCCGACGAGGCACAACGACTCCAATCCTGGTATTCTTGCCGTACAAGAACTTTATTTTTTCGCTGTTACTTCCTCTGCCAGTCCTATCTAGACTCTACTGGAGTTCGGAAACTACTTTTTCAATTAAGTTTCCACGCATAATTAAAATAGTTGTTTAAAGTCCGGCAGACATGGTCTAGTTAAAAATTAAGAGCATCCGATCCGTTTGGTTGCTTCAATTTGAGAACTTCGACAACTGATGAAACATGGATGCGGCAAAAGAGTTTCCAGATCAAACCGAGTCCCATCATAGAACTAGCACAGTGCATTATCAAATACTGCTTAAATTTGTTGAAAGTGAAACCTGAACTGTAGCACAGCCCTTTTTATCATCTATAAGAACTTTTGAAAAGTTTAACTCTCACATCTCATGTCAATGGGTATGGAAGTGTCACAAAATGCTTAGGAATTGGAAATAGCAAGTCCTAAACTGTTTAAGATCATATAATCGGATTAATCATAAGAAACATCTCGAGACAATATTTTCAAGGACATCAACACTCATCTCCAATCGTCGCGCATGGTGGCGCTGCCCACTGGCCACCTACGAAGTCAAGGTCCTAACACTTGTACCACAGATGTACCCTACGATATATCACACCGTTAACAGTTAGACCGCCAGGCTGTAGTGAGGAGTCTAGGATAAAGAGGAAATATGAAGTCATATTTTTAAGAGTTTTCAAGACATCTAATCGTCAAAAGGAAGATTATTTTTAGAAAATATCTATGAGTACGACTTCGATTTTTATGGAGTACACCCTGTTTTTATCTGAGATACCGTATTCCGGCGAAGGCATCATGCTGTTCAGATCAATGAGGACATTGAGATAATTGAGGAATGGGGAAGCACAAACGCAGAAGACTAAGACGACAACCCTGACAAAGTAATGGCATTCAAGGTCCAGATATGAGACCATCGCTGGAGGACTGATCGAATGAATAGTGACCCCAAAACACTCCCTGAAGCTTTCGAACACAATCCAGAAGCGAGCAATACGTCTAGTGGATGCGCTATACGTCACAAATGACCTCCACAGTCTGGAACATTGAAGAGTGGCTGATCTGTCCTTATTCTATAGATACTATCATGGCAGATGGTGAACCGAGATGTCTCGCATAATAATTTGAACAGTCGCAAGTACAGCAAATACAAAAGGCACTCCTCGGGCGCATGGTCGACTTTACAACGCCTCGAACAAGCCTGTTCCAAAAGTCGTTCTTTTGGAGAACCTCGTCGTTGTGGAAAGAGAATGCAAAACTTAACCATTAGTGCAACTTAAACCTCCAGGAGAACCGCTGCAGTTGTCTGTGCACAAATTCTAATTGAAATAGTTGGAGAAACAACTCCGGCGACCCCAAAGGAAAAGACTGATGTCCAACTTAGTCGCTTGTGAGATCCTTTCATTCTGTTACTTAACAAATTTCCACAGACAATGCTTCCCTTGTAAAAGTTAGTTAAATAGCAGCCTTCCCATGAACAATGAACGGCCTTCCTGCCAACTTAGGTATTTAATTGGAGGCGGTATAGTACGCGAGCGTACCTTGAATTATAAGGGGGCCTACACCACAATCTATATTGATTTTAAGTTGACTGCGTAGTTTTTCTTATGTATCATCATATCTAATGATTGAACAGAGGTAACTGTGCAGTTTGAGTAGCTGTTTTGCAATTGGTGTGTCTATTCAATAATGAAAATCATGTCTTTAGCAATTTTCTCTTGTTTAACAGAGCGCAGCACTGAAACTTGGCAGCATTGACCATATTTTATAGTCAGGAATGGAGTAGTATTTGCATATTATTTTTATATACTATAATGTACATAGATGTATCATACGTTTAAAGTGATTCAAGAGTATAGTACCCAGATAAATTAAGATGTATTGATATGATGAATATCCTACTACAAATAAGCATGCTCAACTGATACATGAAATAGATTATTTTTGGCATTCCAGTAATATAGACACTCCTTGAAAAGTATTAGCAGATCCGCCTTTGAGAGAATAAGGAAAGAGCAAAGGAAGGAGGGTGGAGGTATAGATCTTATTGTTTACATTGGCTTTTATTTCGGCCTGTTCGAACTTTGAAAGGGAATTTCCGTTTTCGGACCGGAGAAGAATGTGGATGGCGTCCCATTTGGAACTCGTAGAATGACGGAAATCGTTTGGAGAAATACGCGGTTACTCGCACCATCAAAGCCCTTTGTTATCCAAGGCAGGGTAAAGTCCGGCTGTTGCTAATGACGGAATAACCTATCAATAACGTTTTTCTATCGTATAACTTTATCTAACATTTTTATTATCCAGACACTGTCGTTCCTGATAGAATCGCTGACACATACACAAAGTGTAAAAGTTGTTTTTTGTGTCGCTCAAAGATTCACCACTGTTACCTTTTAACGTCAGTACGTCTGATGCTAATTGCATTTTTGTAGAGGGTCGCATATATGGTGTAAATTATACACCTAGTGTCAGTTGTCAATTCATAACGTAAAGACCCAATTAGTGTAGCTCAGCACTACAGTTATTGCATGTTGCTCTCACATCCTTATCTAAGACAGGTTAACTTGTACATATAAGAATTTACTCTCTACAGTCGTATTCTTATAAAATGATAGTCATACATAATTTTTCTCACAGAATGTCGTAATCATTCGAATAATAACAATAAAAGCAATCGACCATTTTCGTTATTACGTGGAGCTTCAAATTCACTGGGCATGTGCGCCAGGCTAATTTGGGAAAAGTGTATTTACATAGAATTCGCGTGATATACTTTTTAAAAACCACGTACTAATTACTTTTACAAGGCCATTAAGCCTTTACAAATATAATTTAACTATACCTACTATTCAAAAGATAATCACTCAAAAAATAAACTTGAAATTTGAATGTTCCTGTTACAATGTTGTGTAAAAGGCCCATTGACGATGCTTCGGTTATGTATAGCTTAAAAACGATTCAGTTCAACGGTAATTAATTGTAATAAAATGTAGCTGGACCCTGTTCGGAGGGAAGGGTGGTAGGGGGGTGATCACAAATCACACGTCAGATGCATTTGTCGCTCTGCAGGCCGCCGCCAGCGTTGCCAACCCAGAGCTGCAGCATACCCGCGAATTATTATAAATATAATTGATTAAGCGCAGTAATTAATGGCGTTAAACTAGCGAACCATTTTAAAATCTCTCGTCCGACTGACTAATTGATGTTCGGTCATTAATTACAGTGGACCAGGGCCGGCACGCATGTAGACTTGACACCATGCAGAGTTATGAAATTGATGCGAGATGCCGCTGCAAAGTTTCAGTGCCGAACGCTTTTATACATAAAAACGAGATTGTACTCAAACTACGTGTATTGAACTGAATAGGAAGATATACTAATCATCTCGAATTCAGTAGACAGGCGCGTATCTGAGTGGGGGTAATGGGGGTAATTACCCCCCCCCCCCATACCCTGAACCCTGAAAACGCGCTTGTCAGTAGATGGTAGACTATCAGGAACAGATGACGCTCAATCAAGGGCTCGGTGTTGATAGTTTTAACAAACATATAAGCAGAGATGCAAAATCAGATTCAAGCAAAAATAAATGGGATCTTGACTGAACCTACAGCTGCGGGCCGTGGTATTCGACAAGGGGTTTCCCTGAGCCCTCTCCTCTTCAACATCATTATGCATGAAATGATAAAAAGTGTGCGCTCCCTGAAAGAATACCGAATGGGTAACCAAGAAATAACTATTCTATGCTACGCCGATGATGCTGTACTGGTGGCAAAAGATGAAGACGATCTACAACGACCTTTACATTGATTTAGCTGCATTGCCAAATCATTTAATATGACGATATCAGCCCAGAAAACTAAATGCATGGCATCAGAAACATCATCAAGATGCAAACTGGAAGTTGAAGGCGAAATTATCCAGAAGGAAATGTATTTTAAGTATTTAGGCATATAAATCTCAGGTTATGGTGATGTTGAGGCGGAGGTAACAAAACAGACAACGAAGGCAACAAGAATAGCAGGATGTTTAAATGATACAATCTGCGTAATAAAAATATTAAGGTAGAAGTCAAAAATTTAAAAGGAAGTGGTCAGACCGACTATGACATACACTGCAGAAACTCGACCTGACACAGCGAAAACTAAACAACTACTAGAGACAACCGAAATGTGAGTACCTCGCAGAATAACTGAAAGAACGCTATTAGACAGAGAGAGAAGTGAGAATATAAGAAGAACATGCAAGGTAGAAAATGTGAATGAGTGGATACTAGGTAGAAAGAAGGAATGGAGCGAACAGATCAATAGAATGGACGGCAGAAGAGTAGTCAGAATCGATGTAATAGGCAGAATGACGACGAAAAGAAACAGGCGATTCGCCTATAGTAAAAGAAGGAAGGAGATATAAGCAGAAGCAAATGGGTTGAAATCCAGCGATATATACGCGTATGATGCTTATTGCGATAAAAACAGACATGAACGTAAAGCAACTATCATGTATATGGTACGAATATTTTCACAACACTACCACTGACAAAATACAGCAAACAATATAATCTATGGTAGGATACCTTGCAGACGAACGAAACGTTGAGTGTGAAGCTTCGAGCAAAAATAGCGGTTAGAACAATTCTATCAGGCTTTTCGGTTTGAATATGGCCAAAATTTATTCGATCATCACTTCGTCAGGATCCGTCATTGCTGTCAAAAGTTGGCGGTTAGAATTAATTCACACACCATAGAAATATGTTTCAATGGTAAGAAGACGATTAACTGATAAAATTGTATTTTCTTAGTACAAGTCATCGTTGCCAATGCTGAAATAAAAACACTAGAGTGTGTATTGGTTCAATAAGCTGAAAGTAATTACATACATTTGTATGAACTGCCTCCACACTAAGAACTGAACACATTCTGAACGATATCTGCGCCCCACGGTTCCGGAAACGAGTTCTATATAATACCTGACGGCACACTAATAGCAGTGCTTTCCAGTGATATAATTAAACTTTCTGCAAAGGTAAATCGATTGCCTTAGAGTGAGGAAATATATGACATGCCATCGACATCACATGCAGAGATTAGTTTCGATTTTCTCACAGATCTATAAGTTAATAGCTAATCTATTCTAAGAACGTGCACACAACAGCAAACCTATCGAAAATTTAACATTTTTGATCCAATCTGTTTTGTGATCACCAAATAGGACCATATTTTCAGTAATCACCAGTGTCAAAGTTAATAAGCATATACCTATATTTTAACTGTTGGGCAAGTGTAACTAGTTATTCTGTAGTTCATCTTCAAAATGAGTATCACTGAAAATGTTTACTTTAAAGACTATGATGATACAGGAATCAAAGCACTGTTCTGGCAATTTTAAGGAGTGTGTACTACGCAGTTCTCAAATCGACTATGCTACTTGGTAATGCGACTTGCCTGCAAGAGATGGCGCTATAAACAGTTTATGGAGATCAGGTCGCTCCACAATGAAGATAAAACACACCACAATGAGATCCAGAATCTGGCCTAACGTTCGTCCTTATAGATATAACTCTGGACGTACCAAACTATCACGGATGTCTCAACCGTCTCTACCACAATGGTAGAAGGCCAACCTAACTCAAACAATTGATGGAGTTCATCCGAAACCTATTTACTATTGTCAAAGAATAAAATTAAATTTCTACAGGAATTGATTATTTTAACGAAATATATGTTGTTCATGTCAACTAAATAATATTCATACAGATATTCTTATACCTTATATGACTTCTCTCTGTGAAAGAGTTAGATTCGACCACCTCATTGTAAACCTCAGTAGTTCACACGTACACCCTGTACGTTGGGTATCCGTCAGCTGCATTGTCCTTAGCTTCGCACACATCTAAAGCAATCATGTTCGATGAGGAGAAGACAAGGATTCGACAGAATCGTCTGATTGGAGGCACAGACGCCAGCTGTACCCCTATCGTCGTTTCTATTATCTACTCGTCCGGATTTGACGGGAGACCCTCAAACCATCCCCCGTTTCCTGCCCCTAATCATAAAGAGATTTGTCTATACGGACCGACAAGGAAGATGTTGCCTTTCTATAGCTGTCTTTCCAATGCCAGTAATTGACTGCTGCTAACTGTGTAGAAAGTCCGAAAAATGAGGATAATTGACAGTTTCCTCCACTTCGCCATCGATGAGTCATACTGTTAGCTTTTTCTGAAGCGTAAGTGAGATATTTTGCCGATGTAGTCGTTTCTGCGTCGGCATCCCTTTCAGATGTATTGTATGACGAAACAGGGTATTTTTCGACAAAAATTGGCGTCAAGTAGATTGAAGCTGCTCTGACCTTCCCACGCAACGGTATTGATGCTTTGTAAATAGAGATTTCAATGGAATTTTGAAGCTGTTATTCTCTTGGATTACAATTAAAAAATATTGGAAGTACTGAAAGAACTAAAATATCTCATGAATTAAAAAACTTCAAAATCTTTCTGATTCTCCAAAATTCCCAAACGTTGCTTAAACAGCTCTAAAATCTGATAATAATATTGAGAAAACTGATACCACTGTCCGTGAAATACAGTATCAACCTACTCGCCGCTATTTTTGATCCTTTACAATCCTTATGCAGATAGAGTGCAGTAATCGGTTGAATTAGCAATTGTTGATACAAATGCAAGACAAACTGATGCTAGAACAACCTGAAACATCTCCGATCATCAGTAGCGCATGAACGATAGGCTAAGAATATCAACCACATATATTCCACAGTATATGTGGATCCGTAACGTCAGTATAACTTTGCTGACGTTGGATCGATATCTCAAAAAATACGCAATACTACCGGTATCAAAATGTTATTGATGATAGAAAGTCTTCTGCCAATATACAATTTTCTGTGACCTCCCCCTCAGCACTTCCCATCTCTGACCCCAATTTTTGACCACCCAAACATTTCTTACAAAATGACTAAGTGCGTCGGAATCATCCAAAGGTGAAGTTTTCCTTTTTTTTTAAGATTACCCCAGCGCAAGTGAAACGATTTTAAGAAAATACAAATTTGTTAGTTTTTTTCACGCTAGTGATCTGATGCAAAGTTTTCTCAAAATAAAAAAGTGCTATCCGAGTTAGTGTCCAAGAATTATTATGTACCAGACAGACATATAGAACAGAACAACGATAACGAGTGACATGATTTTTCGTGATGTTTATATATCATGAAACATCAAGAAAACACAATATCTTCTTCGAGATTACAATATAATCGCTATCGGAAGTAAAACCTCCTATGATAGTTTGTTTGGGTATGTTCACGTATATTCCACAAGTAAGAATTCGCATACATAAAAACCGTAAAGTTCACAAATCTAATTTCCCACTGAAGCTATAACGCAAATGAATCTCAACATTAAATCTTGATATAAATAGGTATGTATACATTTAGACCAGACAAAATGTGCTATCCGTAACATTCGAACCACGGTTTTTACCGGTGTTTTTGCCAGCTTAGCCACGATAGTGAAGTAACCGATTAAGGCAAAATCACACCATAAATGTGCGATGTAAGCTTAGAGTGCAGTTGGACTCTGGTGTCAATGGTTAATAGCTAAGAATAAACCTTTTCAGTGAAACAAACATTATCTCTTTCTATCTGTGTGTGTGTGCAATAAATCCTATATCTGAAAATATCACATAATCCGGATAGATGCACAGACGATATTTATATTTCACGCTGCCTGTTCATTCATCCATATATTTGTAAATAGAATAAACTGCTCCAAAATGCAACACACAAATAATTCAGTAACATACAATATCACAGAAGCGCATTACCTTAAAATAACAATTTTCAGGGCGCACTCAAAACATCAAAATGTCAGTTTTAATCCAATGGCCAACCAGCAGGGTTTGATTCAGTTTAAGTGGCGTAATTTAAGTCGTGAAACTTATCATGTTATCGTATTTTTGGTTCATTGTACTTGTTCATTGTTCATTATACTTGCGGCTAATGGAGATCAAATACGAATGAATGATATCATATTATTTCGGTAGGTATGTAGTTTTCAGTTAGCGGTCAGAAGAAAATATAATGATTTAAATGACATAACGTCATCGTGGTTGACTACTATACTAGTTATGATAAAATAAGCATTTGTGTTAACGTTACAAGTCATTTAAAGACACTTGGAAGCGGTGTTCCGGATGGGTGCCACATTTGTTGACCAGTGAGCAAAGAGCAACAAGCGTCGATTGTGCAAAATTGATGCTTGAAAAATTTGATAATGGGCAGAGTAAAAACACTTTCAATATCGTGACCGGAGACGAAACATGGTTATATCATTATGATACCGAAACTAAACAGCAGTAGTTGGTGCTTTGAAAATGAGCAGCCTCCAACGAAAATTCGTCGTTCCAAGACTGTTGGAAAGAAAATGGTCGCATCTTTTGTTCTAGAAGTGGATACATCAAAACGGTAGCCTTGGAAAATCAAAGGACATCTACTTCTGAATGATATATAACCAAATGTGTTCCTGTAGTCTTCCAACAACTATGCAAGAGTCGTCCAAAGATTGGTCTGCGGGGTATTCAATGGCAGCATGACAACGCACTCGCTCACAGCGCCGCTAGAACACTCGATTTATTTGCTGAACAGGGTGCCAAACGTCTCATCCACTTTATTCTCTGGACCTAGCTCCGTACGACCTCTTCTTATTCCCTAAGATCAAAGGAAAGCTACGAGGTCGCCATTTTTCCACCGATGAAGAGGCAATCGCTGCATTTGAGGAGGAAATTAGCAACCTTTCAAAAGAACGTTGATCACTAGAATTTGACAAGTGATTTCACCGAATGCGTAAATGTATTGAGGTAGGGGGAGAATATGTTGTAAAACAGTATAAATTTTTTTTAAAAAAACCTTGTAGTTTCTCTGTATCTAAAAACTTTCAGCGTGACCCTCGTATGCTGGCCCAACCAAACCGATAACGGATGACCGCGGTCCTCCCGATCTGCTTAATAGGATCCTTTATACCTCAGCCTTTCATATAATCACATATGCGTCATAAAACTGGTCCAAAAGATTGAATTATTTGATTAATCATCGATAAACGTAAAACTTAAAAATGAGCAATATAATCAGTTATGAGTTTTACGCTAACCGGGGCACAATCAAATAATTCAATCTTGTCTGCTGGATTCTTTTGTGCTCAAGCTAACAGTATAAAACAGGTAAAGAAGTAGAGTATATCACGGCACGAAAAATATGAAGACAAAGAAAACATAAAGAATATATTTTATAGCATGTAATATCTTCGGGACATTTTTATGGTTGAGATTTTATAGGAGTTTGGATCAAGCCTAATGCAAATTCAGTTGCCAAAATATTCTAGTCGTCTAACATGCAGAGAAGATTCAACAGAACAATAGCTAGGCAGAAAAAATATAATGTTGGAGTTGACAATTTTAGTTTTATATTCATTATAGAGCTTAACTAGTTAACAAGTAACCTGGATAACCTTTATAAGAGGCATTTTTCTCAGTTTGAAGTTGCTTCGGAAATTAAAGCAAAACGCATCACAAAAAACCTCTGTCTGTCGCTAGTTCTATATAAATTGCTCAATTTTGTCCTGGTAATGGAAGTGTTCCAACAAACAAGAGCATCTACAAGCTACTGAATATCGTAAGCATACAAATAATAAACCCTACACTGATATCCACCAGTGGACATTATCATCCATTAGGAAAACCAAAGGAATTTACGTAAATTATTCACATGAAAAAAAAACGTTGACTATAACCTATCCTATGTTTGAAGTTCACTTTTAGTGTACTTTAAAGTGCAACGACTATAGTAGCAAATTGAAGATAATCCATTTTTCCAGGCTACCGCAACTTCATCCTATCAATTTATTATCTTCCGCCCAGAGCCACGAAAGGATATCCGTATTTTTATTACGTGTCGGTTTAGAGGAGAATTTAATGGCTAATCGCTTTACTGGTTGCCCGGTAACAGAAAATTAGAGGTGGCTACGAAAGACGATAAGTCAAACCCTCATAGAGAAGCTAAATCAGGTAATGGAAGAAGGGATCGAGCAAAGCATTAAAGTTTGCAATTCTAGTTGATGGAGGTTGAATGGATAAAAACTAATATCAGGTATAGCGGCTGTTACAACCTCAATGCGTCAGTTTTATAAAAGTATTTGCTACCTATACATGAGGTGGTTCGAGAAAATTGTTATCGGAAGTTCAAACATCAGACCAAAATTATGGAGACAACCAATTGAAATGGCTTTCCAAAAAGCTGAGCATGAGTGCCAAGGCACGATAAAAATCACAAAAAATTGCAACAATAGCCTTGTTTTTGATGATGCTTACAAAATGATATTTGTATTACAGTTCAAGATACCCACAGTCAACATTGGAGGGAGTTACTACTAAGCTGACCGAGCTCCGAAAACTTTTAATGTTTTCGTCTTTACTTCCATAGAAATCTTTTTGGCTTTCTGTCTTCACAAGAGGTTATTAATAAAGAAACAATGATGTTTCTCTACTTACGAGTATCTCAGGTATATTTTCTATAGCCATGTTCCGCGTGAACCAACTTGGGAAAGAAAGGCTACAACGTTTTGGAATCTGGTACGGTGCAAGTAACATTATTCAACCCACACTGTGATCAAGATGTCATGTCTGTGATCATGTACGATTTGTCAGACATTCATTCGACAGAGAACTCTGTATATGCCGATGAACTGCAAGGACACAAATATCGAGTGAGGACCAAAATAGCTGCGTTATCTCATACATCTCAGATACAACACTGTCTCGATCACTGAAAAGTCAGTTCCATTTTGGAAAAGTTCGCGGTTATTGAAAAGACTTTTCATTTTTGTTAGGTTAATGCAAATGTTTAAACAGTGAAATATATCATTCAAGTAGGTAGGCTAAGCATTTTGGTACACCTTAATAGGTTTGGAATCTAAGTAAAAAATGCCAGAAATAAGAATGTTTGTCAAAAGTTTGATTTCGGACTTCCATTGTCTATAAAATTTTGAGTATCACGACGTTTCGATTGATGTGCTATCTTCAATCGTCTTCAGGTGAACTAGCGAACACGTTCCTTCCATGCCTATTTATACCCCGTCCGGTGACGCGTCATTGTGCGCGGACTGTTCTGATTGGTTCCCGATGCGCGGTATTCCGGTCTGCTGACGTGGCTGTTTGTCGGTCATTGTTTGTTGTCTGGTCCAGTCGTAGTCTATTCATCTTCTTTATGAGTGGCTGCCAGATTGGTTTAATGTCTACGCTGGGTTTGCTGTACACTTTGCTGTTGTTGGTGATGAATGCCGCCTCCTTGAATTTCCTTCGATACCAATGCGGTTCCTTGGCAATAACCTTAGCGTGGTCCCAAGCTATTTTATGGTGCTCCGTCCATGCGTGGTCAGCTATTCCAGATTTTCCTGTCTCTGCTCGCTGGGTGTTGAGACGATGTTCTTTGATTCTTACTTCCAGTGGCCTTTTTGTTTCTCCAACATAGATTTTACCACATTGACATGGTATCTGGTAGATGCAGTCCTTTGTCTCTTGAGATTCATTCCTGGTCTTAGTTTTTGTTAGGATACTTCTGAGGGTGGCAGTCCTAGAGAATCTCGTTTGGATCTTGTATCGCTGACCTATTCTTTTGATTCCATCTGATATTCCTTTGACGTAAGGCAGAATGAATAGGCATGAAAGGAACGTGTTCGCCAGTTCACCTGAAGACGATTGAAGATAGCACATCAATCGAAACGTCGTGATACTCAAAATTTTATAGACAATGGAAGTCCGAAATCAACTTTTGATAAATCCACCTTGTCTACAAGTTCCAAACAAGAATGTTTGTATATTGTATTACTCCGATGCGCATGAATTGATGCTAATTTTGATCTGTCTCCAGGTTTCGGAGTTCCAAATCTGGCAAAATTATGTTGTTCTTACCTATTTAGAGTAGCAGTCATTTGAATTTTCCTTTTAATTCCTTTTCAAACACTGTTTCAGTCAGCGAATTTGTCAGTATAAAAGGTCCTCTATTTTCCACCGGGAGATACAAAAATTTTTTAGGTATGAACTATCCGAATGGATTCTTGATTAACTGAGTTATAGGTGGAGCTAGTGAGCTGCGAGCGGCACAAAAATAAATGTAGCACCTCTCTTCTCTGACAATTGCTGTGTAAAGACAGCAGAAATGGCTGCCGTTCACCGCCCAGCGGTCCGTGTGCATGCATTCATTTGTATGTAAACGTTATTTAGCTACGAGGCAGTGGCACGGTACAGAACAATTATTTCGCGACAATGTAAACGAAACAAGGAGCGGGACGCCGCTTCGGATAATTTAATAACATTGTTGGAACATTTTATTCGCATTCGCATCCGCGCTACAAATTGTTTGACATCCTCGTTTTGCTAATGAAAATAAAAGCAAGATATTAATTGGACCCCCTTTTGTACGGTATTTCCATCAGCTACCTAGGACATTCGAGTGAATTCGTTGATGAAATTTGCCTTTCGGATTTCAGTGACAGGATGTACCGTTCCTATGCAGGGTTTTGATCAAACCGTTGAATAAATTTTATAAAAATGGTCATTCCTTTGATTTGAGACTTCCCACGCATGGATATAAGAGCATGAAAATTACAGTTATTCGGGTATTCCTACTTAAGACCATACCAAATAAACAACAGATTCAAAAGCTTCCGTCAGCAATTTTCATCCGAATAGTACCTACAAAAATAAAGCAATTATGCTCAGCTTACCACCAAAAATTCATAAGTTACTCTAGAATCAGCTGCATAAAAATGTTAGCATGCGTTATATTTTGATAAATACTTATACGCCATAAAGATGTTCATCACAACTCTATTTCACCATATTGCTTACATCAATTTACATACTAACCTACCGCTGAACATTTTGGAATCCATTTCTTCATTATGCGAAGTTGCGCTCTGAAACCCTCCCTGAAACTTCTAGACACAATACAGAAACAAGCAATGCGTCTAGTAGATGCACCTGAGCGTAAAATGGATCTCTACAGAACATCGAAGAAAGGTGGAATCGGTCCATATTGTATAGATACTACCACGACAAAGGTTGGACAGAGCTCTTTTGCATAACATTAGGACTTGTCAGTACATCAAACACTACAGTGGCCCAATAGCCCTCACTAAGTCTAACCACCCAACATATCGTTCCACACACATCTTTTCCAAGAGTCCTCATTTTGGAGAACCTTGGTCTTGTGGAATGACCTTCCAATTTGTTTGACAAAGGTTACAATTTACAGCGCCCAGGGGTTGAATTCAACAGGCATTCAGCCTCTCGCAGGGCTACTGGAGTGCGATATTCTCTTTAGCTTTGAGAAAGGTTATCTATGAATAATTTCTTTTTTATTATTTCTCTATTCTCTCTTCTATTTTTCTAGATATCTCTATTCTAGTACGAGTCAGACCTCTCTACGTAAACTGAATAGCAAGATTCGTCATTTCACATCTATAAAGTTATATTTGAGGAAAGGCAAAATTAAACAATTTTGTGATTAAAATGGCACTAAAGGAACCAATTATGAATGATCAACAAAAACAATAAACCGATAAACATCTGAAACCTATTTTGAAGGGTTTATTCCACAGGAATGTGTACCAAGAAAATGAGTAGTAGTTTAGGTTTTTCCAGAAAGCGGGTTCAAACCGTGTATAAAAAATATCGAATTCGGTGAACTATTTCCAAAGAATGCTTCATCTCTTGCGGATAATTCTGTTTTCTGTTCAAATGTTAAATGATATTTGTTTTTTATTTAGGTACTCTCACCCTAGAAATGCCATACTTATCTGATTAGGCTACACTTTGAAGAAGGGAATTCCCCAATAAATACTGTTCTTCTTTAACAGGTATACTTATGCAACTGCAACCAAACCTTCTATTTATCGTTAAGAAAATGTCATCCAGAACGCACAGTTTCTTGAACGTAAACAATATAGTATATTATTCAGTACTGTTAAAAGAGACCGTTATCAACAAGACTTAATGTGCGTTTTACCCTCGCCCCCATGATTTTTTTAGTACAAAATTGCGAAAATAGTCTCCGCTCACTTTTGCCCCCCACCGATACATGAAAAGAAGTATAGCATCCACCATTCCACCAACAAAGATTCGTCCCGACGGCGGCGGAGTCTGGGCTTGACAGATAACGCCATCCCTTGCCAAAAGAGGGCCATTATTAGGGCATCGTTAGCACCCAGGGGGCGAACAGGTGGGATGCGCGACACTCCACTGTGGTAGGAAGTTTAACGAGCTCGACTCGTGCTTTAATTGCCGACAGACTGAATAATCACTCTATGGGCGGGTCCGCTAAACGTTCTTCCTACGACGCGACGGACATTTGTTTTGGGGGACGTCGCAAAAAAAGAAATCCATCGTCAAGATCTGCCTGACATGACAGCATAAAAACCCATACCTTCGAACTATCATTTTTACTTTCCTATTACGTACACTGACAAGTTCAGATTTCCTATAAAAATGATAGATGGCGCTTGAGCCTACTATTACAAAGATAAACTATAGTGCAGCGACATCTTTTCATGTTTCATAAACTATAATTGAAAACTGATTGTTGTTTAAGATTTGGATACAATGCAGATGTTTCGAACTTCCATTGTCTAGAGAACTTTTGTGCTTTGCAATCCATCGTCAAGATCTGCCTGACATGACAGCATAAAAACCCATACCTTCGAACGATCATTTTTAGTTTCCTATTACGTACACTGACAAGTTCAAATTTCCTATAGAAACGATAGATGGCGCTGGAGCCTACTATTACAAAGATAAACTATAGTGCAGCGACATCTTTTCATGTTTCATAAACTATAATTGAAAACTGATTGTTGTTCAAGATTTGGATACAATGCAGATGTTTCGAACTTCCATTGTCTAGAGAACTTTTGTGCTTTGCAACGTTTCGAGTGATGTGGTATCTTCTAATGGCTCCGCGAGTTACGATTGATCGAGAGTAAGGTATGTTTAGCTCAGTTGATGGAGCGTCTGGTTGGCGAACCTCAGATACGTGGTTCTTATCGCGTAGTATACCAGTTTCTAAGATGGCCTACCTCAAACGTGATTTTTCTTATACAACAATATCAGTATTAATAGCAATAAATACGTGATCGGAGGAGTAATTGTGAACCCCCTCTGGTACCGCCCAAAGCCCGCACCCATACCTGGTGAAAATGCAGAATTTACGCCTATGCCAATTAAAAATGAACTATTGTTCGTTCTACCTCAGCTCCAGTAGGTGGCTCAGTATGACACGATGTAAAACTGTGTCAGTGTTATAGGTCTGCGACATGGCGATCATTTATTTAACTGTGGGGACACTGAGCAGCATCGCGTAGGTCCCGTTGACGAGACATCTCGCGACAAGAACGAAGATGGATGGCCCACCGACGCTAAAGAAATGAGAAACTACGCCTAACGAACCCACCACAGGGCGTTTATCCACTTAAAGTCGGATATAGGAGGACTTTATTGCCACCGCAAATGCGTCGCGACGTCGGGGTGTGTCATGCGTTGGGTACCCACAGAAAAGAGCAAAAAAAATATATCTAATCTGAATGTTTGTTATAGATGGAGGTGCAATTTATGCTCGCTTATTCTTTGATATTTGAAGCAGAACAACAATAAAATATGCCAGAAAATTAATTCATGAGATTAACAAGATTAACCTAGCGCTCCTCATGCTGTAATAGTAACATTTTTTTATTATAAATCGAGGTTCCTCAAAATACGATATAACCAAATTTAAGTATTGAAGTCGAGTTTTTCTGGAAAGCTTTGCGAGTCTGTGTTCGAGCGAAATTCTTGTTATCCATTTGCTATATATCACAGATCAGTCGTTTTGTCGAGGGTGTTATGAGATATAATCAAGACCGTATTTGATAATTGAGGGTACTTGATATACATTCAAGAAGTACTGTAAAATTCCTTACCATCGAGCACAAATAATTTTAGGTTAAAAAATCAGTCGCAAATATAAATATTATATAACCGAATAATAAAAAGATAAGACGGTGAAACCAGTAAATCTATAACGTGGACCAATTTTTCAAGAAGATCCATTATCACAAAAAAAGAAGAAAAAATAATAAATATGAGCAACATAAGTTTGTGAAGTATTACAATTGAAATCAGTACAAAAAGGTACGAATACCTAGATACTTAGGTAACAAAAATATTGGCCATATAATATAAATTAAAGAATGAATATAAACTACAAGGAAATAGTTTGTGGAGTCGAAAACAAGTCTGAGAGGTAGAGACCTCCCAATAAAATTACAAGTTGGATCATTAAGGCATTACGTTAGGTGTCAGAGGAGCACAGAAACACAACACGCCCGAGTATACCGCTTTATTTTTAGAGTGATATTAATATACATTGTTATCGGCATAGTACCACCGTCCGATTGACCAACTTTTTACCATCCAACCTTTTTTTATCGCTTCGGGTTTTTGTATCCCGGGAGGCGACAACTGCAAAAACAGGATGATCTGCTGTTGCCACATCGGCTGCTTACAATTATGCGTTTTCAGTGTTGTAATACGTACTGGAAGGCTGTGAACTGAAACGAATACATCAATCAGTTATAATAATTACGCAAGGAAAGTGTAGACGCATTGAAAGAGATGGATAAATAGTATCATTCACTACATCCAAAATACAGATTGCTACTCATAAGTGAATTTTTTCCTTCTCTTTGGATTGCTCCACATGCTATCAACTAACCGTGAATAAACATAAAATAATAACGGCAATTCTGACTAATTATATTGGCACAAAGAAAATAAATCTGTGGATACAAATGGACTGCTGCTCGATATATTCCAACAAGACCACTAGCGCAACGAATTAATATGAATTTTTTACATAGTACAAGTAAAAACCAACCCCGTTACTGGCTATACTAGTAACTCTGCAATTAAAATCTTGCTGCAAATCCGTAAAAGTATAATCCTCCATCTAGTCGTAGAACGTCCACCATTAAAAGTATTTCATTAGCTAGATTTTCCATTATGCAAACCGGAACAAAAAGCGCAGTTTTACTTCATGCCCGCATTTTATGCGAACAACAGTCCTCAGTTTAGGCGGTAAAAAGCAGTTGTTAGATATTTCGTTGTCCGTAAAAAGTAGAAACACATTACGTAGCAATTTTATTATGTTATTGACCGTACCAAAATGTTTTAGTGATAGTAATAAATACCTTCAAGGAATCCAGCTAGTATGATTACAAAACAATGACATTTAAATTATGATTTTTTTTGCAAGATATGTACTGACGAGTTATAGAATTGTTGCATGATTGCAGACTCTCTATAAATTAATTACCTACGAAATCTTTTGATCATAACCTAGCGAAAAAAGTTTCAAACACCAATGACGCTGGAAGATTTGAAATGCTTCTAAGAGATGGGGAAGCAAATTGGTTCAATCCAATCTGAACGATGCCTTATAGAACTTGGAAAAAACACAACTGTTGATGATTGCACAGAATCAAAATGGACGACATGTGTGTGTTGATCACTATTATACTATAAAATAATATTGTACTTAAGGTGTTTCATTCTCATTCAGAAAATAGAGAGGTATGTCAGGTCGTTGAAAGCAAACTGACAATAGACCGCTACAACCAATTCCACCATTCCTAACTTTTCTTTTTCTTATTTTCAAGCAAAATGTCTCCCTCAAAGGTAGGTTGACATTAGCTCACGTCCAGATAAAATTCTGTAATTTAGAAATTAGCTACTTCAAAAATATTATCTGAATTATCGGAATGTTAAAAGAGTTTCACCAAGCAAGAAATCATCAATCTACATGATTGGATCACATCGTTAATGTTTTAACACCAGTCTTTTGATTGTTTAGTTTAGTAATGAAAATACCTTCATTTGAAAATACTATACTTATATTAAATACTAAGGACACTTTATTTATATAGTAATCCTGCCCTAATATCCATCAAAAATTCATTATCACTTTTGTTCCAAATTGTACTGTATTTATCTACCCTGTAATAAAGCATCTCATTACCTATTCGATTGAGTGGTATTTATTTCATGTGAAGGAGTCATAAACGACTTCACTCTATGTTTTCTCTCAATTTCGATAATTAAAACATAAATCAGTTGATTCCCTAAGTTTCGAAGCTAACAGGCTAATCTGAAATCTGTAATCAACCCTCCGAGCGTACGAAACCCACGGCGAAGCACCTTACATACATGCTCACTACAACTCCCCTTTTGCCATTATTCAGTTACCATCCGGTATAAATAAAACCCTCATTGCACACCTGGGATGCTTCACCTGTTTTCCTAGAATACAAATCAAATGGAAACCATTTCCGGAAATTCACGCCACTATTTGTTAAGTATATAAGAAGCAGAGGTGTAAAGGGGCGTGCTATCAGGGATTTGTTCTTGAATATATCATCGTCTATAAGCAAAAAGCGAATCAAGTAGATGTTCTTGGTACTTCCTATGTATTTACAAGAACTTAGCTTCAAAACACGGGAGCGAAAAATAACGCACCCTAAAAGCCTATATCTATCATTCTAAGTATGGACTAACAAAGATGGTACACTATACGACTAGTAATATTATTATGAATAATTATAGCTGTTTTTGAGCTCTCCACAAGCTCATCCCTACATCCAAAGATGACCAAAGGACTGTAACGTTTTAGGAAGCACTGATGGTTCTTTTAGTTGCACTTGTGCATTCACTTTACTTTTTGTTATACTTCATGAAAAACTGATCATAAATGGTATTGATCGAGAGGTTCCAAGAATAACGACAAACCAACCCATCCTCACCAGATCGAACTTATAATGCCGCGAACAAGCTTGCTCCAAACGTCGTTTTTTGGAGAATCTCGGCGTTGTGGAATGAGCTACCGAGGACTTTGTTCCCCAATTGTTACGATCTACAGCGTTTCAAGGTCAATGTGAACAGACATTCATCCTCGCGCAGTGCTTATGAAGCGCGATAGGCTATCTGACAACTTCGTTTGGTATACGTACTAAAAATGTGAGTACCATAACAAATAAAAAATAATATTTATTATGAATCGCTAGAGAGCAAATTGAGATCTTGTTATAAACAAAATTCAAACCTAATTCACCGTATGACTTTTGATTGATTTGATTTGATTTTTCAGAGGTTCATTTGTACCCCTTCTGGGTTAGCAACTCATACTACAGATCACTGCCTTTCGACTGCTAACTGTATAAAGGTCATATTAATAATAATTATAACCGTGGAGAACTATATATTTTCATAAAATGGCGTCAGGTAGATTGAATCAGTAGGTGTTTCTCGTTCAGTGGTATAGTATGTTTAGGAAGTATTGGAGGTTGTGGAACATTTTTGAAAATCTTAGAGATTTAGAGTAATTGAAGATTTATAATGAACTCCAAAATATCAGCAATTTCAAAATCCAATCCAAATCCTTATTTTTAGCTAATGCTATTACGTCAACCTATTTGATGTCATTCATTACTTCCACGTTTGCAGTGCTATGAGGATTAGGCAATCAAGTAAGTTCCACACTTGCTTATAGCATTGCTATATATTTAGCAAATTTTGCTGCGATATTACTATGTTATGCATTTATAATCGGTAAAGATCAAAATATGTTCGATCGCATTGCTATTGTAACATAAATATCACGTCCACACTTGGATTATTTGGTAGCTTAACTATGAGTCACTGATAAACATTGCAGAAAATATGAATTTAAAGAAAGAGTGGCAGTTTCAAAGGAAAAAAAAATGACAATCATCCTTTTCTAGATCTTTCAATCGTTGAATTCCACTAAATTTGGATATTGTTTTTATACTACCTCGGACCCAAGGCTTCCATTTCCGCTTCTCATTTTTACTTTTTCCGAAAGTAATTTTGCACTCTGCTGCTGTTCTGATTACTTTCTCACTAACTAACTGGATCCTATCATGGATACAAAACTAGAACTCTCAAATCTAGCATATCATTTATCCCGTCTAGCTATTTTTCTATCGAATTATTATTTTTTCTTGTGTCTGTCTTGAGTCAAATATTTTCTGGGCAACTGCATTTACACTAATGTTAAGGGAAACCCCTACAAAACCTTAATCATCGCCGTCAAAACGTCCTTAAGATATTTCATGGGATAAACAATTTTATTTCTCAAGATATTTCACTTTTTAAGGTATTTTATTCCTTAAGCTATTTCATTCGTCGTAAAACATTCTATAACTTAAGATATTTCAGGAGTAAGTTATCCTAGAATAGAAATAGATGGAAACTTATAGTCGTGTATCGATAAAAATTGAGTTTAAAAATCAATCTGTTGATTTACTACGATGAAATTCGGGTTTCGCAGATATTTTTTAATCTCTAATGCTTCCATGAAGTTCAAGTCATTTATTTTATCACGAGTATGAAGACAGACACAAATAAAGAAAAAATAATTCAATAGAAAAATAGCTAGACAGGATAAATGGTATGCTAGATTTGGGAGCTTTGGTTCTGTATCCATAATAGAATCTAGTTTGTTAGTGAGCAAGTTATCTGAGTAGCCTTATTAGCTGTCAAATCTGACAGTCCGACGATGATATTAATATAGATCGGAAGAGCTTTATTTGTGAAACTGTGTATTAACTAATTAATTTTTTAATGCGCAACGTTTGATAACACAATTTGACATACGATTGCCTTCTTATAGCATTAATCTTTTTTCATTGAAATAATTGAGACAGATATATGGCACTGAAAATGACCTCAGTGTTTCTATTTTCTCAAGGCTTTCAGCTAAAGACAGCAATTCTTGTGAGTCATTTACAGCAAACACTTTCCTAACAAACCCGGACAATGATCGATGTCAGTTATCCCCGAATAAATGTACCGAAGCTATCTTGCTTTTCGTGAAAGCAAAGTAAAATCTATTTTTGCCAAGGAATTATCCCCTTATTTACCCGCTCTTTTATATTTCGAACGGAGCACAAAAGGAGAAGGCAGTCCCCTAATCGTTACGAAAATAAAATCCTATCTGGGCCCATAAAGGATAAAATATTCTTTTTGGAGTGAGATAATGAAAGTTTCTGAAGAACCAGCGAGAGTCGCTATACCGTTTGCTCCATTAGGCTGAGTTGAGGAAAACTCCTTGTGATAGAAAGCTTAATTGGATGTCACCTTTGAATCAAAATTTCTCCGAAAAAGTGCTCGAAAGAAGATCTTCTCAAGAGCAAATACGGGTGCCAGGTTCATTTTCAGAATGAGGCAGTGGTGTCGCATAGCATATTTATCATCAGACATATCATCTAGCAAAACTATCTCCAAAAATATTTAGGTTGATTATAGATTAATAATTATAACATTTTGATAATCCTGTGATAACTTACTCAAAAGCATTCAGATTAAATAACTAATTTACAGGTTAATGAAGCGGTCATGGATTACTGTACTGATGACAGGCACATTGATTAAGTGACATGTCTAGTCCCTTTCACGGATGGTAGTGGGATCCAATATAAAACCTTTCATAACATTATTTGGTGGCAGAAGTTTCTGCATTTAGCTCAAAATGAAGGTAGCTTCAGTACCAGTCAATAGGTATCTAACCAATATACGTACTGTTAGGAAGGTGGAACAAAGAATGGGGGAAAAGCTACATAGACTGCAGAAGGGTTTATACTTTCTAGTCTCTCTCGTGACTGATGCTAGAATCAAATATAAAATATTTCATAGTTTTTCCTGATCGCGACAGTTTCCGCAATTGGCTCAACAATTTGGCTGAAGATAGTATCAGCCACTGACCGCTAAATGTCTACCCAAGGTTAGTTTACAAGTTAAGAAGGTGTACCATAGAAATATAAAGCATCTGCTAGAATGCAGATTATATTAATTTGATCCCTACTGACAATAAAATTAACTTTTGCTTTTTTCCAATTATGAGTTGAGAATCCATAACAATTGGTATTTTCTAACTGAAAGTCTTCGCCTAATTCATATCCTGTAATAACAAACGTATCATCTTCAAATCAAAGTTGAATCACCACATCATTTTACTATGCGTTCAATGATCAACAATCGTTATCCTGCGACCACGCCTCTGCCTGTCGAATTCCTCAAGGAATCTATTCAGTATTGAGATCGATCTTTATAGCTTCCCCGCTCGTTGAAATTGTATTTGTTTAATCTGAAATTCAGATATGATCCCATAAAGCACGAGTGAATATTTCAGTAACTCTTCACATAAAGGTTTCCTTTTCATTTTGAATTTTCCAACCGCTTTTAGCATGCCACGACGGCGCCGCGACGCAATCGTCTCGTACATATTTGCTTAGCTTCGATTATAGAAATATTTCTTCTGTTGCTAGGTGCAGCGCAACTGTAACAAATATATATAAAAACATCTCTCTGAACAAGCCGCAGCAGCTTCACATGCGTCGGTGCATATTTTATGTCATTTTCTCTACAGTATCACAAGTAATCCATACTAGAATCTCAGTATGGCCTACTTGTGTTGTAGGTCTCAAACCCGAAGAAAGAGAGGAACAGCGCATTTGGAGTAGCAGTTCCCTAGATATAGGAGTAGTGTTCCAGACCTTAGGGTCTTAAATAAGCTGTATACAATGTAAGAAATTGGATCTACCACCTTCTAGCTGTAAACAAACATAATTTTTCCAGCAGCTGCTACACGAGTCAAGTAATGTCTATAGTGATTTTGCTATTCAAAACTGTATGAAAAAAATCTTGATTACTCTTAATTAATAATAACAGGTTTCCAGTCCAAGCTCTGATGAGCATTCAACGCTCATATGTGGTTACGACCCATTCCATGATAAAAAAATTGCCCACCTGTTTTGCTTCTGAAATATTTTTATTCTGTTCATTTTTCAGAACTGCACAATTATAGTTGATAATAATTATAGCATCTACTGTACTTTTTGAGGTTTCACTTCCAATAGCCCCTAAGTTACTGATGTGACAATATTGTCTAATGTGCATATCTACACGGATTTAATAACGTTCAGACAATATACATTCACACTATTCATATTAAATAGTGTAGTACAGTTTGAATTTTTCCAAATATAAACAATAAAAAGGAGCTTCAGAGGTCATGACTGCTTCTGATTTCAATTCTTTCCTTTCATGCGCCTGAATTATACCCGGTAAAAATTATTGTCGATCATTAAGATCCATTACGTGATTCTTTATCGTTTTATGCATCCACATCTTCGCTTTGTGGGAGGTGACCAATAATTATATCAAGATTCCCAGTGCTTCTTTCACTTTGTTTAGGATTGAATCTAATCAATTCAATCTCCATTCTTAAAATGGTAGCACTACAAGGGAGATTCAGAGTCACATTATCTCATCCTCTTCTTTATTCCATTTTCAGAGTGCTAATTATTTCCATGGGCTATTAATAATCGGTCAGTATTGGGATGACAAATCAACAACGGAGTCAGTATAACTTCCAGTCATGATGTTAAGTCACTACGCTTTTACTCTTCCAGAATTGGATGTGTTATGTCGAGTGCGCTGGCTGATCAGGCCTGGCGGGCAGCCAGTTCGTCCGACGTCCATGACCTTATATCACTCCGAAGAGGATTAAGCTCGCAAGCCAGCCTCGCACTACCAGCGTTGTCAATTTTATCGGTGTGGTCCAGTCTGCTTTATTACCATAATAGCCCAACTTCCGGTGTACGAAATCCAGAGGTGCTCTCAAAAATGGCGATTAGCCGGCAAGAGTAACAAATGAACCATCGTTTATCATCAGCGCCTATTGTTCACCCTTGCATGTTGTCAACCTCTCAAATAATGATAAGGTTTCATGGGGATCGCTACCTTCTAAATTTCTGGTGATACGAGCTTTAGATATTCCGAATCTATACAAGTTTAAACAAGTTTGAGCACGCAGCTATTTTATCTAAAGTTGTAAGTGCTTATACGCAAAGGCAGCGTTTGAATCGTTCAGCAATTGCTTTGCCACGGTTTTGAATGCATTTAAGTGTTGGCCGAATTTTAACGTGAAAATGGAATCTGGTAGTCGCGATTTTTGAACCATGATTTTGTATGACTATAAAAAGGGACTAAAACAAGGGTAATGTCACGAAAGTTTAGTGAGTTGCTTTGGAGACTCTGCCCCTTCTAGGGCTATAGTTTTAAATTACTCTCGATGATGAACCTCGCACAGGTCAACCGCCCACTGCTGTTACTCCGGAAGCTGTAAAAGCTGTGCAAAATCGAAAGATCGACATATAACCTACACCGAGATTGAGGCTTCTCTGGGGATTGAATCTGCAGTGGTCCGAACAACCATTCATGATCACATTCGCCTAAGGAAGCGGTGTTCCAGATGGATGCCACATTTGTTGACCAGTGACGAGGTAGGGGGTGAATATGTATGGAAAAACAGAGTAAAGTTTTTTGAAAAAACCTTGTAGTTTTTCTGCATCTAAAAGCTTTCAGCGTGAGCCTCGTAATTGGTAGTCGACTGATGCAAAATGAATGTTAATTTAATATACCGACAATACTGTTACTAAAAGAATGAAGTCGAATACCATTCCTTGATATATAATAATGAAACTAGAACTTTACGAAGTTCTCTCTTAGATCCTCGAACTGAATTTGCTTATTTTCTGCACTTTTTTAAGGTTTGTGGTCAAGCAAAAAAAATTATTTGGTAGTACCGACGCTTGTTGGTTCTTGTAATGTTCTAATTACTTTTATTTCACGTAACAAAAATGGGAGTATTAGTATACTGATGCATACTTGGTTGAAGTTTAGTGTAGCTCAACTATAACTGGCTCAAACCCTTCAAAAGAGTATATTTTTCTATTCAAATTGCCCATTCCTCGTTCACTAATTACTATAATAATTGTATATTTAAGCTGAATATTGAATTCAATATACCAGTAGACTGCACACCAATAAGCTTGACTAACATAAAGTGGATGCGTGTCCGAGGGAGCAAAAAGGGAAGGTAATTACTTTTCCGGTGGTTAGGACGTGTCAGTAAGTCGACAAATTACCCATTTATCTGAATAAATGTGTAATTCAACGTGAAATTCAAGAAATTAGGGGTTGCAGGGGTGGCAACATAGGGATGCCCTTTCGATCATCCAGAGGCTTGCCCATTTAGTTATACTACAGTCAGTTTAACTTTCTTAAAGATCTAAATCTAAGGTTATACACGACGTATGTCCGAATGCCAAATTTAATAACAGAATCAAAATGGCAGGTGGAATTTAGAGAACATGCAATATTTCTGATTTCTTCAATGACATTTCACCACCACACAAAAAATTTAAGAGCAAGGAGGACGCCTACTATAATATCACAGAAAGTATTCGATTATACATCACGCTTTTGATTTATTCATAATTAATTTGGTGTTTAAAGTAGAATTTATATAACGAAATCAAGACACAGCCAACAAACGTCAGTTTTTCATCAGTGAACAGCAGTTTGTGATCTCACAGAGGTGGATTGTGATGATATAACATCCATGAGGAGGGTCGGATAGTACGGAAGGAAGCATTCCATATGGAACAGCGACTTACCCAAGGAAAAGCTGTACCTTGATGGTTAGCTGTTATATGAGTGATAACCAAATCATGCGCCATTTACAGTTTTCCTGATGGGCTGTTTAGGGGGTTGTAATACGTCCAACCTGATTGGCTTAAAGATGGGTAAGGTTACATGCGGAAACTAGTATGAGATATACACTTTTGAAAGAGAGGTACAGTACAAATATAGCAATAGCTATATCTAAATATGGCCAAAAACGAATATCGCAACGATTGAAACTTCTTATCGACAATTCTCCTCTATTTCCTATAAGTCTTGTACCGTCGTTGGATTCATTTAAAATTCAAATGTGCGTTATATTGAGAAACTGTATAATAATACCACGGAAGTCACAACTGAATGATATGGCATTTGTGCAACGACACATTAATTTCAGCTATAATTCAAAGGTGTCCTTAAAATGTACACACTTGTGTAATGGTCTGACAAACAATACTTTGTTTCTGGGAAAAATTGATTAGCGTCTTCCAAATGTAATATGTAAACATTACTTAGCTCACTGTATGGAATCCCATCACATCTGATATTACGTTAATGTAGTATACCGAGAAGCAAGATTACTCTTATGTGTATGTAGCGTAAATAATTAATAATTAAATCTGGGAATTGGAGATAATTATGACCTCTACAATGTACGAATGCAGGGCTGGCTTCCAATAAAATGCTCAATAACAAACTGCGTTTTCAAATGAAGCGGATTACATCTGTCAAGTAGAGTCGCTCCGGCATATAAACTTCATCAAACTAAAACTTGAATAGCGTCAGGCAGTTTGACTGCGTACTTCCGAGCTTAGAGCCATATGGATGGATTTTGGCTTTTCAAAAACCTTAGCATTCCAACAGATAAGTGCTAGCAGTATTGGGACTTCATATCATCATCAGCATTGCATCGCCTCCATAAATAGATATAAAATATTTTCTTGAATATGGTTATTTTTTATTAGGGTCGCTAACATAAGTTTTCAACCTTATTTTGCCCACCACGCACTTTGAGGGGTTTTTCCTAGAGCCCACTATTTTTTTTGCCTACCATCTGTCGCGTATCTGAAACAGCTATTGCTATAATTCACACATATAATGATATGAGACACCCTCTAATCTTTTCTGGGTCTTCTGCTGCCCTCTTAAAAGTCTAAAATGCCAACAAAGAAGCGTTATCGCCAACGTTGAGAACCTTATATCTCTAAAAATTCATAATCTGCCAAGATGCACTTTTCGTTTGAATTTGTGGATTGGTCATTTTTTAATAAAGTATTTTCTTCGTTATGCAGAGTTACTCAGATCTGAGCTTACACGCCATTCTGGAAAATTATGGTATTAAGGAAGGTCGATCAGATCCTTCAGATAATAAAATAAAATACTTCCTTCTCCCAATAGCAAAATTAATATTTTCAACATTTTCAAGATTCCTATGAACTACGGAAGAACGAAAACATACGAGTATATGTTTATTAATATTTTTCATAACTAATTCCTGACCTGCACCAAGTAAATACGATTCGACGTACTCCTGTATTAGCTTATATCTTCTCAAAGTCATTAAATCGATTTTAAAATCAAATTGAATTCCAAAGGTGGAAGGGGACAGATAGTTGTGTGTGAGTGAGGATATCATATAACTAGAAAAATATACATTCCGCTCATCCTCAGATAACTCATTCAAAATGACGCTGTTGGCACAGTCAGTGGTTTTGATGTCTTGTTTTTTTGTGACTTATACTTTTCCCAAAGGTAAGAATTCATTCAATCTTCTATGCTTACTAGAACACGAAAATGCTGGTCATTATTCACAGTCAGTGGGGTTGTAGGTCTATTGGAATGTCGGTCTATGTGCGCTTCATAATTCTTTGAGACCACATCGCGACTGCCACAACATCGATTTTGATTCTAGTTGTTTAGGAATATACCATATTCCTAAGCAACAATATCCCTTCCTTTTTGAAAATCGGTGGATGTTTTTCCTTGTTTCCTAGTATCCTAATCACTTTAAGTCAGGAGTGAATAGGCAAATGTTTAACGAAAAGTCTCAAAAATGCCTAATAATTGTGAACGAAATCAAAAGAACCATATAAATTCCAAAGAAATTTGAGTGCCGTAACGAATTCCTGCTCGACTATAAAATTTCTGATCACTGTGGGATCCGTGTAAAACAGTTGGGGAATTGATTTTTTGTTTCTCAGATCGACGAAAATATTTACGCTGTTAATTTTTTTTATATTTGCCTGTTATGAGATCAAATTTGATAGGTACCGTATTGCATTTACTTGATTCTATTTTATATGGCGTATTTGGTATTCGCAAATAACTTTTTCTATAAACGACAAGGCATTTCATAATTTCATATTTCTCAGGGCGTACTTGTATTAGGACGCCATAATATCAGGAGGGGGGGGTCACAAAAGAAAATCATCCCTATCCCTATGTCATATTCTAAGAGCTAAATAATTGTTTGACCTGACATAAATGACCTATATACAAAAGTCTCACGGTTTATGTTATCAGAAAATGTTTTAAGTGTACCCAAGAACAATAGCATCCCAACATTTGAGCATTCTTAATTGATTCCTGCTTAATTTTTGTCCAGTTAACACTCAAAAATATTTTAATAGATTTTACAACTTTTTTAGTTCACTTCCACTACCTCCAGTCTACTTTTTCTAGTGCACAATATGGCGAACTACAACGGCTTTTCCAAATTATCAAAAAATCTATCATATCAATTTTCAGAATACTACGAGAATGTCGTGTTACTGTTACTAGACGACTTTTCCAACTATATACATTTGCTAATCTTTAACAACTTGACGAATTGATGATAACAATTTAAGGCTCCTACTATTCCGGAATTTATCGAAATGCGAACCAAATTCTTTTAGTTTTTACTAACCCCGGTCGGTTTTTTCGTAATTAGAATGTTTCAGGCTTAGTGCATCACTCCTACTTGGTTTGCTTACTGTACCTGATACTGAAACAGGTGTAAAACTGTGATTCACATTTTGTGAATACCTGATTAATCTTAGCTATAATATTCGTAATATTTCTGCTCTAAATAGAGCTACTACTGCTAATTCGAAGAGTAGAAGCTTGCTCCCCATATTTCAAAATTGACGTATTTTTTTTCATATCTGTTGAAATTGGTTTTTCACAACATAGTTGAAACCGTTCAAGTTGTCCTTAAATGTATCATAAATGTGTCTTTTTTGTTGCAGCTAATAATAATGCAACTATTCATCCAGTTATGACGCCAAACTGCAGCCCAGATACGACGAGAGACCTGAACGAAGAAAGTAAGATAGTAAATGGTACGCAACTTGCCGTAGTAAAAAACAATCTTTGTCCGGAAGGTTCTTTCAGAGACTGGATGAAGATGTGTAGAAAGCTTGATCCACAAAATTTAACACATAATCTGCCACCAACATTTTGAGCAGTAACTTATCTGGCTTTATGTAAGACTACTTTCCAGTCGATACACTTAACAGACAGTCAAATATGAATTCTTGAGGATACATATATTATTTACCTATGTCTGTATATTGTAGCTTTGCTTGCAATTTTTCTTGCATTATATCTGAAGATGCCCGAAAATAGTTTAATGAAAAATGGAAATTTCAGTAGTATAGAGAACTTTTTTTGGAAAAACTGGACGCAGCTTGGCTCCAAAATAAACTTTTCCTTATTCTAGATTTCAAAAAAAAAATCAAAATCACACCTTAAAGGGTGTCCTGATTTTAAATGGGTCAGTCTGTATAGGGATTTCTTGATGAAGACTACCAAAACTAAACTGTTATTCAGATTCTCATTTGGAAACTCGGAGAAAGAACTGCAGAATTTGATTCACAAACGTCATTGCCGCTCAGAACTGAGCTAAACGGGAAATCCAATTTCTCAATATAAGCCGCCTACCCCTGAAACCTATTTATCTTCGGAATTACAAACTTCGCGAGCCGTTATTATATCGAGGTGCTGCCCTGTATGTACTTGCCAATGCAAAAAACCTATTTTTTTATTATTTGAATTCGCATTTGATAACTTGGAAAAAACCACACTCGCGTTGCATCTCGAGATACAAACAACGCCCAGAGTGTAAAATTCGGAAGAAAAATAGCTTTTCAGGAAGTGCATCTAGCAGCATCGGCATGCTAGATCCAGTGAGCGGAGTGTCTGTTATGCTCAGTTGGCTAGAGCATCTGACGAACAATCGAAAGGTTGTAGTCTTAATCTCGCAGTAGGACAGGTTTTTTATTAGTCTTTGAACGCGTTGTCATCAAAAAATTGTTGTTTGCTACTTTTCATACGTACATGTAATGACAAGAGCTTGTTAGTCATTCCTCTCCGGTGAAGGCAAGAAAACTGATGCTTGGCAAGGCAAAAATTGGCATGCATTATAGTTTTGACTCATACGCCAGTCCATTAGACCGTCCCATAGTAAAAATCAGTGCCAAAATATTTTTTTTTGTATTGTTACAGATGATTTTCAGAATTCGACTGGTCCACTAACGGATATTTCTAACAAAAATATTGGTTCGTCAGAAGGATCGGAGTTCAGTTTCCAGAATCTTGCCAAGGTCAGAGATAAACCATGTGGAGAAGGATATTTCAGAGATTGGATGAACATGTGTAGAAAACACGATTGAAATGTATATATATATTAAGTACATAGTTGTAATTTTCTAATCAGTATTCGTAATGTATGAGTAACACTTAAGTAATATATAAATTTTAATAGAACCGTACCAATTAATGCAACTTTTCAAATTTGCCTTGTAGTTTTCTTCATAACTGATTGCTACAAATCGCATTCCTAGTTTCATAAATTTACTATCTCTACCTTTTCTGATACCAATCATCTATCAAAAAGCAGCTAACTAAATTAACTGTCACTTAATACAACTTACAAGCCATACATCCGCTATGCTACAGGAGGTACACATTGCGAAAAATCAAGTTCAAAATCATAGCGTATGTACCAGTTGTACAAAGCGCCCAGAAGCTCTATATTGATACATGAAATAACTATCATGTAGATTGTAGATGCTCCACTTTGTGAAACCGTTCCTTCATGCAGATAAAATAATTGTTTACTTTCCACACAGTTTCACAAATATTTATATAAGGCAACAATTACTATACAAATCAGCATGATGAAATGACCATAATAAATTTTTATAGCTGCGCCATACCAAAAGAACATTGACCATATATATACAATATACTTTCCACGGCTCTTAAGACAGATTTCAAAGTATTTTGATTGATGTGAAGTAGTAGTACGTAAAATGCATATTCATGATGACGGACATATTTGGAAATATGATGTCCGGTATGAATATCTAAACAGAGAAAAGACAAACATGCGACAACAGAAGATATGGCAATGATAAAATATGCGCACTGAAATTGAGTAGCATATATCTGTATGTATATTATGTTAATAATCCAGGCTTAATACAACCACAGCCGTCTGAGACGCAGCCATGTTTTGCCAGTTGAGGGAGCCCGTATTTCCACCTTAACGATGTGCGGTTTTTGCCCCAGGTTCTCCTAGCTACGTGTCTAGCAATCAACGGAATCTAACAGGCAATGGAACCTACATAGACATACATACACATTATATGCATGAGGAGTTCGAAATTAGGACGGTTTTTGTATCCATCTGCTGAATTAACAGTGTAGGTGCACCACTGGAGTAAGCTGAAAATATTTGATAGGAAGTAGCGTCTGTTGAAGCTGTCTAAAGCCATCGTAGGCTGGTTTTTCCACTTCCTTGTTTGGTAACTACGATCACAGATATTCACCGACTCAAAAAGTGATGCTGTTGCACCTCGCGCATAGTTTGAAATTCGGAAGAAGATGGCTTTCGGCAGAGTGTATTTAACATTATCCATGCATCAGAATCAGAATGCGTGTGATTGGGGTCAGTAGGCTGAGGTCTATTTTCAAACCCTCTGAATGGGAATTTGTTACTGTTGCTGTGAGTATAATTAAGACGTTATCCTGATTTTTTTCCATAGATAACCTCTCACAAAGTCAGTAAGTATTCTCGAATGCCATTTAGTGCAGTTAAATATTCCTTACTGTTAAAATAGTTACAAAATCTATATCTGTGTGCTTATAAAATTCCTAGGTAGTGCAAATAAACTGGATAATGAAAACACTGACACATGAAAAATTCCTTTTCTAATCATTTCCCCCCAAGTATCAAGTCTGGTATAATTCCAGGTTTTTGAGGAGTTTTAGTTGAATTCAAACAAGTTTTTTTTCTCATACAAGTTGTATTATTTATTCGGCGTTCGTCCTTGAGCATAGTGTTCAAAATGTTGTATGCGTGGCTTAGACATTTGTAAATCACACAAAATGTGTTAAAATCAATCAAATGAAAAACGCGGTTAATTCCTCATATTTTTTCAATTGATAATTTATTACCGCACCACAAGTAATTCATTTAACAGCTTCGCTTACTTCTTTAATCGATATCAGAATAGCTGACACGTGGTTTAAAAACTATGTACTTTTATCAAACTATTGGAAACAGAATAACGGGATAAATCAAATGCAATACAAAAATTCAATAGAAAATAATATTTGACAATCTAAACTATTAAGCGAATGCCCAATTGTTCGATTGAAAATGACCCAACGACAACAGCGTGTCAACCTGGATCACAGCTATATATATGCAGTCAAGAAACCACCTCAGTAAAGAAGCACTCAATCAGTTCGTTTTCTTCTAACCAATATCTTGGTTCTTGTTGAAATGGTAAGTAGCTACTAACCTGACATCTAAACAACATCGTTCAACTTCGTCGAATGTTATTAACTTGGACGAACGTCAAAATCAATACAATTTTCTTGTAATTTCCACTTGTAAAATCATTGATAAGGGAGAAAATAAATGACTACGTAACTATATGGTATCGTTAAATTATTTGAATTACAGTTTTCAAAAGATGTGAAATTTTAGATATACCTGTTGACGCTTTAGACCACGCCCCTTCCGCAAATCAAAATTAAAGTTTAATTAAACCGACAGCGTCAGTCATATAAATATTTATTAAACGAAGCGCGGAAATTGCACAGTTTTATTGCAAAGATGAAAAACTCAAATCAAATAATAGCGTCTACAATATACATAGACAAATATTACATTTAGCTATCGTATAGCTATAGTAACTTTGATCTTTATATATATAGTTAAACCGGAAGTCCTCCATTTTGATCCGAAATAGAGCTTTTTCAACATCGATAAGCAAAAAAGTTATAGTCGTTGTTGTATTTACTTGTTAATCTACAATATGGAGACCATCCAAAATCTGCGCTAGAAATCGGAAGGAAGATCTTGCCTACGGTGGAGTTCGAACCACGGATCTTCCACTGGTCGAACAGACACCCTACCAATTGGGTTACGTAGCCACGACTCTTAATCAGTCCAAATGGATACCTTGGGTAGACTTCCCCGAGGACGATCTTCCTTACTAAATTCTTTCTTCGCATCTACAGATATACAGAACAGTAGATATTTCCGGTATCAACTATGCTAGCATCATTGAGAATTCGCAGATTACCAAGTAAATATATCTTGGCAACAATTCTTTCAATGTATATATTTCAAAAATCTGATAATTTTCTAGAGAGCAGCCTACATCTTGGTTTTGGCCTTCCTGGCTTTGTGTGGTAAGTGTTGCTTTTTTTTAATCCTATTCAAGCATATTCAACATACCAGTAAATACCAACAATACATCATGAAGCCATTTCACTTATGGAATTGTTTAAATATTTCATTGGTAATAATCTTATCAGCCATAGACTGTAAGATACATTTATCTTTAATTTTGTATTTTGAAAAATGCCATGACACACCAAATCTTAGTAAAGTTAAATATGAAGTCTTGCCCTCAGGCCCGTATACCGAGTTTCCTTTCAGAGTGGGCCAGCAGTTTCAAAAATGATAGTTTTGTGTGTCTGTGCCTTGTGGAAAGTACGAAAACAACTAAATTTTCCAAAATTTCGGGGGAGTGTATGTTAACATAGCGCAAGTATAAATTTTTTGATCTTGACTCAATGAATTTAAATGTGATATGTGATACTGAATCCTTTGGCACAACATCCTGAAGTACAACAGAACATAACCACTCAACAAACCACCTTTTTAATGCCCGACTCGTTTTTCGCTACCTATGTTAGCAGCTTTGGAGAAGAAACTTGAAACACTGTCGAGTATAAAAGGAAATAGTCTGGCGCTGATGGCCAATGAAGAGCGTGAAGTACCTGATACCGTAAGCGATACACTACGGAACAGCAATCAACATTTTAAATGTCAATGAGATCTTCACAGGAGTTTTTATGTCGAACCGCATCCGCTGATGATACCAGTATACATGGGCCAAAACCCAAGTGTCAGTCCAAATAATTAATTGCCTTGGGTGAACCCGATCTGGAAAAGGTATCGGTCCAAAAGGTCACAATCACATTTTTTTATCCCAAAGGAATAATTTTCATGAACGTAGTCAACCTGGCTCCTTTAAACTTCCTTTTGCTCATATACATGCAGCATAATTATAATACTGAAAAAATCGTTGGGAAAACTAGATGTTGAAAAACTATAATAACCTTGATCCCATTCGTAAGACAGGTAGATACTGAAATGATCAGTACTCTTGCATATTTTTTTCATTTAACGTTCGGTTTCACATGTTTTCAATTTTTTTCGTAGTTAATCATCTGGGTCAACCCAATACCATTAAAAACATACATCCTACTAGAATAAGGTCATAAATTAGATGTTTGTTGGGAGAAGTATAAAGTATCAGGTTAATTTGTTTTTAAACTGTAAATCATTCCTAACACTGGTACTTGAATGATCGTTTCTAGTACACATTTTATTGAATGTGCACCATAACATGTTTAATTATTTTTCATCAATAATTTATTTGTTTTTTTTCAGTGTGCTTTTCCAATGCTAACAGTAAGTATTATTTCATGTAATGAGGTTATTACCATTAACGCAATAAATCTATTATTACCCGTAAAATAGTTTGATCGGCAAATCCCTCTAGAAGACACTCTCTACAAGATTAAGTCATCTACATCTGAGGGAACAGTTTCAGTTAAAACTATGTGAACTAGTGAAGAATCATCAGCTGTACCCGATGATATACAAGTCTCTTACGAATTACGTTCTTTGTCTAAAAATTGTTGGAACCGAAAATACAAATTCAAATTGATAATACAAAACTGAGATATTCGGAGCCCAAAACACATAAAAAAGTGTTCCTTTGGTTAGAAGATAAGAGACTTTTAACAAAGAAATGAGGTGCTAGTTTAAGGAACTGAATTTTCCAATAATTACTATATTCAACCGAAGGAAATAACGATATTATATTAAAAAACGCATATAGATCATATCCAAAAAACGTATTATCATATCATGAAAACCATGTATCTGGTTTAAGTAGAGAATGCTTCTCGATGATTATACTGATTTCTTAATATATCATTTTTTTCCTAGAAAGTCTTCCTCTGCTATGATTGAACATTTA